>CAMZMU010000106.1:13461109-13830114 GCA_947311845.1 Poa pratensis
TACTGTTGTGCCAAATGAAAATAATGAACTTATTCCCCAAAGAGTAGTAGTTGGATATAGGATATGCATCGATTTTCGAAAGGTTAATAAAGTTACTAAGAAAGACCACTATCCTTTACCTTTTACTGATCAAATGTTAGAAAGGTTGTCTAAGAAAACTCTTTTTGCTTTCTTGATGGTTTTTCTGGTTTTTCACAAATTGCTGTTAAACATCAAGATCAAGAGAAAACTACTTTCACTTGTCCTTATGGAACTTATGCCTATAGACGTATGTCTTTTGGTTTGTGTAATGCTCCTGCTACATTTCAAAGATGCATGTCTGCTATTTTTCATGGTTTTTGTGAAGAAATTGTGGAAGTATTCATGGACGATTTTTCCGTCTATGGAACTTCTTTTGACAACTGCTTGCACAATCTTGATAAAGTTTTGCAGAGGTGTGAGGAAACTAATCTTGTTCTTAATTGGGAAAATGCCATTTTATGGTTAATGAAGGAATTGTTCTTGGACAAAAAAATTCTGAAAGAGGTATTGAAGTGGACAGAGCTAAAGTTGAGGCAATTGAGAAAATGCCCTGTCCCAGAGATGTTAAACGTATTCGTAGTATTCTTGGTTATGCCGGTTTCTATAGGAGATTTATTAAAGATTTGTCTAAAATTTCAAAACCTCTCACTAATCTTCTTCAAAAAGATGTACCTTTTGTTTTTGATGATAACTGTAAAGAAGCTTTCAAAATTCTATAAAAGGCTTTAATCACTGCTCATGTTGTTCAACCGCCTGATTGGACTTTACCTTTTGAAATAATGTGTGATGCTAGTGATTTTGCTGTAGGAGCTGTTCTTAGATGTTGCTCAAAAGAATTATGCTACCACTGAAAAAGAGTTTTTAGCAGTAGTTTTGCTTGTGATAAATTTAGACCTTATATCGTTGACTCAAAAGTTACTATCCATACCGATCATGCTGCTATTAAATATCTAATGGAAAAGAAAGATGCTAAGCCTAGGCTTATAAGATGGGTACTTTTATTACAAAAGTTTGATTTACATATTGTAGATAGGAAAGGTGCTGAAAATCCTGTTGCTGATAATTTGTCTAGATTGGAAAATATTTCTTATGATCCTATACCTGTTAATGATAGTTTTCCAAATGAACAATTGGCTTCGATAAAGGTGAACTCACGCGACAGTCCATGGTATGCTGACTATGCTAACTTTATTGTTGCCAAGTATTTGCCTCCAACTTTTACAGCTCAGCAAAGAAGAAAGTTCTTTTATGACTTGAGGCATTATTTTTGGGATGACCCACATTTATATAAAAAGGAGTAGATGGTATAATGCGAAGATGTGTTCCTGAGCATGAACAAAAATAAATATTGAGTAAATGCCACGGTAGTGCTTATGGAGGACATCATGCTGGAGATAGAATCGCACAAAAGGTTCTACAATCAGGTTTTTATTGGCCTACTCTCTTTAAAGATGCAAGGAAATTTATTTTATCATGTGATGAATGTCAAAGGGTTGGTAATATAAGTAGGCGAAATGAAATGCCTATGAATTACTCTCTTGTTATTGAACCTTTCGACTATTGGGGATTTGATTTTATGGGTCCTTTTCCTCCTTCAGATGGTTATACTCATATACTTGTTGCTGTTGATTATGTTACTAAATGGGTAGAAGGTATACCAACATCTAGTGCTGATGGTGTGACATCATTAAAAATGCTTAAAGATATTATTTTTCCAAGGTTTGGGGTGCCTAGATATCTTATGACTGATGGTGGTTCTCATTTTATTCATGGCGGTTTTAGAAAAACCCTTGCTAAGTATGATGTCAATCATAGAATTTCTTCACCTTATCATCCTCAAACAAGTGGTCGGGTAGAATTATCAAATAGAGAGATTAAATCTATTTTGCAGAAGACTGTTAATAAATCTAGAAAAAATTGGGCTAGGAAGCTTAATGATGCTTTGTGGTCTTATAGAACTGCTTATAAAAACCCTATGGGTATGTCTCCTTACAAAATGGTTTATGGAAAAGCCTGTCATTTGCCTCTAGAATTAGAACATGAAGCTTATTGGGCAGTTAAAGAACTTAATAGAGATTTTAAACTTGCTGGTAAAAAGAGATTACTTGACTTGAGCTCTTTAGATGAATGGAGAAGCGAAGCTTATGAAAATGCTAGGTTGTTTAAAGAGAAAGTTAAGCAATGGCATGATAGGAGAATTTTGAAGAGGGAATTTAATGTAGGTGAAAAAGTTTTATTGTATAGGTCTCGTCTCAGATTTTTTGCAGGAAAATCACTCTCAAAATGGGAAGGAACTTATGTTATTGAAGAAGTCTATCGCTCAGGTGCAATAAAAATTAATTCGCTTGATGGTGACAAACCACAAGTTGTTAATGGGCAGAGACTCAAGCATTATATTTCTGGAGATTCTTATAACGAAGATGTTGATATTATTCAAGTGGTAACTCCGTAAAATTTTATAAAAAGCCAAATTCATGTAACTACAGAGGCTGATTTGGAATAAGTACCAGTATTGGTAAGAAACATTTCGCGTTTGACTTTCCAACTTTAATTTTTGCTATTTTTACAAAATATAGAAAATTGTGAGTCGAAAAGGGGTAGGAAACGGTGCCCGAGGGCACCACACAACCCCTGGGCGCGGGCCCCACCATGGCCACGCCGAGGGTATGTGTGGGCGCCTCGGAGCCCGCCTCCGACTCCGTTTCGACCCGTGTGCTTTCCTTTTGTTGTTAAACTTTTTGCTATATAATCACCCGGATCTCTCGAGGTCTGTATATCGTGCTTTCGTTGTGTTTTGTTTTCGAGCTGTTTCTGCCAAGGTTAGCTCCAAGATTAGAACAATGTCTTCGTCCGAGGCTCCGAAGGATAGCTTCTTCAAGAACGTCATCGACCCGTACATCAATGAGCTGAAGCAGCACCCACAAGAGTTACAACTTGTGGATGGAGCCCCAGTGCAAGAAGATGTCAAAGGACCCAAGATGGAGGGAGACATAAAGACCAGGCTAGAAGAAGTGGAGCACGAAGTCTTCCGGTACCAGAAGATGATAGAGCGCGGAGTGGAGATCAACCACAAGATTATTAATGAGCTTATTGCTGAACACAAGAAGGAGACTAGCAAGCTATGGGATGACACCATCACGCTCAGTGAAACCACGTCCAATTTGCAAGCGCAAATCTATGATCTTCAAAACCAAAACTGTGAGTATGAAGCTAGGTTCAAACGCATAAGTTCTGCTGCGAGTTTCAGGGCTGTTGAAACCAAATCGTCCTTCTTTGATGGGGAGCCTCTACCTTGGAAATCTGATGATGAAGAGTCTTGTTCGCCACCCAAGGATCAAGTTTAAATCGTCAAGGGGTAATGGCACTCCCTTGGCTTGTTCCAAGCTTGGGGAGTGTGCAGTATCATCTTTATCTTTTTGTTTTTATAAGTTCGTGGTCATATCATGAGTAGAGAAGTTATCATATAAGATGGTTTGTAATGTGGAGTGTCACTCCTTTAGTTATCTATGTATCCGTTGGTGTGAGTGTGTCTTTGTTTAGAATATTAATGAGAAGCTTCACCTTTACTTTCGGTACACTTTATTTTAGCCTGCAAATTCTCTTTATATGCTGATCTTGTCATTAGTATTGGCATCACTTTGGGGTACATCAAGTAAATTAGATTGGTTATGGCAAACTTAGGATTGGTCAATAGCAACAATACTTTGAAAACTTAAGTAGAAGGAGGGAATTACATGCAAAAATATTATCCCATGATCTTTCTTTCTTGTTGGCCTATGAGATTATTATTCTTGAGTTAAACTATTTGTGCTTACAAGGAAGATTGCATGATTGCTTTTATTATATGTGTAGTTGCTTGTCTCCTTCAACTCTTATGCTTGCCACTGTGGGCACCCCGGACTAGCTGTCCGAAATACCCGATTATGCTTAACACAACGATCCCGTGATCAGTCTGTCGTTGCACATAATCCGAATTGGATACCAAAGTTTACATCCATTGCAGTACCGAATAGAAAGTCTTACATAAATGGTCATTTAGACCAAGTTCTTACATAGGTGCCTTCATGGGCCAAACCAAATATATCAGCGGAAGCTACGGCGTAATCGACATCTTATTCTAACGATGACGACCCGACAGGCAGCTGACTTGTGGAGATCCTTAGTTGGCGTAGAAGTCGCCATATTCCTGCTCTGCGTAGTGTTCCTCCTCGTAGTCTGGCTAGGACAATAGCCAGGGACGAAACCAATATGAGTACATTTGAATGTACTCGCAAACTATCCCAACATGAGTATGCACCAGTTTTATTGGACAACTTTTCTTATTTAAAACATCTCTATATCTTTATTGAAAAAGGTAAGAAGATTTTATAACTATCTTTAAAGAAGTCACCTTTTTCATCTGTTTTTCCAAAACTTCTCCTTTTTCCCGACCATAGCCCGTCATGGTCCACTTTCTCCCACCACCTCATACCGATCCGTTGGTATAGGTGTAGGAAACAATCTCCACTTCATTTTTCTTTTAAAAACTCAAAACCTTTTTAAAACTTGCACAAGGTCTTAGGACAGTCTCCCAATTGTCCATATCCGAGGACTCGGCTATTCGAATAGTTTTTAACACTCTGCAGAGGTAGCACGCTTTTAACCCACATCCATCCGGCAACTCATCGTGTCTGCCACGTCTCGCCATACCAGGTGTATGCGAAGTAAGCCGCCGGCCATAGCCTCTTATTTGCTCATGCTAGTATAGGATCCTTCCCATATGACACTTTCCATCGACACCCAGTCCGGTTTCCCGTCAGAAACCCTAAGTGTGAGGACTCATAGTTTTGTCCGGCGGTTTATGGTGGAACCTTCTATCCTCCCCACCAACTTGTGTGAGGACCCGGGTCAGGGGGTAGATCCTCGGACCATCCCCTCATGCATAACGGAGTCATCTCCGTCGATGAGGTATCCCATACTAATAAGAGCAAACTACATGACTACGCCTTTTCCCATATGTGGTAAATGTGGTCGCACAGGGTAGGATTGGTTTCCATAGTACTAGGACACTGTGCATTTTTCACAAACATCACCATTTTTCCACCTTTCCAACACAGCACCGACATCTCGTCGTTCCATAAACTCACAAGACATTTCAAAGGAGTTTTGAATAAACAACATTGTTTTCCCATCCTAAAGTTTTATATAAACTACTACATAGGGTGGCAAAATAATATCCATATATTTTTGAAATGGGTTTTGTAAATCTTGCTTTGAGAGTAAACATATTATGAAAGTAGATGCATATGTTGGTAGTGCAAGCTCAGAGAATAGCTTGCCTTGCTTGGCAAAGTGATCTTGCTCTTGTTCTTCAAATTCAGCAAACTCTCCTTCCTCGATATATCCGACAACGTTCTCGTCTAATTAACAAACAAACAATACAAACAATCACTAAGCTATACAAGCAATCACCTCAACATAACCATCATTAACATCACAATTGGCTACTGCACACATCAAACCACACAATTTGATTTTCAAACAAATTGAATTAAACATTTTTAATTACTTCTAAATTATGGCAGAACTAGTTATTCATGTTTAATTCCACAACTTGAGTTCTGTTGGTCACAAAAATACAAACTAAAATTCTATGGAAAGCCACTGATGTGTAGAATACAACCCAATTTGAATTGGATCATTTGGAGTTACCAAACTCCCTACACATTGGATTGAATCCAGTAGCTTAATAATCAAGTTTTAGCTACCAATTAAATTATATTGTTCCAAAAATTAAACCCTTTTAGGGGTAACTAAACATGGATATATGTGAGCTAACAAAATTGGTCCTAACTCATTTGGATCAACCAATAAACATAATTGTCTGTTTTAGTCCAGAAGGGTTTATTTAAAGTCAGCAATTAATACTGCTTAATTAATTCTACCAAAATTAGGGGAGCTAACACAAGGCAGTACTAAGCTAGCAAAATTGGTTTGGAATTATTTGGACTAACAGAGTATCAGAAACAAACAAGTTTAGATTTTAAACCTTCTGTGGCATTTTCAATAATACTTTTTAATTATTTAATTAAATGACATGAGACCAATTGTGTTGGTTAAACAATTTCATAAGCTTTCCAGAACAGTTGAGTTTGATTTATTTGGATTCCTAAATCTCGAGATATTGAATTTCAAAGATAGGTCCAGTACTGTTTTTCCAGAGAAAATTGAAATAGAAATTCCTTCTCTCTGGATAATGTTGAGATTTCTGACAGGTGGGGCCTACTGGTCAGTGACTCAGTGTGTGCGTGGAAAAGAATAAAAGACTGACGGGGGGGCCAGACAGTCAGTGGCTTAACTACAGCGAAGCGGTACGTGGCTGTTGGATCTGGATCCAACGGTCCACGATCAAAGACAACGGCGGCGACCAAAAACTGGCGGCGCCGCCGCGCCGGCGGCACTGTGACGGTCGGAACCTCACCTAGGGGGCTCGGGAAGTCTCGGCGAAGTGGTGGATCGACGGCGGAGGCTCGGGGAAGTTCGTGGTGCGAGCTGCGCTTGCTGGGGAAGGCTGGTTCGTCGGCGGCGAGTTCCCGGACTTCCACGGCCTCGGCAGCGGACTCCGGCGACCTCCTGGCGACGCGGCTGTGCACTAAAATGAGGGAAAACGAGCTCGGGTGAGTGCGGTGAAGGTGGAGAACAAGGCTCAGGACAGAGAGGTGACAATAGGGTTGTGTGGCGTCGCGGCCATGCTTCACCTCGACGGCGGCGACGGTGCAGCCGTGCACGGCCTCCTGCGGTGCACAGATGGATCGAGAGGGGAGTGTGAGGGAGTGAGAAGGTGTGATGTTTCCAGAGGGGCGTGGGGGTGGCTTTATAGGGCAGGGCTGGTCCACGGTGGTCGTGGTTCACATGGCGGCGTCCATGGCGCACGGAGGTGATCCCTCGATCGATTCGCGCGGCTAAGCACAGGTAACGTGGCGGCGAGACGTCTACCGGGGTCCGGGCTTCTTCTAGAAGCGTCTAGAGGGACGGTGCGTGTCGGGGAGCTAAGGGGGGGATGAATTTCGCCGGCGCCGTCCAACTCCTCTACGGTGGCCGTCGAGGAACCGCGGCTTAAAGGCGATGGGAGAGTGCTCGGGTTTCTTCCCCTGCGGTGCAGAGAGGTGCAGAGGTGCAGAAGCGAGGGAGAGCGCGGCCAGGGGGGCCCTGGCGGCGAAGAAAACGGCGATGACGGTGGAGGCGACACGGCGACGGCGTCGGGGCTGAGGTCGATGACCTTTTTGCAGAAAACCCCTTCCTCCCTCTTTTATTTTATTTTTCAGTTTTATTTCAATATCCAGAAGCTTTTCCTGGATTTATTTGAGGTACTTAAATATTTTAGAAAATTCTGCAAATATTTGTGGGGCCTCCCCATAACATGTAGAAGCTCCACAAAAATTGGCATTGCCAAATAAAATGTTTGGCAACATTTTCTTTCATAGTACTTGTTTAAGGTAATTTGATTTATTTCTATTTGTTTTTATTTTAGAATTTTAAAACAAGTTCAAAAATAATATTTGAGATGGGAAAGTAGTAAGAACAAAAAGGGAGAGTGTTTACATGCTTCTCCACTGACTTTGATTTGAAAATAATTGAATTTGTCACTTTGAGATTTTTAAAGTGATAACTTGCTATTTTTATTTTCTTGCTTTTAATTTGGATTTTGGTTTCTTTATTTCTTATTAGTGTTTACTAGAGCAAACACTCACACAACCAGCAAGAACAACAACACAAGTAAGAAGAAGCAATTAACAGACAATAAACAACAAAAGTTTTTGTTGGTTCCCATTTTTGGAATAAAATTCTGGATAATAATTTTGGGATGTTACAGCCACCCAACCTTGCTAGCCTAAACTCTGTACTGAGAGGAAATACTTCTCGTGCATCCAAAACCTTGAGCCAATACCCTCCAAAGTGTCCATATAACTTCCTATGCGTGGTATTTAACCGCCACTCCAAGTAAATTTGTCATGTGCTACCTTTAAACTGTTCAAAATTATTATTACTCCTTTTTGTGTCAATGTTTACCAAGCTCATGAGGACGGGGTGGATGTCTTTATGTCACCTGTCAAACAGACTTTACCACCGGACTAGCGGCATATACATCCGCTTATCCATTAATTTTGCAAAAAGAGCTGGCAACGGGGTGCCCAGTCCCAATTAATTACAACTTTAACCGCTTAATTCTCTTCACATTTTTGTCCTGATTTATAAGTCAAGCAATGACAACCAGTGAAATATATGCATGTGTAAACAAAAGAGAAAGAGGGATGATCTGCCTTGCTGGTAGAAATAACGTCCTTCATGGGAGCCGCTCTTAAAAGTCTGGTTGGCAGGGGTCATATTGTACTTTCCATTTTTTGATTCGTTGACAATTAACAAACACCTCCCAAAATTTACTTTTACTCTCTATATGATTTCAAAAACTTAAAAAGCTCTAGCACATGATTTAATCCTTGCTTCCCTCTGCGAAGGGCATTTCTTTTACTTTTAATGTTGAGCCAGTACACCTATTTCCTTCCTCCTTGAGCAAGCATTTGAATTGTTGTGATTCAACCATCTATAGCATTAATATTGTCAATCATGTTCTTTATTTTCCTTTGTCTGAGCACAAAGACCTTTGCCTTTAAGAATATAACTTTGAAAGTTATCAATAACTGCAAGGGGATTGTGATGATTGAGTATGAAAGTTCTGCAATATAAGCTCTAATATAAGACTCCTTTCGAAAAATAAGTTTGAATTGCTGATTGTTCTATGACTAAGAATGAAGTATGCCATCACTAGTTTATAATTTTCTTCATGCACCTTTATTGTGGTTTTCATTACATGTGTTCAAGTTAAGTTATATGAAGAGTAGTTGCTGTTTAAAATGATTTGTGCTGTTAGTAAATAATGATGCTTCTTGTCCGTATTCTTTATTATCGACGCTTCACTCCATAAACATGTGGCCTTGTTTACTGAGCTCAGCTTTCGCTTGGGGACAAGCGAGGTCTAAGCTTGGTGGGAGTTGATATGTCCATTTTGCATCACTATTTTATATCCTAATTTACTGTTATTCATTGATATATTTCATATTAAGATATGTCACTTATGTTATTTTATCTTATTTTGCATGTTTGATGATTATTGGAGAATTAACTGCCGGAGTCAGATTTCAGCTGGAAAAAGCACCGTCAAGACACTATATTTCTAGAGTTCTACAAATCACGAAAAATATACAGAAGTTCCTATTTTATCAGAAGACGGAGGCAGCCAAAAGGGGAGGTCGAGATGGGCCACGAGGGGCACACACGCACCCTCGGCGCGGGCCCCACCTTGGCCGCGGCGAGGCCTTGTGTGGAGCCCCTAGCCCACCTCGGGCGCTCCTCCTTCGCGTACATCACCCCCTCAACCCTAATCTTCGAGGAGAGAGCCTGAGGAAATATTCCGCCGCCTCCACGGTACTGATACGACAGAGAGAGAAAAAGCTCTCTGGCAGGGAGAAATCTACCGGGGAAATTCCCTCCCGGAGGGGGGAAATCATCGCCATCGTCATCGCCATCACGCTGGACTTCATCGGGATCATCATCATCATCATCTCCACCGCCATCACCATCATCTCCACCGCTCCACTTTGTTCCGCTGTAACATCTAGGGTTATACTTTGTCTAGTTCATAGGGGGAACTCTCCCTGTGTTAATTACTCCTTGTGGTTGATGCTATTGAGTTTTATCGGTGAATTAAAGTTTATGTCCAGATTGTTGTTCATCATTATATCACCTCTGATCATGATCCATATGATGTCTTGTGAGTAGTTCGTTTAGTTTTTGAGGACATGGAAAAGTCTTGTCGCTAGTAGTGGAATTATGTTGAGTAATATTTAATGGTTTGATATTTAAGTTGTGGTGTTATTCTTCTAGTGGTGTCATGTGAACATCGACTACATGACACTTCACCTTTATGGGCCTAGGGGAATGCATTGTGTAGTTGGCTACTAATTGTGGGGTTGCCGGAGTGACCGAAACCTAAACCTCCGTTAGTAAACCGGTGCATGAGGGAGCGTAGGATCTCAGAGTTTAAGGCTGTGGTTAAATTTATCTTAATTACTTTCTTGTAGTTGCGGATGCTTACAAGGGGTATAATCACAAGTATGTATTAGTCCTAGTAAGGGCGGTGCATTAGCATAGGTTCACCCACACAACACTTATCAAAACAATAAAGATTAATCAACTGTATGAAGCGAAAACACTTGACTAAATTCCCATGTGTCCTCAAGAACATTTTGCCACCATAAGTAAACCAACCGGCTTATCCTTTGCTCTAAAAAGGATTGGGCCACTTGCTGCAATTATTATTGCTGTCTTTTATTTACTTGTATTTTATTTATCTGCTATATCAAAAACCTCTAAAAACTTGTCTGCTAGTGTTTACAGTGAAACCTTGACCGAAACTACTTGTCAACACCTTCTGCTCCTCGTTGGGTTCGACACTCTTATTTATCGAAAGTACTACGATACACCCCCTATACTTGTGGGTCATCAACCACTACCGTCAGTTTAAGGGCGTTGGGATGAAAAAGAGCCATGTGGCAGCTGCTGGGAACTAGTCCATTTGTGTATACGGACGACCAAAAACCCTCGGCAACCATGTCCATACATGCGAGGCTTTTGCCGTCGGCATATGCTGACATGTGGCGGCTGCTGGTAGCCTGTCGTTTTGTGTCTATCGATGGAAAAGTTGTTGGCATATATACTTGATGACCAGAAACAGAAAAGGCCAATAAAAGGCTAATTATAGACATGATTCAACAATGTAAATCACAATCATCGGAACCATCACCACCACCACACTAAAGGGAAGCCTGGCAGCACAGGGTCCTTGGCGTGGTCGGTCAGGGGCTCGAGGAGGGTGTCAAAAAAGTAGAAGAGGAGCAGCCGGAGTCGTGGTGATGTGGCCGCGTCGGTAACACAAGCCGCACGGCTAGGGTTAGCCTTGGGGCCGCATGCAAGCGCGCACGAGCCAGAACAGCCGAGTCAACGTCCATGACTTCCTCTTTCTCAGCTCCAGCTCTAATTCTCCCTTACTGCCTACAAAGGATAATGAACATAACCACATTAAGCAAGCGATGTGTGGTTAGACAAACGGAGAAAAATGCAAATTGGTTGCAGGAATGTCAGTAAGCAAAGCAATCAAACTAGACGCTTACAAGCATTATCACAGTCCAAATGTTTTTCTATATAGCAATATATGCATAAGCAGAAAATTCAAATGTACTTTGAACAAGCAAACCTATTTCCTACACATCTACTTCCAAGCATGGTCCATACATGCATGCCATCACTACTGCCTACAAAGTGCTATCCCACTAAAGTTGATCAATTAGTGTAATTATGTTGCCACAGTAAATGTAGGTCAAATTTTCTTCCTTTTTGGAAAGATTCAACTTGAGTACAAAAATAGAATTCAAGTACAAAGTTAACGTCATAAAATGCATTGAGCTAGTAATCAAGTTACTCGACGAATTATGTGGTACTAAAAATAAATGTAATTAAATTTTTAGCACACAAAATCAAGATATTTTTAAAATCTCATTTTGGCAACAGATTTGATTTTTTCCATAAAATACCACAAATGTTATATCACCATAAACTTGGCACGTATGTAAACCCTTTGTATATGTTCGTCACAATTTTTTTCATATTATTTTGAATTGTTTTTAATATTTTTTATTTATTTAATTGGGCAGGAGCATTAAAAAAATAAAAAGTATATGCCGATGGCCCTATCATTGCTGTCGGAATACTACTAGCACCGTCAGACGAAATCCACATGGCAGGTCAATATGCCGACGGCCATCTGTACCAAAGGCAACCATCAGCAAAAGGGTTAGTTGCCGACGGCTTTATGTATGCTGACGACCGGTCGATAAACACCAGCGCCTATATGGCTTTTTAAATGCCCTCGGCATATTGCACATATGCCGACAGACCCGTAAAAAACCGCCAGTAATGAAAAAGACGTCAGCACCAATGATTTTTTCCTGTAGTGCAACTTGAAGTATCATATTAGATTGTGGGTTAACTGAGAGTGTGTTGTCACACATGACAACACATAATTGATTCGTGTGCTATGCACGAATAGATGTACGTATACGAGCACACAAGAACACTAATTTCAGGCATGGTTCATGTTCATGATACTAATTTCCAATGCTTTTGTTGTGTACTTGCTGAGTCTTTGGACTCACCCCTCGTGGGCGTTGTTTCGGGTACCCGAGTGTGACGCTTTGCAAGTAAATGGAAGGCGTAGCTCCCATGGATATTCACTCATGAATTTTCACCACACCTTTCATTCACCTAGCTTGATCATGATAACTTTAATACTTCAGTTCATGATTGTTGATAGCTAGGATGTGCTTGTTGTGTTTACAACATGTTATGATGGGTTTCCATGTTCGTATCCATGTGTGTTTGGAACATATGGTTCTTCAGAACATGTAGCATAAAGGTTTGTGGCTTCACCACCTAGCTCTAAATGTGGAGTATTAGTTTTTGGTATGCTTCCGTTGAGGTTTCATGTATTTATACTCTGATATATCTATTGTCTGTGGATGTCCGTCGGTACAAAGGAGGTGTTGCCTGATTTTCCCACTAGCATGTTACGTGTGGGTTGTTTTGTGGTAATATTCCTTCTTACAAGGAGGGGTGTTATAGTTGGTATCAAAGCGAGGTTTCAATTAATTGCCATAAGTATTCTTGCTTCCATGCATATCTGAAGGTAGCTACTCAATATTCTGAAAACTGGAAGCAGCAGAGTAGTATTTATTGGCTACGACCTTCATAACTCTATATTTTGAGTTCGAATAGTAGGAGTTATTTGTAGCAAGTTCCATATGTATTTATAGCCATCTTGTTTGCTTGTTTTGGAGCTGTCTAGCTCGAGACATGAATTCTTCTGTGAAGGGACAGCAAAGGGGTTGCTCTCCCGGGATGCGATTAGGACTGTTTTATGTGCTTGCTTTATATGCCATGTTTTGGTGCAATGTTTGAGACATGTATATGTGTTTCTACAGCAGGTTGCAACACCAATCCACCGGAGGTAGCCTCACACCAGCTCCCTCGCAACGGTTGAGGCGAGTACACCGAGCAACAACGGCTAGATTGCTCCTCTAATATTATGTTTATGCTCACATTATTCTTTTACATTCATGAAATGGTGAACATGTCATTACCTTGTGTACATTCCAATACACCACACCACTAGTATGCTATAGGGATTGCATCCTCATGGTTTTTCTGATAAATTCCATCATGAGTGAACCTCCATGTTTCCAAGGAATGTTCCTCGCTTTGCGAGTGTATGGGCCTTCGGGTCTGTCCTCATATGGTCCTCTCACAGAGTGAGGGATGGAAAGGAGCTGAGGTGAGACGTTGCCCCTCCTAAGCTTGCCGGCAAAAGCTCAGAGCCAAGTCACGGTCATATTCGGTTGCATTATTTCTTCATGCATCCTCATGCCATTTCAGGCATGGTTCATGTTTCATGATACAAATTTCCAATGCTTTTGTTGTGTACTTGCTGAGTCTTTGGACTCACCCCTCGTGGGCTTTGTTTCAGGTACCCGAGTGTGACGCTTTGCAAGTAAATGGAAGGCGTAGCTCCCATGGATATTCACTCATGAATTTTCACCACACCTTTCATTCACCATGGGCGGACGCAGCGTCCCGGCAGCCCGGGCGCATGCCCGGGCTTCGCTGCTACCCGCCTCTAGCAATGAGTTAATTTCAGCGAGGTAAATCGATTGGATCGTGGGCAAAACTCGTGCAGCCTTTTTTCCGAATCAACTGAATGGTATCTGATCAGGGGCCAAACGATTGGATAATAACTAATTGGCTTGGTGGGCTGTAGTTGGGCTTGCATCTGTGCCTCGTCCACACGTAAATCAACAATCTAGTAGCGAATCTATCCATTCTTCCCTAACCCAGCACACACCAGGTGTGTTTGGTTGCAGAGTTTCCCTCACCTCGCTTATTCTCTACCTTGTTTCGATTTGAAATAAGTTGTACACGAAATATATGTGCATCGACGAGTATGTTCCATTCCCGTGATTGGTTTCGAGTTTTATCGACTGTGATTTCTTAATTTTGAACCAGAGTTCGCACCATTTTAAGACGGAATTTTGTTAACTTTGCCATACTCTTTCGATGTTTAAAATTTCTTTAGATGGGTAGATCAATATCTCCATTTTTATGCCGATAATATTTGACATGTCCACTTCGATCAGAGGTTCGGCTTGCTTCTCCCCCACCCTCACATATGAAATAAATAGATAACCCTTGCTGCTCCTCAAAGGTGGAGGAGAATGAGGTCTAGTTTAAGCATTAAAGAAGTAACTTGGCTTAGTGCTCCGATTGCACATCAAGAATAGGACTGATCACACAACTTTTATGTTGTAACTTTTTTGTTTCGATGGACATGGAGTTCATCTTAATTTCTATCCTATATAATTGTAGCGCATATGGGCATTTTAATTTGTTTGTTTGTGTCGAATATTATGTACGAGTTGGGTTAGTGGATAGGTACGAGCAATGTTCGAGTCGAACTCTATTTGCCTGGGCCTCCCATACAATGAGGGGGCACCACACGATATAACCTATGATGACTTGATAACAATAGGCACGCTGGGGGAGCCGACGGCTTTGTGTCGGCGCCTAGTGCAGCCAGATGTTGCGGTATCAATGGGGAGGAGCGCCCGTAGTCATGCCGCGCAGATGTAGACGAGTTCGCTGAACTGTGTCAACAAATCTCGGTGTCGTCATCGTGTTGTGGTTGCTTGGTTCTCGGTAGATCGAGTATGCGCCTATGACAGCTACATAATTGTTGTGAACATTTAAGCGATGACTGGATTATATTCATGTTTCGCACTAAAAGTATTTTGACCATATATGCGCTCCATATTTTGTACATTTGTCGGAAAAAAATTAGGTGCACTGTAGCGCGCCCAGGCTTCGACAAATTACTGGGTCCGCCACTGGCTCCCGCCGCAGGTAGTTCTCGACGCCGTTGACCGCGAGGCCGCCGCCGAGCCGCTTCTCCCCAAGCTGGTTGCGATCGTCGACGCGGCCGACCCCAGCGCCGTCCTCTCCTCCGTGCAGGGGCAGACGGTTTACCCGGCCGGCCAGGCTCCGCAGATCATCCGATGCGGCGGCGAAGACGCGGCGGTCTCTGAGGAGCCGCTGTCCCTGGCCGAGATGGAAAGGGACGGGCAGGACCAGGAGCGGCCCGACGACTCTGACTCGGACACCGACTGCGACTCGGATTCAGACGATGAGGATAACGAGTATGGGATCATGGGGTGGTTCTGGAGGCTGGCGCGCCGCTTCGATCGATCATGGCCGTCGATCGTCGTGTGATATGTAGACATGTATTTTCTCTTTCATTTTGTTTTGAACGGTCGGTATATGTAATTCTGGAGCTGTGTATGCTTTTGGTAGTTCACCACTCTGTACATGCTATATTGATGAATAAATGGCAATCCAGTGTGTTTTACGTTTCCCCTGTTTTTGTGAAGCGCTTTCACATTAGATCCTGAGAAACAAAAGAGCTACCACAGCCACATGACAAACCAAGTGGTCATGAACCAATCAGAAGACCTATTCCTTATTGGCAGCATACATGTCAAATAACACGATTTCAGGTGTTCCAGGGTCTTCTTCGACAAACAGTCAAGTTCAGTGGTTCTAATCCTTGCCCTACTTTATAGTCAAAAAACATTGGGAAGACAACAGGTACAGTTTGCAACCGAACACAATACTGAAAGTGCAGATCTTGAAACACAAATCTACTCTTCACCGATCTCGTACTCGGCATCATCGCTGTCGTCGTCATACTCATCAACATCCTCGTCCTTAACACTACTACTACTATAACGGCGGAAGCTGTCCATCTCGTACTTCCCGTCATCCTCATTGATGAACTCCAGACCATACACTGCATCTCTATGCTTCACCACCAACCAACGAAGCAACCGGTCCTCCTTGTTCAGATAGTGGAGTTCTTTGGTAAAGGAAGGTGGAACCATCATGGTCACTTGCATAAGTTGGCCCTGAAAATACAATTGAAACTTCAGCTCATCAGCAAGGAGACGACTCACCATAATAGTATCTGTTTAGACTTCAGGCTGCAATGCTATTGGTGAAGAAAGCTAGCAATGAACAACAACGAAAACATAACACTACTTGTTAGGTGCACATACGAACAATTCTCAAATGTACTGAATGCATTCCATGTCCCTCTGCTGCTTTGGCTGTTTTCCAAAGGTGTTGTAGATGATCAACGATTACCCTAATGTTTCAGCAAATCCTTATAACAAAAAATATTAGACAATACAGCTAAACCAAAATTCTTTCTAAGAACAAACAGAATACCTATCCAATTTAGAGCAATATGGAAGATCAATCCTTTACCTAATATTTCCGAAAATCCTAACAAAAACTAATGAGACAATCAGACAATGCAGCTACACCAAAATTATTTCTAGGTGATAATTTCTTTGCGTCACTGCAGTGTATTCTTATTAACTTTGGGGGTCTTTTGGCTGTAAATTAAAGTTTGGAATTCTTATTACATGGGGGATCTTCTGGTTCACCACCAAACTTCAGGATAGTTATGGAGGCTGGTTGACAATACTGTTCTATAAGAAAAACAAAACAAAAATCACACTGGCCGGTGTCCAGAAAAAAGGTCAGCTCTGGCACTCACTTCCACTCTTCATAAATTACCATGTATGCATGATTAATGATTAATGGCTCAAGCGTCAGGGCGTCAGGGTTAACAAGCGGATAACTGAGGTTTATACTGTAAACATGTCTGTAAAGACCGAGAATGAAATCATACACTCACAATTTGGTAGTGGTGGAAAGTTACAACCAATTAACTAATGCAGTACTGCAATCTTTAGTCAGACTTGAACATAAGTGTATATTGTCGAACTCAACATGTTAACTGAACACAAAGCCTGAAGTACAAACTTCAATTTATGATGTCATGATAGTACAAGAATACTGCCGGTGTATGTGCAGTTGTGCACACACCAATCGACCATCCAATATAAATTATTCGGCAACTGTCTAACTAATCTATCATAAGAAACTGCAACTAAATCGTTAGAAGTACTGACTCAACATCACATTTAGTTAAAAAAGTGGGATTGCATCAAAAGTCAAAATATACACTAATAAAGATACATGGCATACAAGTGAGAAAGGATACCCGGAAAATCAAAGAAAAATTGTAACCTTTATTATGGTCACTTGGAAACCTGTCGAGAAAGGAACTAACATAATACCTCTATACATTTCATCAAAAAGAATAACAGATATTGTTTTTTCACACTCGATGATAGTTTTTGTGACATTGATCAGCCCTTCTCCAACGGGATGATTGTACTGAGCACGTTGCAGGGTCTCGACCCAAAGATCGATAAAGCAGCCTCCATTGTGTTCTAAAATTTCTGGGATTGAAACCTCGCAATGTGTTCCGTGTCAGCTTTGTGTCTGTGACAAGATAATCAAGTTCCAAAGATTCTCGAGATGACAAGTGTTTGGAACAGTGAAACTTTCTCTCAATGTAGCTACCAAAAGTACACTTAATGTCCCAAATAAAACCCCTTGCTGACAAAGCAGGCAGTGTCATTCGGCTGCAAGGCCAAAGGAAGGATCTGCAAGATGGAATAGGACCAACAGGATGTGGTAATCATCCAGAGAATTGAGAGTTTTGTCATGGTTAGCCTCAGAACCATAAATATGATAAGTAACCGCAAACTTGCCGAGTATAATCTTGAAGAAGACACATCACTTCTAGTGATTAGGCACTACTCCTTGAGGTCCAGGACAACAGGCACATGAGTGCCTATGAATCTATGATGGTAACTTGAAGCACCTAGGAAATAAACACTCGTGCCGGGGACAAAGAACCAGTGCGGCAGTGGAGGAGGAGTTGGTGGAGCCACTAACTGCAACCATAAGAATGATCACAGCCACCAAAAATATCTGCCAGAGCATTCCATCGAGCACGCCAAGGTCAATGTCCACGAACATTCTAATCCAAAAGCCAACAGGCAAACCTACTTGGGCATTTCATCGAGCATGTCAAAGGCAGTAAGGCACCACCCACCGTTCTACTAGAACGAAAGCCCCAAGCACGCGTGCCCACTTCTTACCCATTTCGTCCAGCACGCATCAATCAATCAAGCGAGAGCGAATCAGATCGTCACCATTCCGCGCGTGTCACGAGGCACAGCACAAGTGGGGGAAAGTATGAACAGAGAGCGGCGAATCGGGGGCGGACCTGGTAGTGTCGTCCGTCGAGCTTCCTGATCCCGTAGCCGAGGTGCACCTTGCCGAAGGACTTGAGGTCGGTGACGACGCCGTTACGCTGGTAGGCGCGCCTGGCCACCCGCGCGACGAGCTCCGCCGCGGACTCCTTGGTCACCAGCGGCTTCAGCAGCAGCATGCAGTCGTAGAGCGGCATCTTTCCCTGGAGGAAATCCTCTTTCCTCTCGCGCGCGCGGGCTCGCTGGCTGGCTCTTCTCCCACCACGCCGCCGCCGCCGCCGCCGCGCCGCCGCTCTGTTCTGTTGGACGATCTCGGGGGACCCGGAGTTGGGAGGGCAGGCGGTTGTTTGGGCTTTTGTGTCTCCAGCCTCCAATTAGGCCGTGCTCGACGACAGCACCCTGCCGGAATATAGCATGGGCTTCTTGGGCTGAAATTATAAAAGTAAAAAAAAATTGCCTTGTTTCAAAAAAAAAAAAAGGTGCCTTGCAAGATATGCTATGGAGATTGAACAGAGAAGGAGTCTATTTCATGAAGCGAATTTCATCTTTGAATGGCAGGACTCAAATTCGGCATCACATGTTATAGTGAATGCAGCGTCTTCTCTGGAAGCTGGCCGTCACGTATGGCTTTTGTCTACCG
Source organism: Poa pratensis (assembly GCA_947311845.1). NCBI lineage: Eukaryota > Viridiplantae > Streptophyta > Magnoliopsida > Poales > Poaceae > Poa > Poa pratensis. Next base: position 13,480,103 of record CAMZMU010000106.1, read on the forward strand.
CTATATTATTTGAACATTTTGGTTGACTAAAGTCTCATGTTTATACCCCCTAAAACACATATACAAGCTCATGTTCTCTCTTTTTCTTGAAACCCAAGATTAAAGTTTTACTCGTTTCATTGATTAAGAAAAAGAGACTTGCTCTTTTAATTACGGAAACCGGTGCATACTCTTGTTAACTAACTCTTCCTTCTTAAAAATATATATCCCAGCTCGTTTTCATTGAGCCTTCCCCCTGTTTGGAGTATAGCCAAGTGGTAAGGCATCGGTTTTTGGTACCGGCATGCAAAGGTTCGAATCCTTTTACTCCAGAGCATACTTATTCTAGAAAATCAAAAAAGAAAAGGTCCCTAATAAATAAATGAAAGGTTTACATTCTTTTTTATTTCTAGGGGGAATGTTGAGGCAAACTTACGATGCTGACAAGCTGGTTAGGTGCAGAGTTGGATTAGACATCACAGGTTTCAGTTTCAGAATTGGAAAGAGGTTAAGAACCTAGTGGAATCCACTGCAAGGGGAAGTGCTGAAGTTGCAATGAGTGAAGAATACGAAGTGTGTAACCACATTCTCCATAAGTTCCAAAATATTGTGCAAAGGGATTTTGTACTATGTTTTTTTATGGAGGGAGCGTGTGTTTGGTGCCTACTTTCTCTCATGTCTAACAATAAGCAGTTAATAAAGCTCCTACCCAAACCCAACCCAAGTGACTGTTTTATTGCCACTACCGTCATTACACACTCTGTTCCTGGCCCTGTAACTTTTGTGGACAAACTTCGACATGAAAAGTTAGCGTGTTCAAGAAAAAGAAAAACTGAAATGGTTTAATCCCAAGGCGACAACGGGCCAGGCGCGCGTCCCTCATGGAATCCCTTTGGGCAGAGGAAGATGGCGTGGAGAGCATATTTCCCCGGACCCCACGGGCCGGATGCGTCCAGTTCCCGGATGAGTGACGCCCGTGGTGGCCACGCTCGCCCGCCCCGCACGCGCCACCACGGATTCTCCGACGCTATTCCTGCACTGCAGCGATCCTGTATTCCCGTCGCGGTCTTTTCCTTTTCCCTTTTGTTTCGCGTCGCAAATCGCTAGATCGGAGAAATTAAAGACACGGATATCCCGCCCGGCCGGCCTGTGCGTTTCACCGCATCGGATCGATGGGACCGGCGAAGATGCCGAGCTGCTGGCCGAAAGCCCGAAACAAAAGCCATGGGTGCTCGCGTCGCATTCGAGAATATATCACTGGCCAAGACAAGATGGCAACATCATTTTTTCGACGGATTAATTGGTCTCTTCACGAGCCACCAACCACCAGTCTACGTACGTTCCGGTGCATGCGTTCTTAAAAAATGTAGTACGTGCTCTGAAACTTATTGCAGGTTAACCCTGTCACGTGCGGTACGCCAAGAGACGCGGCGTACTCCGCCGTGATGACTGTGCTCCACGTCCGCATTAGATGGGTGCATGTGCCCGCTTCAACGGTGCGTGTGCACCACGTAGGCAAGATCTCGTACTGATATGAGTGATGACGCCGCCCGGTGCATGTGTTGCACGACAATGTATGATGAGTCCAACAATACTACTCCTACAAAACTTAGGATGCTAATACCGGGTTGGCTATGGCGCCTATACAGCTAGGTGGGGCAAGGGGAAAAGTTAAGGTAATGAAGCTTTCAAGATCATAAAGTTGATCTTCACAATCTGTAACTGATAAGATGCCCGCTACGGAGATAAAAATAAGACAACTCATCAACGTTTATCTAGCCATCTGATCTTCTTTGGGATCAATTTAGGGCATCCATTGCTATTATTCACTTGTTTTTACTCGGACTTGTGTCTCTCATGTAGCTATTAATGGGCACCGCTGACATTGCCCCATTGTACATCGACTGAATACTCTCTAACTGGTGAAGAAATGGAGGTGAAAAACTATCTTCTCTCACACATGCCGTGGCTTTTAGCTCTCCTCTTTTCATCATGCCATCATCAACGGCTGATGACGTGCCGCCTCTGTAAACTAATTTCAACATCGAAATAATTTTCTTGCTCGCGTAGACATGTCAAAAGTCAATCTAGACCTGGTTACATCTGATTCGGCTATTTAAAACTCAGAATAGACATATTTGTAGGTTTATACTCCAAAGCTACGGGAAAAATCATAGAAACTTAATTTGTAAATTTTTGTAAAAATAATATGACCACTTGCAACTATATGAAAATGACAATTACAATACATGAGTAATTTCTTGCGCAAATTTGCATTAGTAAGTTTCTATTCGATATACATATGCGCGTCAATTCTCTGAAACTTTGAAACACGATTTTCTTTATGTTTTGTAAAGCAGATTCCGATGTACATGTACCAAGGTTCTGAAAAATTCCCTCTAACCATTTCCTATGGAGCTCCCATTAGCACATTGTACATTTCATCCATCTCTCATTTCTTACTTTAAAATTATTAACAAACATTCTTTTAATGAACCATTAGAAACATTATTCATAAATACAAATCCCTTGTAAAATTGTTCTGTCGGTGGCATTCCAAAGAAGAACCAGGCGCCGCCGCATGGATTGTAGTACAAGACAGTAAAGATGCCACCATGTTCCGTTTCAAAAAAAAAAAAAATATATGCCAACATGATTGTGCAACCTTTTTCCCCAATAGGTGGACCACGCAGCGGATGATGACGCTTCGTCGACGCCATGCATGAGGGCATCTCCTATCGGGTACTACCGTACTGGATTTGTTGCACTAGCATAGGCTACTCAAGATTGGGGAGGGGAAGGGATTGGGAGCATTTGTAGGAGATCATTAATGCTAATTATGCCTAACTCTTGATAAAATCTGTTTTTGGTATTGTGCCTAATAAACTGAGATGGAGGGAGTAGGTAAATATGAAAATATCATTCTGAATTTCTGGCTGAGCTGTTTGCTTAATGTTTAAGCCATTTTTATATATCATACTAGCTGGTCCCCTGAATGAATAAATCCATTTTTGGCCATGCACACTAAAAGTAGCAGCTTTCTTCATTTGTTAGCTAACACATGCGTCTCAGCGTCTGTTCTTCAGCTTAAGATTTGAGACATAACCTGAGTTGGCTTGACACGGGTGGATGAATTTAATGCTACTACCCAAAGAGTGCAATGATTTGTCGAGCCTTTGTAATATTTCTTTCACACAAGAGTTTGCCATTCCACTGAAACATGAAGGTAGTCACAAACTTTTTTTTTCAAGAACACACGGAAGAATTGCGCGTCTTTGTTAAGTTTCAAGAGAAAAAACAACGCCATAGAAAGGAACAACACCACAACACTCAAGACAACACATGTCGACTTACAACTCACACCTACAACAACCTGACCACAAAGATCGCCTTGCCCAACCTCAGACCAAGAATGTCGTGGAGGCGGAACAATGAACCTCAAGACCGCGTCACAACTCGATCACAACCAAAGCCGAACATGTGCCTAGAAGAGTCGGCGAGCAGATGGCAGGATCCGGCCGGACTTGAGGAAGGAGTCGACATAATGTGTTGGGCGATGACGTACATTGCGCCCCGGAGGGCCACACCTAGAGAAGTAACCAACACGAGAGACACGTCACCACCAAGCCATGCCAGGAGAGACTGGCAAGGCCAACATCTACAAATGCCATATTGTGGACTTCCCTGGCAACCTAGGCATCGCCTCCAAGAAGGGAACGACGTTGTGGCGTCGCCGCCACCCGGTCCGGCAAACCGGACCTATGGTTTCTCCTGGAACCAGGGGACGGAACGGTCAGGCCAATGACCACACCTCCGAGGAGGAAGCGGCACCCGGCCGCAGGCGTCGCCGTGGTCAGCATCGGAAGCCTCCGAGCATGGCTTTGACCCGGCTAGGACCGTGACCCCGCATACCAGAGACGAGTAGACGGGGAGGCGTCACACGCTTGAATCACCACCGCAGAAGGCATCTCGTCGTCGATGAAGAAGGGGACTTGACCGCCGACCACCACCACAGCAACCACCTCTACTCGCCAGATCGAAGACCGAGGTGGCCAGATCCGGACTGAGTAGGTCTGCTGCAGTCACCAGGGCGTCAACTCTGGCCACCGCCGGCACCTGAGGAGGACCCCCGCGGCGGCCTGTCTTCCGGCCAGATCCACGGCCAAGCTGCCACGAACTGGGGGGGAGGGGCCACCACCAAGTCGGTCCGAAGCCGAGGCAGGCCACCACCCGTAGGAGGGGGGCCAGGAGGACGGAGGTGACCTCGTCAGAAACTAACAATAATTTGAGCGAATATGTCACTAAGTGATATCATGCTACAATTTCTCTTGCACAGAACTCTTACAATCATTGGTGGTAAATATCATCGACTAGGATTCTTCAACTTTAGCGGCTAGCTAGCAACAATTGACGGTTGAGAGGAAGTGAAGAATTGATAGGAGAGCTAGCAACGCAGAGCAGAAGAAACACCTCACGAGTGCAAGAGTACCACATGTCAAGTGGGCCGTCATTTTCTTCTCCTTGTCCAGTAGTCCGGGGGCACATTATTACGGATCGCGTAGTTATCCAAAATCGCCATTAGTCTCCCCCGAAAACGACTGATGGGACAACATAATCCAGGCACGGCTCGGGAAGCTGCAGTGCGAGGGTGTCGTGGCCATTGCTTCCATCACTCGAGCTTGCTGAGCTTCTCCGAGACTTTTAATGGCCAGAAACCAGCAGCGGTCCTAGTTTGAGAGAGATGGATTGAGAGAGATAGACAGAAACACACACACATTTCCTGAATCACTTTGCTATTAATTCGTTCGTCAATTCGGCGACACTTTTTTTTTTAGAAAAGGGACATCCCAGCCTCTGCATATGCATAAACATTAGTGCACCCATGCTTGGTAGCGACGCATGGAGACCATAGCTAGCTTGGTCTAGATGGAGACGGGTCATGGGATTAATTGGCACATCTTTCTACTTCCTCCACTGGCAACTTGGCAAGTGGAATTTAAAGAGAGATAGAGTCTAACAATATAATGTGTAAACAGTTTGTCACGCTCACATGCACAGTTCTGCCGTATTTATTGGTAGCAGTAGCGGGAACCATTTCGGTTTCATGCTAACCTCTCAGTACTGTCGTGATTGTTGTGGATGGCGGGAAACGAGACGTGCACGTGATGTGCTTTTCGACTTTAGAGCCGGCACTTTTTGTTCAGGGGTTTTAATCCACGAAAACGAGATAATTTTTTTTAAATAATACGTTTTTTTTATATATTTCCAAAAATAATACGTGCTTTTTTTTCAAAAATATTATCCACTCGTCTTGGCCGAAGACGATTAGTACTAATCGTCATGGCCGAAGACGATTAGTACTAATCGTCTTTGCCGAAGACGACAGGCCCCATGTGCAAGGAATTTGCATGTGGCAAGGACTATGCATGTGCATGCATGCAACTAACTATCGTCTTCCCCAAAGACGACAAGGCCCTAATCGTCTTCCCCAAGGACGATTAGCCCAGTCGGCTTAGGCTAAGACGACTGACTAATATTTTTGAAAAAAAATAAAAACACGTATTATTTTCCTAATTAAATAATTTTCGCATATTATTTAAAAAAAATTAGCCGAAAACGGAGCTACATCTGGAAAGAAATTTGTCTCCAAAGTCACTGGTAGAAAATGAGCAGTATTACAATTTCAGGAGCATGATGTGCAATAAATAAACAATATAGATTGATTTTTTCAGCAGCAGGTACTAGAATACTTGTGGCCAATTACGGTTTAATCGTAGGTTTTAATTGAACTCCTTTTATATATGGGGTCCTTTGATCCGTAGTTCTTTTTTTTATTTTTGTTTCGGGACGGGGACACTATGAGGATATTGTCCTATTATCATTTCGTAATGAAATCCGGTTCCCAACAAGTGAGTTGTTAGAACAAAATGTAAAACATTTGCCAATAAACGAATATGACATGACATGATATGGTATGATAGCACAAACAAGATTATTAATTTGCAAAGAACCTTCATAAAGTCCAGACCAGAGAGAGAGAGAGAGAGAGAGAGAGAGAGAGAATGCTAGACTCATGTTAGCAACAAGCCAAATAGACAACACGATATCTACAACCGGGGTCTCTGGCGGCTTTCTAGACGATTACAAGATGCATAGTCGACTAGTGCTTTTGTTTTTTCCGCGACAGATGATTTTCATGTGCACCCTGCGAGACCGGTTATTTGTGAACTTTGATTCTTTATACATCACAATAAATGAGGCTGTGTGCATTGATTGATGCAAATGTTGGGGTTTTGATCCCCTTTTCGAAAAAAAGACAACTCAATGTTTGAGTAGTTAGCATTAGAACATTGTTAAGTATTTAAATGTGGCATCCTGGTGTAGAGCTTAATAGGATTGATATAATACTCATATAAATAGGGTGCATCTTCTTTTCTGGAAGCCCGTCTCGATGGAATTCTGATGTTAACCATGCTTGCTTGGGTAATGTTGGTATGGGTGACCGGCCGGGAAGTTTTTCCTACGTGCGCTGCCAGGGGTAACAGCCACCGGCCCAGGGGTTACCGGGATGATATAGTGTCCTAATTACCAAAGCACTAGTGAGATTTATGCATGTGGTAGCCTACCAGAGCACAAATGCAGAGATTACATGTGTTTGAAGGTGATCGCGCATTTGTACGGCAAGCCCCTATATCACTCGGTAGTTTCTTTCCTTTGCAACTTTTTATACATAATTGGAGTAAAAAAATATATAGTTAGTTTGAGTTGTGAAAGTTCATTTAGGATCCCCACATGAAAATTAATAGCTAACCATTCTGCTAAGTCTTGTAGATTTTAGTTCCTATGCTAGTTCAATTAGGTCATTCATGTCCCCCAAAAGTTCAGAAACGGATGGCTACCTTGAGAATGTTATTTTATATGTTTTGAGTCATAGGTATGGTGTACTATAGTAATGGGTACTTGGATAGTAAAAGGAAAAGTTTCGCCGCGAAGTCTATTGAAAATTCCTTTGAAATCCATCAAGTTTCTCTCAATTCACCACACAAACACCTGTTTCCCTAGAACCACAAGATAAACCTGCCCAGAATCTCTAGATCAGCGAGAATAAGAGACTAGTCGAGAAAATATTTTCAAACACCTTTCCTTTACCTCCAGAAGTTCCGAGTGAAATTTTCCCGGTACCTCCGAGTTTAGACTTAGTGGTTTCCATCCAATTTGTTATTAGAGTGTGTTTTGTTCCTTCTAGAACTTCTGACCAAAAATTAACCGGTACTACAGAGCCTTGGAAAACATCTTCTATTTTGATCCAGAATCCAGAATCACATAGTGCTACTTCCCCATACTTCCTAGGTGTCATGTATCTTTAGATGCTCTAGACAAGTTGGTGCCTCGGTGACATAAGTTTTCTCGCCCGACCGCTCAGATGTTGAATTTGTCTGATACTTTCGAGCCAATTACTTTGAACTATAACACTCTGATGTTTTACTTTGCCTATATATACCTGTAGGTATTCCATGAGAAAGTAGGATAAAGATAATAGGGAAACTTGCTTGAGCTGAGAGCCCTAAACTCATATCCTTTGCACCTACTATCCATACCCTACTAGAATATTTCTGAGATATCTTTGGTGCTTTGAGTGACACCTTTGAGATATCTTTACAAGGTCTCGAGAACCTTTTGGAGATATCTAAGGTGTTGTTACCTTTTGGAGGTGAAAGGACATATCCTTCCCCACAGTGTTTTGATGTTTGTTGACAACACACTTAGATGTCTAATGTGTGTGCTAAAAGTGTGCAGGATTGTATCAATTAATATTGCACAGGTTTTGTCTCAAGAAAAGGAAGAGAAGCAGTCTTCATTGCGTCAGCCGGTACTACCGGGTTCACCCCGGTACTACCGGGTGTTCTGCCGTGCGGAACTACCGGGCCCAGTACCGGGCCCAGTACCGGATCTCCAAATGCTCTCTGGACTCGCTCGATTTAATCCGGTAGTAGCCCCGGTAGTAGCGCGGTACTACCGGGTGGGGAGCACTACCGGACCAGGCGGTCCGGTACTACCGATGCGCGCGTGGAGAGGGCATTGACCAGTCTGGCGCCAGGCCGTCAGTTCCCTGTCAGCCGGTACTACCGAGCGAGGCCCGGTACTACCGCTGCGGGCTGTTTACAGCTCCAACGGCCAGATTTCTGGGAGGGGTATTTATACCCCTCCACCTACCTCCGGTTGACTAAGCTTGATTCCTCACTCTCTCTCCACCATTGTTGCAAGCTTCAATCTACTAGAGCTCCCACTCCAACCACTCAAACACGTTGATACTTTGAGGAGTGAAGGAGGAGCCCTAGATCCGCATCTCCACCGAGCCGATTTGTCTACATCGACCTAGTCACTTGTAGATCTTGTGTAACTTGATACATTGGATACCTAGAAGATACTTGTGATTCTTGTGGCTTTGGTAGCCACAAGGATTAGCCGGGAGCCTCCAATTAAGTTGTGGAGACGCGACCCGGCCTTGTGATTCTTGTGGCTTTGGGAGCCGCGGGAATTTGGTGAGAGCCTCCAATTCGGTTGTGGAGTGTGCCTCATCCTTGTAAAGGTTTGTTGCCGACCTCGAGGGCATCATATAGTGGCTCGTGGATCTCCTCATCGGAGGATAACACGAGGGAGATACGGTGTGCCATATCAAGGCTATTCGGAGTTCACTTTGTGACTCCGCACCGCTCCAACGGAGACGTAGCTTCCATTGGGAAGTGAACTTCGGTAGAACATCTCCGCGTCACCGTGTGGTTATCTCTTAACCTTACTTTACTCGTATTGCTAGCTTATCTTGTGTAGAATATCTTGCTAGCTTGTTTATTGCTCATCATATAGGATTGTTCATCTAGTTGCATATCTAGAGAACTTATATTTGAGCAATTCCCGAATTTGTATTAAAAGAAAAAGAAAATTTGTAGTTGCCTATTCACCCCCCCCCCCTCTAGTCAACCTACTCGATCCTTTCAGGAGGGTGTCCACCTCCTACCTAGCTAGATGTCACCTTGGATCCTTCGTGATTTTGTGAATGAGCCAATAAGTTTATGAAGGCCAGAGATCACCTACTTCGTGTAAAGATCTACTTCTAGTGATTGTGCATGGACTTGGTGTCCTAGATCGAGGATGCGTAGGCGAGTCTTTGTGACCGTGGACTTTTTATTATTTGGATATTTGGGTTTGATCCCCCTACAATAAGGAATTAAGAGCATCTCCAGTCGGGGCGCCCAAACGGCCGCCCAAAGCCGTTTGGGGCGTGCCGGACACAAAATCGCGCCCACTCGCGGCGCCCAAACGCGAATTCGGTCCGGCGCGGCCCAGTTTTGTGTCTGGCACGCCCAGCCCACGCCCTCAACTTGGGGAGGCTTGGGGTGGCCCCAGACGGAAGGAAACGCACGCCTCCGACGCGCGGGCCACGCCTGGTAGTGACACGGCCACGCCCCGCCGTGGTCAAAGGCGTCGCCAAAAGCGCGTGCCGCATGTCGACTCCTCGTTTTCACGGCCGGCGGGCGGCCAGTGAGCCGTCGCGTCCTCTGCTCGCCGGAGTGAATGCGGCGCGCCTTTTCGAGGCGAGCGGCGTGATACGTCTCCAACGTATCCATAATTTCTGATGTTCCATGCTTATATTATACCATTTGCTACATGTTTTATATACACTTTATATCACTTTTATGCATTTTCTGGGACTAACCTATTAACAAGATGCCGAAGTGCCAGTTCCCTGTTTTCTGCTGTTTTTGGTTTCAGAAAAGTACTTCTGCGAATATTCTCGGAATTGCACGAAACAAAAGGCCACGTTCCTATTTTTCCAGCACCGTCACGGAGTCCGAAGGAGAGACGAAGGAGGGCGCCGAGCCAGCCAAACCACATGGAGGCGCGGGTGGCCCCCCTGCCGCGCCAACAGGTGGTGTGGGCCCCTCGGGCCTCCACCGACATCGCCCCTTCGCCTATATATTGCCTCAGACGCGAAAACCCTAGAATACGAAGTCATATTTCCAGAAGAGTTCCGCAGCGCCGCCGCCATCGACGACAAGTTTCGGGGGACAGAATCTCTGTTCCGGCACGCCGCCGGGACGGGGAATTGCCCCCGGAGTCATCTCCATCGACACCACCGCCATCTTCATCGCCGCTGCTGACTCCCATGATGAGGAGGGAGTAGTTCTCCCCCGAGGCTGAGGGCTCTACCGGTAGCTATGTGGTTCATCTCTCTCTCACATGGTGTGATCTTTATGTGATCGTGTGTATTGCTAGTATCGCTGAATACATTAATAATGTTTATGCTACTCAAGTGATTTTGTCTAGTTTCTGGAGTCGTTGTGACAACACGGTATCAAGGTGACAGTGTGGGTACTTGTGTGACTCTATGAATAATTTAGACATTTATCATGGCTTATTCTTGGGAACTGTGGTGTTTGTTTACTCAGACTTTGAGGTGTGCTTTTGCAGCCCTACGTAGTACTCTTGTTTATCAAGAAGGAGAATAATCCCGAGCAGTATTTACTTGTGTTCAGTTGTGCTAATCTAGTTGAATATGTAGATGTTACTCTTTATCTATTATGCACTCTATAGGTTACTTTAATATGAACTCCGGTACTCTCCACGGTGTAAAGGTGACAGTGTGTGCACCGTGTGTGATTCCTTTATGACGTTGTGGAGCTTGTTTACTCCGGCTTGAGGTGTGCTTTTGTAGCCCTACACAATGAATGGTGTTTGTTATCCAACAAGAGAGTGTTTAAGAGTAGCTTTTACTTATTCAGTTATGAGATCATTGTTGAGAGTGTCCACTAGTGAAAGTATGATCCCTAGGCCTTGTTTCTAAGCATTGAAACACCGTTTACAACAAGTTCTGCTACATGTTTGCTTGCTGCCATCTTTATTTCAGATTGCAGTTACTACTTATAATCATCCATATTACTTGTATTTCACTATCTCTTCGCCGAACTAGTGCACCTATACATCTGACAAGTGTATTGGGTGTGTTGGGGACACAAGAGACTTCTTGTATCTTAATTGCAGGGTTGCTTGAGAGGGATATCTTTGACCTCTACCTCCCTGAGTTCGATAAACCTTGGGTGATTCACTTAAGGGAAACTTGCTGCTGTTCTACAAACCTCTGCTCTTGGAGGCCCAACACTGTCTACAAGAATAGAAGCACACGTAGACATCAAGCTATTTTCTGGCGCCGTTGCCGGGGAGGTAAGGTAAAAGGTATTCACATCCTCTGGCTACAAAGCTATTTTCTAGTATTGTTGCTAGTGTGTGAGTGCTCGAAGTTATTTCCTTTAGATTCTGCAATTATTTCTTTTTGTTTCTTGTTTTTATTTTCACTAGTTAGGCTTAATGGAAAACAACAAAAAAATTAGAGATCTTTATGAACTTTATATTGAATTAGGACATGATGCTTTTGAAGAGAAAATTAAAAAACCTATGGATTGTTTGCATGATGGTAGCAATGTTATTACTATAAATTCTTTGAACACCATTATTGCTAATGCTATGCAAAGTCTAAGCTTGGGGAAGCTGGTTTGATGAATATGATATTTTTAGTCCCCCAAGCTTTAAGGAGGAAATTTGCTTTGATGATACTTTGCCTCCAATATATGATGATTATAATCATTGTGATATTTTCAGTCCACCTACTATTGAGGATATAGTTTATGTTGATTATGATATGCCTCCTATATATGATGTTTACAATGATGAATATGATATTTTCAGTCCATCTACTATTGAGGATAAAATTTATTATGATTATTCTATGCCTCCAATTTATGATGATTACAATGATGGATGTGATACTTTTACTCTCACTATTACTAATGAAACTGTTTATGCTTATGTGGAGAGTAATGATACTTTTATGCATGTGGATCATGATAAGAATGCTTATGTGATAGCTATATTGTTGAGTTTATTAATGATGCTACTGATAATTATTTTGAGAGAGGAAAATATGGTTATAAAATCTTCATGTTATTAAATATCCTCTCTTTTTGTTGAAATTTTTGAAGTTGCACTTGTTTTGTCTTTCTATGCTAGTAGCTTCATGCATCAATAATTTGTTTTCTTACAAGATTCCTTTGCATAGGAAGTGGGTTAGACTTAAATGTGTTTGGTATTTGCTTTTTGATGCTCTCTTATATTCAACTCTTATACATATGAGAGCATTATCAAAATCACTATGCCTAGCTAAAAGGCTTTAAAGAAAAGCGCTTATGGGAGACAACCCATCGTTTTTATTTGCTGTTATTTTTTTTTTTCTTTGAGTCAAGGAGTTTTTACTTCTGTAGCAACTCCTTTGTATCTTTATTTTATCGCATTGTTGTGCCAAGTAAAGTTCTATATTGAAAGTTGATGCAAGATTTGGATTTCTGCGCAGTGACAGATTTTTAGCTGTCACGAATTTGAGCTTTTCTCCTGAGAAAATTCGAAAAATTCTGAAAAATCACGCATCTTCCTGAGATATGTACGCAACTTTCATTATTTTAGGACCAGATCCATCTGAGCAACTTAAGTGCCTCGAAAAAATTCGTCATTCCAGACTGTTCTGTTTTTGACAGATTCTGCCTTTTGTTTTGCATTCGCTCTTTTACTGTGTTTGTGTGGATTTCTTTGCTCCACAAAGCATTGGTGGCTGTAGCTAATGTCCAGAAGCTTTGGGATTGATTGTATCATTACAGAATATGAGAATTTTTGATTATGCACTAACCCTCTAATGAGAACTGTCTTGAGTTTGGTGTGAAGGAAGTTTTCAAGGATCAAGCGAGAAGGGTGATATTATGTGATCAAGAAGAGTGAAAAGCCTAAGCTTGGGGATGCCCCCGTGGTTCATCCCAACCATATTCAGAGAGACTCAAGCGTCTAAGCTTGGGGATGCCCAAGGCATCCCCTTCTTCATCAACAACTTATCAGGTCATCTCTAGTGAAACTATATTTTAATTCTTTCACATCTTATGCGCTTTACTTGGAGCGTCTGTGTGCTTTTATTTTTGTTTTTGTTTGAATAAATTCGGATCCTAGCAATCCTTGTGTGGGAGAGAGACACGCTCCGCTTTTTCATGTGAATACTCATGTTCTTCACTTATATTTGTTGAGTATTCTTAACTAGCTACTGCAGTGCTTTTAGCTCCTGTTTTTCATGCATCTCTTCGAGCTGTTAGCACTTGTTTATAAATACTCTCTTGCTGCATTATATTATCATTTGGAGAGTTTATGTTTAAATAAATTGATTGGTGTTTGTTTGGAAGAAAGAAAATGCTACATGTAGTAGTTGGTATTGGAAAAGACATATGCATTCTTGTAGATCATTGTCTTGTTTCGATTTGATGCTTTGCAATTGTTTTGAGCTCTCAAGTAGATCATGTTTAAGCTCTTGCATCATGTAGTTAAAGCCTAGTAGTGGAGAACTACCGTAGAGCTTGTTGAGACTTGGGATGCATATTTGTTCTCTCTAAGGTCTAGATATTTTCTGGTAAAATGTTTGAGCAACAAGGAAGACAGTGTAGAGTCTTATAATACTTGCAATATGTTTTTATGTGATTCTTGCTGTACCGGTTTATACTTGTGTTTGCTTCAAACAACCTTGCTAGCCTAAACTCTGTACTGAGAGGGAATGCTTCTCGTGCATCCAAAACTTGAGCCAAAACCCATGCCATTTGTGTCCACCATACCTACCTACTATGTGGTATTTCCTGCCATTCCAAGTAAATATTTCATGTGCTACCTTTAAACTATTCAAAACTTTATTACTCCTTATTTGTGTCAATGTTTTATAGCTCATGAGGAAGTATGTGGTGTTTTATCTTTCAATCTTGTCATTTACTTCTGACAGACTTTCAACCAATGGACTAGTGGCATATACATCCGCTTATCCAATAATTTGCAAAAAGAGCTGGCAACGGGGTGCCCAGCCCCAATTAATTACAACTTTCATTAATAATTCTCTTCACATGTTTTGCCCTGATTTATCAGTAAGCAACTTAATTTGCAAATAGACACTCCTCCATGGTATGTGAATGTTGGAAGGCACCCGAGGATTCGGTTAGCCATGGCTTGTGTAAGCAAAAGGTTGGGAGGAGTGTCATCTATAAAGAAACTAAAATACATGTGTAAACAAAAGAGAAGAGGGATGATCTACCTTGCTGGTAGAGATAACGTCCTTCATGGGAGCCGCTCTTGAAAGTCTGGTTGACAAGGGGGTTAGAGTGCCCACTACCATTCGTTGACAACAACAAACACCTCTCAAATACTTATTTTGTGCTCTCTATATGCTTTCGAAAACTTAAAAAGCTCTAGCACATGATTTAATCCCTGCTTCCCTCTGCGAAGGGCCTATCTTTTACTTTATGTTGAGTCAGTTTACCTACTCCTTTCTATCTTAGAAGCAAACACTAGTGTCAACTTTGTGTGCATTGATTCTTACATGTTTACTTATTGCACTTGTTATATTGCTTTATGTTGACAACTATCCATGAGATATACATGTTACAAGTTGAAAGCAAATGCTGAAACTTAATCATCCTTTGTGTTGCTTCAATGCCTTTTACTTTGAATCTATTGCTTTATGAGTTACCTCTTATGCAAAACTTTTTGATGCTTGTCTTGAAAGTACTATTCATGAAAAGTTTTTGCTTATATGATTCATTGTTTACTCTTTATCTATTTGTTAGCAAACTATAGACCATTGCTTTGAGTCACTTCATTCATGACATGAGCCTTGCAATATATTGATCAAGATTGTGTGAAAGCATGTCTCCTCAGAAATTATTTGTTGTTATCGTTTTACCTACTCGAGGACGAGTAGAACTAAGCTTGGGGATGCTTGATACGTCTCCAACGTATCCATAATTTCTGATGTTCCATGCTTATATTATACCATTTGCTACATGTTTTATATACACTTCATATCACTTTTATGCATTTTCTGGGACTAACCTATTAACAAGATGCCACAGTGCCAGTTCCCTGTTTTCTGCTGTTTTTGGTTTCAGAAAAGTACTTCTGCGAATATTCTCGGAATTGCACGAAACAAAAGGCCACGTCCCTATTTTTCCAGCACCGTCACGGAGTCCGAAGGAGAGACGAAGGAGGGCGCCGAGGCCAAACCACATGGCGCGGGTGGCCCCCTGCCGCGCCACAGGTGGTGTGGGCCCCTCGGCCTCCACCGACATCGCCCCTTCGCCTATATATTGCCTCAGACGCGAAAACCCTAAAAAAGTCATATTTCCAGAAGAGTTCCGCAGCGCCGCCGCCATCGACGACAAGTTTCGGGGGACAGAATCTCTGTTCCGGCACGCCGCCGGGACGGGGAATTGCCCCCGGAGTCATCTCCATCGACACCACCGCCATCTTCATCGCCGCTGCTGACTCCCATGATGAGGAGGGAGTAGTTCTCCCCCGAGGCTGAGGGCTCTACCGGTAGCTATGTGGTTCATCTCTCTCTCCATGGTGTGATCTTTATGTGATCATGTGTATTGCTAGTATCGCTGAATACATTAATAATGTTTATGCTACTCAAGTGATTTTGTCTAGTTTCTGGAGTCATTGTGACAACACGGTATCAAGGTGACAGTGTGGGTACTTGTGTGACTCTATGAATAATTTAGACATTTATCATGGCTTATTCTTGGGAATTGTGGTGTTTGTTTACTCAGACTTTGAGGAGTGCTTTTGCAGCCCTACACGTAGTACTCTTGTGTTATCAAGAAGGAGAATAATCCCGAGCAGTATTTACTTGTGTTCAGTTGTGCTAATCTAGTTGAATATGTAGATGTTACTCTTTATCTATTATGCACTCTATAGGTTACTTTAATATGAACTCCGGTACTCTCCACGGTGTAAAGGTGACAGTGTGTGCACCGTGTGTGATTCCTTTATGACGTTGTGGCTTGTTTACTCCGGCTTGAGGTGTGCTTTTGTAGCCCTACACAATGAATGGTGTTTGTTATCCAACAAGAGAGTGTTTAAGAGTAGCTTTTACTTATTCAGTTATGAGATCATTGTTGAGAGTGTCCACTAGTGAAAGTATGATCCCTAGGCCTTGTTTCTAAGCATTGAAACACCGTTTACAACAAGTTCTGCTACATGTTTGCTTGCTGCCATCTTTATTTCAGATTGCAGTTACTACTTATAATCATCCATATTACTTGTATTTCACTATCTCTTCGCCGAACTAGTGCACCTATACATCTGACAAGTGTATTGGGTGTGTTGGGGACACAAGAGACTTCTTGTATCTTAATTGCAGGGTTGCTTGAGAGGGATATCTTTGACCTCTACCTCCCTGAGTTCGATAAACCTTGGGTGATTCACTTAAGGGAAACTTGCTGCTGTTCTACAAACCTCTGCTCTTGGAGGCCCAACACTGTCTACAAGAATAGAAGCACACGTAGACATCACGGCGTTAATGCCACCACTCTCCGGCCGCCATAAAAGGCGCGCGCCGGCCTCCACTCATCGCCACTCTCGCCCTCGCCGTTCTCTCTCCCTCACCTTGCCGCTTCTTCTCCACTCGAAAAACCGCCGCCGCTCTCCTTCTCCATGGCCGGCACCTGGAGGCGCACCGGCGGCGCCGCGGCCAACGGCTTCGCGCCGCACACCCTGCTCAAGGAGCAGACAGAGGCGCTGCGCGACAACGGCTATCCGGTGCTGCCGGATATGCGTGTTTGCCACAGGTTCGTCATCGGCGTCAACGGCGTGCCGGTGATGAAGCCCCCAACGCGGACGAGCCGCGGCTTCACCGCCGCGGTAACCACGCACTACTGGCGTGACCTGGCGCCGGAGCAGCGTTAGGACCCGCGTTGGGATCCACAGAACCCGGCCAACCATGGCCGGTACGGGGCGGCGTTCCGGCGCGCCTACGAGGAGGACTTCAACCGCTGGGACGGCCCCGGTCCGGCGCCGACGGACAAGAACGTCGCCGGGCGCGAGGCGTTCTGGAGCGTGCCCGGGCGCACGCTCCAGTTCGTGATGAACCACATCGCGAACGACGGCTCGCTCCTGACGGCGGCGCCCGCCCCCGCCTGGGCACCACCACCACCTCCGGCCAACCAGTGGGCGCCGCGCGCGACGCCGTCCTCGTCGCGCTCCACGGCGTCCTTGTCGCGGGCGTCGTCCTCGCGCTCGTCCTCATCCCGCTCCCGCGCCTCCTCTCTGCTAACGCCGAAGCCGGAGCAGATGAAGGTGAAGGCGGAGCCGGAGCTCTCGCCGTTCATGGCGGAGCTCATAGCGGCGCAGGAGGGGACGGACGACGACGCCATTGCGGCGGTCGTCGCGGCAGCGTCGATGGACGACGTGCCACCGCTCGACGTCCCCTCGGCCTGCGCCTGGTCGGTGCGCGATACCGCCAAGGAGAAGGGCGTGCCCTTCTTCGACCTCACCGTCGACGATGGCCCAGGACCGAGCCGCGTCAAGGAGGAGGACGACGGTGGCGCGTGGAGCAGCGGCGGCGCAGGGAGCAGCAGCGGCGTGAAGGAGGAGGTGAAGGAGGAGGAGGACCCCTACTACGCCTTCAGGCGCCGCTACCGGGGCCAGTAGATTAGGTTAAGTTTTTTAAAATTTTATTCGAATCAGTAAAATTTCCTAAAGTTTGAATGAAAATCGCCGAAGTTTAAGTTTACAAAAAAATATTTGGGCGCCGCGAGTGGGGAGAAAGGGCGCCCAAATGGGCAAGGTAGTCCAGACGGCGCCCAAAGGGCCTGTCCGGACGGCCTTTGGGCGCCCATTTGGGCGCCGCGAGTGGAGATGCTCTAAGATTGTACAGACAATTCAAAACTCGGGGATACATCTTTCTGTTTAGATCCTCTCTACTCAAGTCATTTACTTTCATGCAATCTACCTTTCCATAATTTTGTAGTAAGAATGCTTAAGGTGTTGCAAGCAACACATAGAAAATAAAATTGTTAAGAGGAACCTAATTTAAGTTTTTGCAGTCTCCTATTCACCCTCCCCCTCTTTTGATAGTGGCGATATTTCAAGTTGATTTACCGCAAGATTTTCTCAAAGTACAAAGGTATAGGTGGATTGTTCTTTTGCACAATAAGTCGTCACATGTCTTGTTAAGTGTTCATGTCGTACCTCCACCTCGGTATTTGTTTGGTACATAATTTAGAGACCAAGTTGTAGGCTATTGTTCAAAACACAATTATCTATTTACTTGCCATAACTAGTAGGTTGGACACCGAGAATAAATGATCCTCAACAATCACAACCATGATTCATTCACAATTGTTTTTAGCCATTCGACAAAAGTTAAAGCTACTTTTTATGTTCTATTTTTGAAACCGACTCGATAGGGACAAAGAGAAAGGAATGAAGTGACGAGTGGGGGTGGGGGGGGGGGGGGGAGGGTTGCGTGTTGGTGAGCACTTGTCCCACCCATATCATGAGTTTCTTAGGAAACACAAATCTTTCCTCCTCCTTCCACATTCTTCAAGGTTAGGTACTCTTCTCTGCCCTGAAATCATGTCCTCCGTCCTACCCTCTCTAAAGTTGTCATCTGCCTTGTGTAGGTCTAACAGCTTGAGATCTAGGTTTATTGCTGAGTATTTTAGTATTTGGGTTCTGATATATCTTCTTTGAGTTGAAATCTGTGATTGATAGAGTAAATTTTATATTTAGTATCCACGCTTTAGTTTAGTAGGACCAAGAGTTGTATGTTGTATTTTTTGGGAGCAAAACTAGCAAATCATGGAGTTACATGTTGGTTCGTTTAGAGAAAATAAGCTAGATCTGATTGATCTAAAGTTTGAGATTCATTTTGCATATATTTGTGTATTGATACTTAGATGGAAAGGAGATCAATGAAGATGGACCGAGCTCAGATCGTATTTGGGTGTAGGTTCATGTGTTAATGTTAGAGGACGCCTTCGCTAAGCGGAGTATATAGCGCGAATTTAGTAGTGGTGTCTATATAAACCGACTTAAATCATGAATTTCCTTGTTTCTAATGCTCATACTCCTATCATTGATTCATCTTCTCCGGTTACCTCGCCAAACTTGTTGTTCTCAAACTCATTTTCAATTGGTATTCCTCCCCCCTTTTTTTCCGGGGTTTCCTCCTTGCGACTATTCTCGCACTGAGCATTCCTTGATTTTTTATTCTTTCCTTGGCAAGAAACCTAAATTGACTAGATGGATGTCTCCAAGCTAGGGTAAACTCGCTCTACATCGCAAGCTTCGCCTCCTCCACGCTATGTAAATTATCTTATTGTGTGTTTGACATTGTTTGCGGGATATCCTAATTTATCATGTTTATTTTAATCTGCGCATACCATCGGTCATAAAAAAATGGATAAGACGATCTATTTTTTTTGAATAAGACTCAATCAAAGAAACAATTAAATTGAATAAAATGGATGGAAAAATCCACCGCAAGTCAAACATCTCGTATCGCGGGCAAGCTGTAAAAAATAAGTGGGCTTGGAGGAAGTCGGAACAGCCTGCATAGTCTGCTACTACTGGCTTGCACAAGCAGCACAACCCACTCGTACTCGCCACGCACCGAAGCACGTCAGGCCGCTCGTGGCCACCGTCTGCCGCGCCGGCTGCGCCGCGGCGCTGCAACCTTCGCCCTCGATTACAGCAGCCGGTGCGCCTCACTCCTTCGTCTCGCTGCCGCTCCTCTGCTGTTGGCTGCGCCCCCGCGGTTTCGCCTCTGCCCTCCGCTGTTGGCGCCGCCGCCGCTCCTCCGCCCGTCGCCGGCTGCGGCGCGCCGCTCGTGGCCGTCTTCTCTGCCCGGTGACGCTCTCGCCGGGCACGCCGCGACGAGCCCACCTGCATCCCGAGCTTCAAGATTTCGCGTCGCTTCGTATTTGCCGTGGCGGTGAGCAATCAAACCATTCCTTCTTTCCATTCAGTTAGTTGCCGATTTGTCTGTTGCACGGTGCCCTATTAATCTAGTCCATCTGTCCACGGCTCGATTGGTTATTCTCTTTGACCGCGCAAGATCGAGCTGAGCTGCCCCATTTGCCCAGGTGCTGCGCAGCTTATTTTCCAAAAAATTGGGCCTTGATTTGGATTTCCAACGCCCCACGTTAGTATTAAGGCTGAAGAGCGATTCTTATTTTCCCGGTACTAAACTAAGCATATCCGTTTATTAACTCAAGTGACTGGAGGACGTTCTTTTTTACTTCTACCTTCCCAAGTTCTTTGGAGTTGATAGTATTATTACACTATGGTTTGTTTAAAAACAAGGTTAACCACGGATTGATGTTAAATTTGAAGTTAATTTGGGTGCTTATTGTCAGTAATTTGATGTTACATCTGAATCCTACTTCCATGATTCTAAAATGGTGCTACAGTGATATGTTAGTACAAATTCAGTACAGTTTCTAAGAATCAAATTTCACTCCCATATCTAGTATACCAGGGTTATGAAGTCAAATTCAGTGATATCTTATAGGGTATGATGGTGCTTCTTGGGGACACTACTGCTTCCTGTTGTCAATCTCAAACCACTTGTTTACTGACTATGGAGGTTATCAGTAATCTCAAACCCACATAAAGAAAAAAACTCGACCAACGAGCACTAGCACCTGTGGCATTTTTATAGAGGAAAACAGCTGAACACCAAGGAGGATCTCAAACCAACATTACTCATTCCACCTTTTTCTTTCCAAAGATAGTCATTACATGTATTTCACCTTCAGTAGATGATATGTAAGTTCCCTTTTTATGGAACCTGCAAAAAGTTCATATTTAAGCATCATTGACATATACATAGCACGTGATGTTGGTTTATTTCAAGCTTTCACTCTCACATTGTGGCTGATTCCAAGTCAAATCTAGCAGACCGAATGATGTTATCATCAATTTTACGAAGTACCGGTATCGTTTATTTGACTGTTAGAATGCCATACTCGCAGTAGAATAGCAATACTAATTGTTTCCTTATACCGTTAAGGACCCTCCTATATTCTCCCCATCATGTCACTGCACTTTCTTTTTTCTTTTCATCCTTTTTTTTTGCATTATTTGATCAAAATTGTGAAGTTCATTGGCTTCCTAGTCAAAGTGGAAAACTTGGGAAAGCTGATATGTGCATTTCGTGTTTAATGTTGCAGCCAGATTTATTTATCGTGAACTGAAATGGTTTATTGTTTGTTTTCGGCTTGCATTCCAGCATAATCATTGATATCCTTTCCCTATCAGGATAAGCATTGATCCCGGACTTAGCTATTTCTTATGTCATAAGCTGCAATGAAGGAATCTCAGGTGAATTTTCTTGCTATTATCAGTTGTCACTAGTGATCCTCCTTCTAATTATCTTAATTTTTCACAGTAAAATTATGTCTGGTTGGTCTAACCAGATGGTGAAAGTGCATATAATTTATATTTAGCAGATAGAGAGTGATTGATACGATCATGCATTATAGTTTATAGATTACCTACAGATTTTGTTGTTAACTGGCAAAAGAAACCTTCTATAGTAATTTGGTTATGTGCTTATTATCAAGAAAATGTGAGACTGCTGCAACACTTTCTGTAGTCCTATAACTCTGTTATTTAGTAATAACGGCACCAGTCAAGGCACTGCTTTACCTGTTTATTAAAGATATCTGTTCCTTAATGCCGATGCATCTGTTTTGTTACTAATAACACTCATAACTGATTGTTACTACTTTCAGTATTAGCGTCCATTTTGTTTTGCCTTTAGCAGGTAACTGATTTGTGTTACTTACGAACATTTCCTACAGGATATTCAGAGCACAACAGAGTTGCAGATGTCACCACAAGGTACTAATGAAGTGCAGAGTAACCAACTAAACACAATGTCCACTGATGCTCCCGCCGGAGATTCTGGTTCTCTGTCAGTCGCTAGTAATGATAATAGAAAAGTCTCCCGCGAAGACATTGAACTTGTACGGTGTCTAGCTGTTCTTGACGCTATATTTTTAACTACAATCCATCTACATTGGGGGTCTCACAATCTTGACAATTATTAGGGAACTGTTTGCAGGTCCAAAATTTGATAGAGCGTTGTCTGCAACTGTACATGACCAAAGGAGAGGTTGTTAGGACACTTTCTACCCGCGCGAGAATAGAACCTGGCTTCACTACTTTAGGTGATGTCACAAAATTCAGTCGATGATAATATTCATGTTTGAAGCTCTTTTTTATACTTACTAGTTTATTTCTTTCACATGCTTCAGAGTACAACCAGTAATATATGGTACTTTGTTATAGTATGGAAATTACATCTTGCTCAAGAGGCTTGGACAATTCCTGCCCATGAGATTTATGAACAAATAACGCAATATAATGTATTAGTTCCTCTTTTTCCTCGCGAACACGCAAAAGATCTGTTCGTCATTGCAGATTAGCTCGATGTGACTATGCCATGAACTGAGTACCAGATGCTTGTAGCCTTGTGCATACCAGTTTAACCGAATGTTCATTGATACTTACATCGATTGGAATTTCTCGCAGTATAAAAGGAGAATTTGATATGCTCTTTGAGCTCAAGTTCTTCAATAATATGTTTCTTGAACCTCAAACATCTACATAAACATCCATTGAAGTTCTAAACTTTTGTTTCTTACTTTGATATTTTTGTAATTTCAGTATGGCAGAAACTCGAAGAAGAGAACTCTGAATTCTTTCGGGCTTACTACATAAGATTGAAATTGAAAAGGCAAATTATCTTGTTCAACCATTTATTGCAACACCAGTACAATTTGATGAAATATCCAGCACCTCAGAATGTTGCAATGGCTCCAATGCAAAATGGAATGCATCATATGCCAGGTAATGTCCGTTTACACGTCTAGCCCTCAAAAGAGGCTAAATATGTACTGTAGTTTAAAATTTCTAATATGCTGTCTTTTCTCCTTAGCTGTTACTTTTACTACAATTTTCCTTCCACTGGAAGTGTGCACATTTTGTATCGATTCCCCTCCCTTTCTTGCGATTCTACTGAACAAAATTTACAAGTCCATATATAAGTAACTACATTTTTCTTCGCTTTCTCGAGTCCATATTATCCCCATTTACTGCAGAAGCTTTGGGTCATATGGCAAGAATCCATGATGATATAGGAGTGAAGATCTTGTAATGATTATTTTCCTGCACTAACACTGAGTTTTATAGTGAATATTTAGCATCATTGAGCAATCTTTCAGCTTAGCTTTCATCATGAAGTGTTTTAGATATTTCAAAAATATCATTATCACTCTTATTCAGTGCAAGTCTGAATCTGGTGCAGTTAACAATTTACCGATGGGGTATCCAGTACTTCAGCAACCTCTGATGCCTGCTCCTGGCCAGCCTCACATGGATCCAATGGTTTGTGGTGTATCCAGTGGTCATATGGTGAATGGGATACCTGCACCAGGAGGCTATCATCCAATTCGCATGAACTCTGGAAATGAGTAAGCATTACATTTATCTCATGTTATTTTCTTTCATGCGAGATGTTTGTGTTGTGAGATGCATCGGTTTAATCATGTTGCAAATATTTTTGTCTGAAACATCTGTTTTATCCTTTTATACATATTGAAATATTCAAACATTTTCATCTTGCATATACACATAATGCCGTATTTGGTGGTGCAGTAGTCAAACTGCTAAGGAATAAATGCTTAGTGAAGGGGTTGGTACTTTGAAGTAATGTCACCGGCTGTTATTCACCAATTTATTGACTTAACTATAATGCTTATTTATTTTTTGGCATCTCTCTGCTACAAAAAAATGTACTTGTCGCTCGAAAATATCTAGTCCATTTCTCTCGTGATCCATATTTCTGCCTCAGTTGATGTCCTTTAATGTTGCTGAAACATGTTTTTTCCATCAATGTTCGTTAAGCTGTGTTGCCTCAAAATCAGGATTGCAGTTTGCCGCCTTCTGACTTAACCGCTTGCAGAAAGCCGTGTCCATATATATTGCGTGTTTCTTCTTTTTTCCTCTTGCTATTCACATTCATGGCTCATATGATGTTACTCTGATGTTGCCTGTAGCATGGTTGTGGACAACGGAGGGCCTGAAGCTGCACATGCTGGTGCTATGTCATCTGAGATGGTTATGAGTCCATCATCTGGAGCATCAAGCAACCATGCCCCTTTCACTCCATCTGAGATACCAGGGATGGCCATGGATACATCAGTCCTGGATTCAGCATTTGGATCTGACATAGGGAACACAGGACCTCTGCAATTAGGGCCAGATGGTTCGTCAAGGGATTCCATCCGATCCTTAGGGCAGCTCTGGAATTTCAGCCTTTCTGATCTTACAGCTGATTTGACAAGTTTGGGAGGTGATTTTCTGGCTCGGGTAGTTTTACCTTATTTATATCTTTTGACAACCAGTTCAAAAACATGAAAATATGATCTATTCTAAACATGAACATATAGCCTACTTTTATGAGCTAATTTTGTGCTGCTGGCAGTAAAGTAATAGAAGAGTTCGTGTGTGCACCAAGAAAATGGGTACAAGAACAACGATAGGCTGTTCGGTACATATAAAACTACTGTTCTGGAAGATTCACACTACTGTTTTTGCCACTTTATTTTTTCACCACATACTATTGGTTGAAATTGAGATGCAAGTATATTCGGGTACTGAATAGCTAATCATGTTGTATGTGCATTTGCATTTTTAGAAAATAATAAAATTCTTTGACAAATAGTACAACTCAGACATCATTTGTGCTGTCAGATTACTTTTCTGCGTCTCATGTGACCATCTTACTAATAACACTGTTGGTATTCCATATTCATTTCCAGACTTGGAGGCTCTGGAGAACTACGCGGGTACCCCATTCCTGCCTTCAGACTCAGACCTCTTACTTGATTCGCCAGACCATGATGACATAGGTAATTTTGCTTGTGTTTGTGATTCTATAATGCCAGTTAATCATCATCCCCGACTTAATGATATCTCATATTGTCTCCAGTTGAGTACTTCGCGGACGCCATCAACGGGTCTCAGTCAGATGAAGAGAAGTGATATAGAACAGGGTTAAATAGTCCCATTCAGATTCAGACCGACCGCGGTATCATCTCAAGTAGTGTACTCTTTTCAACCATGCGTACCGTGGGAAATCTGACTGAGGGCATTCGCCCGCAGGCGCGGTAACGCCACTAAAGAATTTTGTAGTGGTCAATCCCCTAATTCTTTGGAATAATCAGTCTGGTAGCCTTCACCGGAGAAAGCTGCTGGCTACAAGGATGAAAATGTTTAGAAAATTGTGTCAAAACCTCAGGAACAGCCCTTTGTATTTTCTAAAAAGTGGACAGTTCATCTGGTCTCGTGCCTTTTCTGTCTTCCGGTTCACCATGTTTGGGCCTGTTTCGACTGGGAGAGTTTTCTCCAACAGATGATGCAAAATAGGGGAGTTGCCAAAAACTGGTTCTTAGGGAATTTGGACCCAAAAACACAGCTCCAGCTGACGACCTATTCCTATATGGTGCTGTAGACCTATTCCTATATAGTGATGTAAATTTCTTGGGTCAGCAACATATTTTGGCCTCTCGTGTTTCAACTGTATGGTAGCAACCTGGAAATGTATTGATGCCTGCCTGCCACCCTCTTGTGACCGTCGTCGGCCATGGAATAAAAGCTCGTCTCTGACGCTGGCCATCCTAGTTGCCCCGGCGAGCTTCTCCACCTCCCCGAGTCAAGCGCTTAGGATCCGCCTCGAGGGTGGGCAGCGACCCCAGCCACGTGCCCCCACTCCGCTGCCTAAATCTGCCGATTCCAGTCATTCCTCGCCTCGCTGCGGAAAAATTGTGGCCGCATCCCATCGACACCACGACCCATGCGATCGTCGGCGAGCCGCTACTCCTTACCGAACTCACGGTGCTCGGTCAGCGCGGCGCCGCTAGATCTTGCAACATCCTCCGGCTCCCCTCCAGGCCCTGCCACAACCTTCTTTCCTCGGCCTTCAGTGACCTCCGCTCCCGGCGACCGTCAATCCACCTCACTCCCTCCTCACAGTTGGTCTCATGTTTCAATTGGTTTCCAAATTTTAGGGCATTGTTTTTAGGGCATCTGTTATAGCAAAAGCTTTTCTAGTGCCTATAACCTTCTCTCTCTAGCCCTAAAACTTTTTTGGATGCCCTATTTTGCATATCTGTTGGAGATGCTTTTAGCTTATTATATTTTTAACACCGAAGCTCCCAAAAAGAATAGAAAGACCTTTCTTCTTCTTCTTGACAAAAGCAGCCACCGCGCCCTGCAAATAGAAAAACAGCCACATGCATCGAGCTATTTATTGCGAAAGAGAGGCGCCAAGAATGGAAGGTTACAAACACGAAAAGAGAAGCAAAACGAAACGAGAGCTTTTGGTGTGAGGTCAGATTCTTTGCCTACCCTCAAGGTTGTTTTGACTGAAGAATTGGCAGGACACGAAGTTCAGTTGGGGAGCACAGCGACGTGAAACCGGGAGTAGGTTTCTCTCTAGCCCGGTAATCCGTGGTCACGTCTTGGAAAAAACGCTAGAACCGGTGCCTACCATGTTTGTTCGATCGTCATCTGAAGAGCCGGCCATTTTGCACTCCTCTACTCCCAGGTTCCCGGGGCAACACTTGTCGCTTTACTCTGATCTAGGACAAGTCAGCAGTCAACTGAATGCCAAGATGTTTCGATGTCAGAGAACTCGGTATTTGCAGATTGTGCAGAGAATGCCACGTCGATCTGCCGGTCTAATGTGCGCGTGATTATTTGCAGACAGCATTGATGTGCAAAGGTCTTCTTCCCTGCGTTAATGGACACACACAGCATACGCATAAGCGCTAGGGTACACTTGAATCCGGCTGCGTGTGTTGACCGGAAGTCTGGGGCTGCCATGGACTCCTCGATCGATCACGGTTAGGTGAGCACTATCAATTAGTTTTAATCCTGATTCGAGATCTCGAAACGGCCGCAGTGCTTCAGGGATGTGACGGCGGCGCCGGAAATGTTCGGCTCCCTGTTGCGGCGATCGTTTTCGTTTGGAACATTGCGTGGTTTCATCTTGCACTTAATTTAGGGGGGCGTGTACGTCGTCCTTGATTACAGTATGAGACCTCTTGCATTATCTTACTGAAAAGTCTCTGGACCAGTATTTTAACTTGATTTGGACGTTACTAAGAATTTAGCGAGAAACCTTGGCTGCCTCTCATGTTTTTTTTTTTTTTTTTTTTTGAATTGGCTGCCTCTCATGTTGAAATAATGCGCAGTACACAAAGCAGTGAAAAGAGACAAGATAGTTTATGGCCATAGTGTCGACCACAAATAACTCAATACTTATGATATCAATATCCATAGGTGATAGGACTCTCCAACATCTTATTGCTCTTTTCGGGGAAAAGAAGAAGCATAGATGGCCTTATGTAAAATAGTAGTAATGAGATCCTTGTCTTAACATATGTAAAACAGTAGAAGTTTAAGCCAAAAGTAGTAGATTGTGTCACAAACAAAGGGAAGATAACATGAAAAATAATCGACACCCCAAACAGATATTTACACCATTACTAAGATAAAAATCTTCTTCATGTGAGACCTTTCATACACCTACACACTGAAATCATATAGAACGCAACCTGCCCAAATTACAATAGGAGAAAACATAATCCAACGATGGACGACGGATGTCTCCTACATCTACTTATTGCATGGATCATATCTTTTAGCCAACACAATCACCAGGAAAGCCCACCTCGTCTCAAGAAACCTTCACACAAACCTCGTGTTGATTTCTCCACTAATATTTTTTTGGCAGATAAATCAGAGGTCATTCAATAAAAAGGAAAAAACCAAGTGTTAAATACATGAGGCGTGCGTCGTCGCTGAAGCGAGGGCGGCGACGGAAGCCCGGCCGACAAGAAAGACCGATGTCGTGGGATAAGCTATATGCGGTGGAGAAAGATTTGGCAGCGCCAATATTTATTCCTCTTTTCTGCTATCCCATTTTTGATATATCTATACCTCTTATAGGAAAAATCCCACTAACTGTAATTATGATAGTTTATTCCTTCATGTGGGCAACATCAATGATGTATATTTCTAAATCTTGATGGTATTTAATTGGTCAAATAAACAACTATTCCACGTTGATTACACTTACCTTACTACTGTGTGGATGTTAGAAAATTTCATCCCTACAGTGATGTTGGGGGGGGGGGGGGGGGGGGGGGGGGGGGCAATTTCCCCCTCCCCCTCATGAACCTAATTAAGCAATGTTTTATTTTTTAAAACTCAACCATACGGAAATTTTGGACCATCCTCCGCCATTCGAGTTTTTTCTTTAAAAAGAGAGTCGCCTCTCCGATTTCTATTAATACAAACCAGAAGGAAGGCCATAAATTTATTACATGCATGCGTTCTTGCATCAGGCTAACAGCCAGCCCTGCACGGCTGCATTAGTTTTCGATCACACAACAGCTAGCTAGCGCACATCATCATGGGGTTATTGGCTCGCACTTGGCCGGCAGAAGGACGAAGATGATGTTCTGCGCAGGTACGATTTTCCCCTACGGTCTAAAACCTAGGGTTTGATAGTCCTCGGGCGGCGCGCCACCACGAGTTTTGATCTTCACCACCGATCGTCGCGGTGCTCGGGGAGTTCGTGTTCGCTCTACGTTTGCATGGAGAAGCCACCGGTCGCCAGCGGCTCGCGCGGGAAGGAGAAGATGGATCCAAGCCATCTTTTGGAGAGACTACATCTGGAAGAGGATGAACTGGATAACTTGATCTGGGAGGAAGAAGTAGAAGACCCGGGAGAGAAGCCAAAGTGGCTAGCCATAGCTAGGGTT
This sequence comes from Poa pratensis, assembly GCA_947311845.1. Lineage (NCBI taxonomy): Eukaryota > Viridiplantae > Streptophyta > Magnoliopsida > Poales > Poaceae > Poa > Poa pratensis. Next base: position 13,508,836 of record CAMZMU010000106.1, read on the forward strand.
CTGTAGGAGAAAACTTTTAGCCAAGGAGCTCTGATCAGAGACATGCGGGGTGCGTGGAACCCTACGAAAGAAGTAGTTTGGAGGAGGCTGAAACCTAACCTTTTCTCCATACAATTCAACTACTTGGTAGAATGGAATAAAGCAATACATCAAGGCCCTTGGAACTTTCATGGTTCAGCTTTGATCATCCAGGAATATGATGGTTTTACTAATCCCGATTTTGTCAAACTCGATCGGATTGAGACCTGGAGTCAAATTCATAAGCTGCCGGATGGTGTTCTTCGGAACAAAGCTTTTGTGGAAAATATGGCAAGAAGGATAGGAGAAGTTCTAGAGGTACAGATCACCTTACCCAATGGATTTGTGGGACAGTTCATCAGGGTTCGTATTAAGCTAGATGTTACCAAAAAGTTGACTCGCTTTGTGAGCTTTTCAAAATGAGGGAAGACTGAATTCTATCAAGTTAAATACGAAAAGCTTCCAACGTTCTGTAATTTCTATGGGATGATTGGTCACTGGCACGAAGAGTGTGGGACTGGTGAACATGATGAATCTAAATTCGAGTGGGGGTCTTTCATCTTGGCTCCACATCGAGCTCGGGGAATTGGTTGGAATGCTGGAGTTGGTTTTGATGAACAAGGTTCCGAGGGGATCCCGACCGTGGTAGGGGTCACAATGGTGCGAGAGGGAGACCCTCTGCTGGAAGAGGACGGTGGAATCATGAATATTCCAATGCCGCCTATGTTGAGGATCTTGATCTTCAGCAGAACCGTTCGTCGGAGGCTACTGATGCAGATATGCTGGATAAAGATCCGACAAGCAGGAAGAGACTAACCTATGACGATCCTCTGTCTAAACCTACAGAGCCTTCACCGCATGATGTACTTCCGTTAGCGCTGGTAGAAAAGGAAACTGAGAAGGAACAATTCGATAAGACGGGTGTTCTGAATACAGAGACACCGGGAAAGGTTCATGTGAAGAAGAAAACAAGGAGAGGTCTGGATCAAACAAACACAATGATATCGGCGGCTTCCGTAGAGGAAGCTGACCAGACGCAATGAAGATATTAGGCTATAATAGCCGTGGCCCTTCAACGGGCTACGGCGATCCGAGCTCTGCTAAACTTGTTGAAGCGGAACAGTCTGGATATCCTCTTTCTGTCAGAGACTCATCTAGATGAGTGGTTGATGACGTGAAAACACACGTTCTTTGGGAGACCCCAAGAGGAAGGTATGATGTAGTGTATCAGCAATTTTCCCTTATAATTCTACCAAGGTTATCGAACCAGTAGGAATCAAAAGAGATTCAGAAGGTGTCAACAACACCAGAAATATGGCACGGCGCAGCACCAGAAAATGTGGTTGTTGACGTGGACCTGCACACAACACTATAAAATTACTTTGCCCAACGAAACAGGAAGATTGTCAGTCTTCCTAGCTTGCTGAAAACAAAGGATTAAACGTACGGTGTGGAGAATAGTAATAAATGCAGAAAATAACAGAGAACAGATAATTGCATTTGGTGTTTTTATGAGTGTAAAAGAATGGACCGGGGTCCACAGTTCACTACTGGTGTCTCTCCATAAAAGATAATAAGCATGTTGGGTAAACAAATTACTGCTGGGCAATTGACAAATAGTAAGGGCACAACAATGCAGTATATGACAAGATAGTTTACTGTAGAATTTATTTGGGCATTACATCATAATACATAGACTGCTATCCAGCTAATCTATGACTAATAATCCACCACCGGGTTAACATTCGTGTCCCCCGTTGGTATTAAGTTGCAAGCAACGGATAACTGCATTAAGCAAAGTGTGTAATGTAAACAATGCATTAAGCAAAGTGTGGAAAACAGTAATGAGTGCAGAAAGTAACAGAGAACAAATGATTGCAGTTGGTGGTTTTATCAGTATGAGGAAATGGACCGGGGTCCACAGTTCACTAGTGGTGTCTCTCCATAAAAGATAACTAACATGTTGGGTAAACAAATTACAGCTGGGCAATTGACAAATAATGAGCGCATGACAATACAATATATGACAAGATGATTATTATGAGATTTAATTGGGCATTATAACAAAGTACATAGACTTGCTATCCAACGCATCTATGCCTAAATAATCCACCTTCCGGTTAGCATCCGCACCCCTTCCGGTATTGAGTTGCAAACAACAGATTATTGCATGAAGTAAAGTGTGTAATGTAAACAATGCAAATGACACGTAGACAATGCATCATTGTTTTATCCCTAGTGGCAACAGCACATCCACAACCTTAGTCGTTTCTGTCATTCGAGCCCAGGTTACTGGAGGCATGAACCCACTATCTAGCATAAATACTCCCTCTTGGAGTTACAAGCATCTACTTGGCCAGAGCATCTACTAGTAACGGAGAGCATGCAAGATCATAAATAACACATGTATATAGAATGATAAACAACTTGATCATAGTATCGCTATTTATCAGATCCTATCAAACACAACATGTAGTATTACAATAAGATGATCTTGATCATGATAGGCAGCTCACAAGATCTAAACATGATAGCACAAAGTTGAGAGACAACCATCTAGCTACTGCTATGGACCCGTAGTCCAAGGATGAACTACTCATGCATCACTCCGGAGGCAGGCATGGCGATGTAGAGCCCTCCGGTGATGATCTCCCCTCTGGCAGGGTGCCGGGAAGAGCTTCAGAACCCTCCCGACCTAGGGTTTGCGACAGCGGCAGCGACGGAACTTTTCATGGATAATTGCTTCGGTGTTTAGGGTTTTTGGGATGGAAGGAATAAATAGGCGAAAGGACGGCGTCGGGAGGCACCCGAGGGCGCCACACCATACCTGGGCGCGCCAGGTGGCGTGGTGGTATCACGGCAGATGCCATAGGATGGCTTAAGTTGGGGCCGATGGACGCTGGTGGAACCGGGGAGGGCTAGCGCGCTAAGGAGCGCACACGGAAAACACAAAGCACACACACAATATACCCAGGTTCGGGGCCCTCGTGAGGAGGTAACACCCCTACTCCTGCCTGCCTCTCTCTATATGTCGGTATCTCACAAGTACAATGGTGCTCCTTGAGCTGTATCTTTGCAGCTATGGCAATGAGCTCTAAGAAAGAAGATGAAGCTAAGGGGGGAAATGTTTCTCTCTGGGTGTCGTCTCTGGCCGTCCCTCACGCAGGAGGGGGAGGGCCTCCTTTTATAGCTAGCTGGGTGCAACGGTCAGCTCCGTACCGGCACTGTAGACGCGCACGCCTACGCGTCATGATTGTACCCTGTGCAGTGGACAGGACGTGGCCTGCCCATACCTCGTGTCCTGCTCCCACGTACGCCCGTGGTCAGCGACGGATGTGACCCGCCATGCCTGGTACTCCTGCTCCCATGTACACTCGTGGTCAGCGACGTGCGTGACCGGTCATCTCGTACCCGCGCCACACAGCACGCCACGCTCCCGTGTCAGACGGGATGCGACAGCAGCGCTGACCTCCGTCCGACATAAGGTGCCTCATCTCTATAACCCGGCACGGATATGCCGGATTCCCTTTCCTGAATAGCCTCCCCTGCACATAAGAAAACATACAGGATACCGACATATATATGTCGGTCAGCATGTCTCGGATCCCTTATCTCGGATCCCATATCTCGGTCAGTATAACTCGGTGAGTATATGTCGGTTCCCACCAACATCATAACTCGGCCTCCTCTGGGCCCGGGTATGTCGGTTTTTTGTACCTCGGTCCAGACTTGGACACAGCTTATACCATATCATGACCCTACCGGGGGTAGCCCCCGACATTAGTCCCCGAAGCTGGTGCGGTCCTGCAAGCTCGGATGAAGGGCCACACCAGGTTTACAAAACCCAACCAACTTGACCAAAGTATCCGACATAGCTATGTCGGACCAAGTCAAATCAACAAGCATCCAATCTCCAACTCCTTCCGACATCCGCCCCTGTGTCGGTTTCTCCGACACTAGAACTCCGTTGAAGGACCATGTCAAACTCTCACAACCAACTCAAATTAAACCAATCATCCGACATAACTATGTCGGTTCAATCTCTAGAACTCTGAGCCGAGTCTTTAGCTGCTCTTGCCACTTTCCCCTATACCGGTTTCTCCGAAATACGAAGATTCTCTCAATCTCCTCCAAGATCTGGCCACAACACGTGGCAGGGAGACAATGTGCGTCGCCTCGGTTCCTGTGCGCGAACAGACATGCCTCTGCGCGCACGCCGCCCACGTCACGCGCTGTCACGTCCCCTGCGCACTTGAGTACTTTGACCGCAACGTGGCTCCTTGATTTTCGCGCCATTAACTGCGGCACTAACCGCGCCGTGAGCGGTTACCACCTTGCGGCCCATCGTGTGGCCGATCGTGCGGCCGATCGTGCGGCCGCGATTACCGCAACCGCACAGATCGTGCGCAGTCAATCCGCTCGCCCGTTACGGGGATCGTGCGCGGTAAAATCGCTAACCGCACGCGCATCCGCGCCTATAAATAGGGGAGCGGAGGCAACCTCCTCTTCTTCTTCTTCCCCGCTCTCCTTCCTCTTCTTCTTCTCCATCCCTCTGCGCAGAGCGCCTCCACCGCGCAGTGCGCTCCGCCACCGCACGACGCCGGACCTCGCGAGCCACCGCCCACCGGAGTTCTTCACGCCTCCGTCGAGCCAAGCTCTTCGCCGGCACGCCCTGCGTTCTGCGCCTTGCATCGCCGCCGCAACTCCGGTGAGTTCTTCACCGCAGCATTTCCGCGGCTAGCGCCTAGCTCTTTATTAGTTCTTCCTCAGATCTTCCTTAGATCTTTTCCGTATAATTTAGATCTTCTCCGTAGATCTTCTTGTTAGCTTCTTGTTTATAGATTCTTGTTTCTCTCCGTAGATTTTTGTTTCTCTTGTTTGCTTCTTTTCCTCCACCGCGCAAACATTGAGAGATGCTCACTTCCGGCAAACCTTTGCCTTCTTTGCAGATTCCGCCGCCGGCACGGGCACCAGAGTCTCACTTCCTCGCCGCACCGCCGAGATGTCGGCTAGCAATACTCCGGAGCCTGCTGACATTCCCGTCGAGGAAAGCGAGCGCGCCGGATGGGAAGGCTCGGATGTCTCCCAAGCCAAGATAGATTGGCTGATCCGGACCAAGCGAATCCCGGCACAAGTGATATGCCGGATTCCCGGCACAGAGGCCGAGCCGGATCTGCAAGCCAATGAACGCGTGGTCTTCATCGTGCACTTCGAGCGCGGCTTCAGACTCCGGCGAGCCCATTCTTCCGGGCTTTCCTCAACAAATTTCATCTTCAACCCCACCATCTCCCAGCGAACACCATCACCACCCTCTCGGCGTGCGTTTCTTTCTCCGAGGGATATCTCGGACTCTGGCCCACCGTTGAGCTTTGGGCCAAGTACTTCCAACTCCGGAAGCAGAGTGTCCCGAATCCGGATAAGACCCTCCCCAAAGAAATGACTCCTTGCGGCGCTGCCACAATTATACCTCGGAAAGCCTCCATCTTTCCTCGGGTTCAAGGCCTGGAATCATGCCGGAAGTGGCAGCGCACGTTCTTCTACGTGAAGAGCCCGGACAATGTCGATCTCTTGAACCTGCCGACATTCAGTATCGGTGCCCCACGGAGCAATACCAATGGAACTTTAACCCGAAAGACACGAACCTCGAGATCAATCAAATTCATCAGATCGTCAACCAGCTTGTGGGGGAAGGTATAACGGGCGATGATCTCTTGAGGACCTTTATCAGCCGCCGAGTCTCCCCCCTCCAAGCCCGGGTTCACAAGATTTGCCACATGAGTGGCCAATACGATCCAACCCGGATCAGCACCCACGAGCTGACCAAACCCGAGGTCAGAAGACGCGTCAAGGCAATTGCCCGAACGACGATGACCGAGGAATGGGAATGGGGTCTAAAACCTCATGATAGAACTCGGCTTCCGGAGCAAGTAAGTAACTTGCAATTTATACTGACATATTGTTTCCTGCCGAGATAACTCTTATGTCAGCTCCATACCTGGCTCCTAAAATAGCCCGGCTCTACTGCTTCTGACTTGCAGAGGTTTACTCGGCAAAGGACTGAAGATGGAGAGGATCCCTCCGCCAAATGGGGCAAAGATCTACCTGCCCGGCCGTCACCGAGGTTGATGACCCGGACGATGAGGATCACATGCCGATTCCGGCTGCTGGCGCCCCTACCTCGGGTAAGCCTCGAGAGCCGAGCCTCAATCCGAGATTGGTCAGACGACGATGATTGCGAAATGTTAGAGGTACTTGATGTTCGTCCTATCGCCTTTGCTCACCCACTATCCTCGGCATCAGCTAACCCGGGTGGCCCTGTTCCGAGTACACGCCCTGCTACTATGGGCAAACAAGGCGGATCTCGCAAGCGTGCAGAAACCGGTACCTCGAATACCGGGACCTCCACATCCTCAGATCCAGCAGCGCCGAAAGCGAAGCGACAGAAGAAAGCAGCGGTTAAGCCGTCACGGGCCAAGAGGACACCGCCAGTTACTCAAGGGTAAGATACTTTTTGCCGACATACGCTCATTTCCTTTCTTCCCTTTTCCCGGGATAATCTTTCCCCGAGATAACATTTTTTCTTGTTTCAATGCAGTGATGCCCTTGAGGTTAACCAGAGCGCATCCTCCATGCGCTCACCCCTTCCGACTGTAGCGGAACCTCGGTCAACTGACTCCGGGGTACACCCTACCCCAGCCGTCATACTGCTGCCGGCTTCAGGCCAAGACGCCCCAGAAACCGAGGTCATGGACTCGGTTAACACCGCTATCTCGGCCCCTGACCGAGATGTTGACCTCGGCTTCGGCCACAAGGACTCCGCGCCGGAGCGAACCGACACTCCGAATGTGCCGGATCAGCAACAACAGCAACAGCAGCAGCAACAACAGCAACAACCACAACCGCAAGATCAGCAGCAACAGCAACAGCAGCAGCAACAACAGCAACAACCACAGCAGCAGCAGCCATCGCCACCACCGACATCTCCCACACGGCATCCCAGAAGCCAGCCTCAGTGCCAAATCCGGCACTGCCATGCCAATCGCCCTATCCGCCGCCGAGCCAATTGGCCACTGGGAAATTGCCGCTTATTCCGGATAAGCAACTGGTGGTGACTCCAACCCACTCCTCGAGCTACCAGCAAATAGTTGCCCGAGTCTCCAAAGCCGGCACAGCTATTTCGGAGTTCCCCCGTCTGCGCACTCAAAGCGGCAACAGCTTGGACTCGGTGGAGCATTATAACATGGATTGGAACGCCGCTGATACCAGCGAGGTTTCCTCCCCTAACCCGGTTGGCCCAAGCCACGTCGCACAGTCCATTCATGTGCTGCAGGTTGCTGTTCTCAATGCCAGCAAGGTCACAGAGGTACACCTTCCTCGGCTCAATGCTTTTTTCTTTTATAATAAATAACAGATATACATTATCCCCAGTCCCCGAGATTCGGGTCGAGTTTACTCGGCGTGAATCTTCACAAAATTCTGACATACAGTCCCGGAGACTCATGTCAAGCTTACTCAGCGTGAAATCTCACAAATTTCCGACATATTTTCTTTTTCAGGATTGCACCAACACCCGGACTGAGGTGTTCAAGAAGCTGCTCTTGGAGCACAGGAAACTCCGGAATTCCCACAAGCAGCTGCAGGAGGTGATGAAGAAATGCGACGACGCGCACAACGCTGCGCTTAAAAAAGGAGAAAGATGAAGTGTCTCGGCTCCAGAAGGAGCTTGAAGAGGCCCAGAAACAGAAAGCCGAGATAGAGAAAGCTGTTGCTGCTGAGAAGAAACAGCGGGAAGAGGATGCTGTGAAGCAGAAGGAGCTCCTCACCCAGACCGAGGGTCGTGTTACCTCGGCTCAAGAAGAACTGGATGCTCTCAAAGAAAAATGCGACATCTGGCTGCGCGAGCTCACCCGACTTAACAACGAGATGGACAGTAAGTTTCCTTTATCCCTTCTCTTCATTTCCTTTGCTTCCACCGACATTAGATTTATGCCGGTAAATAACTGAACTTGGTGGTAGCTTTTCTTTCTTCTTCAGAGCACTTTGCCCACTCCAAGGCCGCTGCTATCAACACTACCAACAAGGCACGGGAACAGAGGGCAAGAACTGGCCCGATCCCGGAGGAATGGGACATTGAAGACCATCTGACTGCTCTTAACGCTCGAATCTCTCCTCTGAAGCTCATTGGCACCGATCTCCTCGAAGTTGGGATGGGTTTACCGGGTTCTATGGCCGGGGTGTACACCTCCAGTCACGTTGCCGAGTTATCCCAGTGCCTGCTGGGCGCGGAGGCAAGACTCCGAGAGTGGAGATCTTCCTCAGCACGTGCCGGCGCAGACCAAGCTTTGACTTTCGTGCTCTCTTGGTACGAGTCAATCAAGCTTGATGCAGTGCGGTCCCTGCGCCAAGGCTCAAAATGGACTTCAGATCCGACACTGATCGAGAGCCGCAAGGAGGCAGCCTCCTTCATGGCCAGCTATGCTCCCACTCGAAATTTCCTTCCTGGTCCAGCCTACTCGGAGGATGAAGAAGATGACGAGGATGATGAAGAGGGTGATGACGAGGAAGATGACGTTGATGAGGAGATCGAGGTCGAAGCTCCCGACACTGCACTGCCGGAGCAGCCGACACTGCTGAGCCGACCGCGACCGACACCTCTGAGAAGCCGGCAACCAACACCTCGGTCGAGCCTACGACCGAGATATCTCCTGAAACTCGCACTGCTCCTACTGCTCCGAGCTCCTCCGAGGCAGCTGCCTGAACTTATCATAAGCTGAACCATTAAATCCCCGGAATGCCGGGTGCAGATGTATATATACTCTTAAGTTTTTAACAGTACTACTCTTATCATGCTAGTTTCAACAGACAGGCTTGATGCCGGATCACCTTTCACCGAGTCCCCGAGTTTACTTTCTTGTTCTACTATACTTAGTAATCTTTGCTCTTGTCTACCATTCAGGCGTTCGACAGTCGAGTCACAAGATCAAAATTATAGCATACAATACTTGTAAATTTTGAGGTAAGGTTTAGAGTCATCCGACACAAAGATAAGGAATGAAAAAACCGGGTTAGTAAACAACATATACCGAATCATTTTTGGACCGAGTCCCCGAGTTGTTTTCATGTTTACTATATCCATAACCTCTGCTCTTGACTGCCATTTTGGCGTTCGTCAGTCGAGTCACAAGATCACAACAAATAGCATACATTACTTGAACTTTGAGCAAGGTTTAAAACCATTCGGTATAGGGACAACACAGATAAAACATAGATAAAACACATGCATATAGACAAAGGCAGTCCCCGAGTTTCTTTTCGGAGTGCCAACATTTCATTCAAAGGAAACCGAGATACATACATTGCGCCCTTAAGAGTAGAAGGGACGGAGTAGAGCTACATTCCAGGGTCGTTTGGTTTCCTCTCCGGATTTGTCCATCTTGTTCTTCATTGCTACCTGTGCATCTATAAGATAATATGCATCATTGTGCAGAGCCTTGCTTACAATGAACGGTCCCTCCCATGGAGGTGATAGCTTGTGCATGCCGGCTTTGCGCTGCACCAGCCTAAGCACCAAATCTCCTTCTCGAAAAACCCGAGGTTTTATCTTCCGGCTATGATAGCGGCGGAGATCTTGCTGATATATCGCTGACCGAGATAAGGCCAGCTCTCGTGCTTCTTCGAGCAAATCGACATCATCCTCTCGGGCTTCTTTTGCCTCGGTTTCTGTGTACAGAGTAACTCTTGGCGAGTCATACTGTATGTCGGTCGGCAGGACCGCTTCTGCTCCATAGACCAGAAAAAATGGCGTATAGCCGGTTGATCGATTCGGTGTGGTCCTAAGACCCCACAGTACTGCTGGTATCTCATCTATCCAACAACCCGGAGTTCGCATCAGTGGTTCCATCAACCGAGCTTTGATGCCGGATAGCACCAATGCATTTGCTCTTTCCACCTGCCCATTGGACTCCGGATGCGCCACCGATGCAATGTCAAGTCGGATTCTGCTTTCAGCACAGAACCGAGCAAAGGCTCCCACAGCAAAGTTTGTGCCATTATCCGAGATAATGCTGTGTGGGTAACCATATCTCAAAATGATGTCTTTCAAGAAAGACACAGCTGTGTGACCGTCACATTTGCGGATTGGCTTCACCTCGATCCACTTGGTAAACTTGTCCACCATTACCAGCATATGAGTCATGTTACCTCGGGCTGGTCTGAATTCTCCCACCATATCCAGACACCAGACAGCAAAAGGCCAAGTGATGGGAATAGTTTGAGTGCCGAGGCTGGCATGTGGATCTTGTGAGCAAATCTCTGACATCCTTGACACTTCCTCACGATATCTTCTGCCTGTTGCAAAGCTGTGGGCCAGTAGAACCCATGCCGGAATGCCTTAGCAACCAATGCTCTTGAGCAAGCATGATGACCACATTCTCCTTGATGAATTTCCAAGAGCATCTCTTGCCCTTCCTCCGGTTCAATGCAACGCTGCAGCACTGTGGTTGCACTTCTCTTGTACAACTCTATGTTGATGATGGTATATGCTTTGGATCTTCTTTGCACTCGCCTGGCCTCGGCTTCATCACTTGGCAAACTCCCATCCATCATATAGGACATTATAGGCTGTGCCCATCCTGGTACAGGACGCACAGGAAATATCGGTTCATCCACCTCCATTGCCTCAACCGACATTGCATCCTCCGACATATACTGGTCAGTCCCCGAGTTCTGCCAAGCAGTCCCCGGGTTCTCCCAAATGCATCCGACATCGACGTCCATGGGAACAGCATCAGACTCCGGTTTCTTCGGGATAAAGATTGACTCGGACTCGGGCGATGGTTTGATTGATGGCTTCCTCAAATGCTCCAAGGATATGCCGGGTGGGATTGGATCCCGAGATGAACCTAGCTTGGACAGTACATCGGCGGCTTCGTTTTCTGCCCGAGGTATATGCTTGTACTCGCAACCTTCAAAGAACCCCGAGATCTTCTGGACATGAAACCGATATAACGCCATGTTGGCGTCTAAAGCATCCCAATTTCCCGAGACTTGCTGCACCACCAGATCCGAGTCTCCGAAGCATTCTATCCGGCGAATACCAATTTCCTTGGCCACATTGAGCCCATGAACAAGTGCCTCATACTCGGCCACATTGTTAGATGCCGCAAAATGAATCTGCAACACATATCTCAGTTGATCCTGCTTAGGCGAGGTAAGGACTACCCCGGCACCTAAACCAATTTTCGTCCTGGAACCATCAAAGTGCATTCTCCAGTAATTGGAGTCAGGCAATGGTGGCTCATATTGCATCTCGGCCCAATCCACAAAGAAATCAGGCAGTGCCTGAGATTTGATGGCATCTCTTCTTTCATAATGTGGCGTATAAGGAGCCAGCTCAATGGCCCATTTGGCTACTCGGCCACTTGCATCTTTGTTACCAATGATTTCCGAGATAGGAGCTTCACACACCACTGTGATTGGATGCTCTTGAAAGTAATGCTTTAATTTCTTGACCGCCATATAGACGCCATATGTCATTTTCTGGTAGTGAGGATAATTTTGTTTGGATAACGAGATCACCTCGCTCAGGTAATATACCGGCCTTTGCACGGTTTTGCCATCTTCTTCTCGCTCCACTACTAATACGACACTCACAACCCGGTTTGTGGCTGCAATGTAGAGCAACATCGGCTCTTTGGGTAATGGTGAGGCCAATATCGGCGCAGTTGCCAACATCTTTTTTAGCTCAGTGAACGCCGCATCCGCTTGCGGGGTCCACACAAATGTGTTACTTTTCTTCATTAGTTGGTATAAAGGCAATGCCTTTTCTCCCAACCTACTAACAAACCGACTTAACGATGCCAAGCAACCAGTGAACTTTTGCACATCCTTGAGTTATTCGGCAACCTCATGCTCTCAATAGCACGGATTTTTGTCGGATTTACCTCGATACCTCGGCTCGACACGAGGAAACCGAGTAACTTGCCTGCCGGCACACCAAAGGTACATTTGTCCGGGTTAAGTTTTATCCGGAATCTCCTTAGATTCGCGAATGTTTCTCTGAGATCATCAATCAGAGTGGATTTCTCCTTAGTTTTGATGACAATGTCATCGACATACACCTGCACATTTTTGCCTATTTGATCATGCAAGCATTTTTGCATACATCTTTGGTAAGTAGCACCAGCATTTCTCAAACCAAATGTCATGACACGATAGCAATAAGCCCCGTACGGGGTAATAAAAGCAGTTTTCATTTGATCAGCAGGGTTCAGCGGTATCTGGTGAAAACCAGAATATGCATCTACAAAGGATAACAGCTCACACCCGGCTGTGGAATCGATCACTTGATCAATCCGAGGCAGCGGGAATGGATCCTTAGGACATGCCTTGTTCAAGTTTGTGAAATCAATACACATGCGCCACACAATGGCCACATTCGGGTCATCCTTTTTCTTTTCCACCAGGACCGGGTTAGACAACCAGTCCGGGTGCAGCACTTCCATGATGAAACCAGATGCAAGTAATCTGGCCAGTTCATCGCCTATCACCTTTCTCCTCTCATCCGAGAGACGTCGCATAGGTTGCTTCACGGGTTTCATATCGGCCTGACGAACAATGAGTGCTCAGCCAACTCCCTCGGAACACCTGGCAGGTCCTGATTTGACCATGCAAAGATATCCCGATTCTCACGGAGGAAGTGACTGAGCTCGCCTTCCTATTTCTCGTTAACCCGGTACCAATGATGACGTTGTGGTCCGGGAACGCCGGGTCAACGTTGATCTTCTTCGTCTCCTTCGGCACCTGGAATGCCGCATTCTGCTCCGGGTTACTCATACCCGGCATACCGAGTTGCGCGGACTGCGCCAACGCCACCACTTCATGGATCTTCTTCTTCTCTGCAGCAATGATTAATGACTCGGCCAGACACGAGCCAGCCGAGGCACACTGCAAGGAACGCTTGTAATCACCCGAGATGGTGATGATGCCATTAGGACCCGGCAGCTTCATCTTGAGGTAAGCCACATGGGTAGAAATCATGAACTTGGCCAGTGCCGGTCTGCCAAGCAAAGCATGATATGGACTCTCGAGGTCCACCACCTCAAACTGGATGCTCTCAGTTCGGCAGTTGTCCTTGGTGCCAAACAACACATCGACCCAAATCTTGCCCATAGGTGCACACGAGACACCCGGCACTATACCATGAAAGGTCGTAGAACTCGGCTGCAGCATGTTTGCCGAGATACCCATCTTCACCATGGTGTCTCGGTACATGATGTTGATGGCACTCCCATTGTCAATGAGAACTCGGGTGAACCTGACATTAATGGTGGGCCCAATGAATGTCGGATCCACCACCAGAGCATAACCTCCCGGGCTTGGCATGATCCGGGGATGGTCCTTCATACTCCAGCTGATCTCCTGATCAGACCAGTGCATATACTTCGGCACAGCCGGCATAACTGCGTTTACCTCGAGTGCACGCCGGTTCAAGCTCTGCTTGTCAGTTGGCTCGGTCACAAACACCACATAGCTCTGGTGAGCCTCTCTATAATCACCCTGACGATACTCACCCTGGCCACCGGGACCAGCATTGCCACTGTTGCCTCCGACATTTACTTGGTTGACAGGTCTCGGAGCTGGAGGCCTCTGTGCCGGTGCATTCACGGGAATTGCGTTTGCTCCGGTGAGCGGTAGTGCTTGCCTCTGTTGAGGATATGCCGCTGGAGGCCTCTGAGGTGTCCCCATCTGATTTCCTCCGGAGCCTCCCCCTTCCTTCAATGTGCGCTGATACCAGCTGCACTGCCGGGTTGAATGATTGGCCGGCCTGCGAGGATCATGCGTGTGATAGCTGCACGGCCCATCCAGCATTGCCTCATAGGTCAATGGCTTCTTCTGGTCACTCCACGGTCTCTTCCCTTCTTGATTTTGGCCCCAAGCAGGACCACTGGTCCTCTGACGCTGGCTAGCGCCGGCATCTGGCTGGTTTTGCTCCGCTGTCGCAACTTGATTCGAACCGTACCGGTAATCCGGACGGTCATCTCTCCTTTTGTTTCCGAAATCCCCGCGGCCACCTCGGTTGGCTGGTCCGGGTCCATTGTTACCCTGATATTTTCCACTTGGCTCTACCGAGTTCAGCTGAGGCTGCATCGGATCGCCCAATGCATAGCTATCCGCAATCCGGATTGTCTCGGCCAAGGTGGCCGGCATTTCCCTCTGCAACTTCTGCCAGAGCATGGAGCCGTGTCGGCACCCCTGGGCAAACCAAGAAATGGCCTGCGCCTCCACAACTCCTTCACAGGAATTGCGAATAGTACTCCACCGGGTCAAGTAATCCCGGTCAGTTTCATTATCCCTCTGCTTGCACATGGCAAGCTGCTGAGGACGATTCGGTCTCTTGTATGTGCTGGAGAAGTTGCTAACAAATGCTTCTTCAAAGTCCAGCCAGCAGTCAACGCTGCCCTCTCGCAGGTTGTTCAGCCAGATCCGGGCTGGCCCTTCCAACATTTGCGGGATATACCTTACCGCCCATCGGCGGTTTCCTCCCGCGATATGCACTGCCGACACATAATCTGTCAGCCAGTCATCCGGCTTGGTGCTGCCGTCATACGTCTTCGCGCCTCGGTTCAATTGAAAGTGCGGCACCGGTGGCTCCCTCATGATCCGAGGTCCAAAGCATGCAGGGCCAGGTGGGCCTTGCTCTTCCAGCATCTCGGACATAAAGATCCTGTCCAACTTGTAGCGTGCATCATTTGGTGACAACTGGCGAGGTCCCAGCCGGATCCCAGTGCACCTTCATATCTTTGATACCCGGCTTTCTCCATAGCCGAGTAACCATCATCGTAACGGTTGGCCACCTGGTCAACACCTTGTGGCTGCTGAACATGCTCGATATTCTGCTGCTGCCGGCGGGATTTCGTGTCGGATACCGAGGTGGATAGCCTCGGCCAGCCGAGTTAACTACTCCGGCATCTGGACCGCCCGGACCGGGATTGCTTTTACCCCGGCCGGCACTGCCTCGCCCGACTAACTGTTTTCCGGCATATGCCGGATCATATGCCTGTATCTGCTTGTTCTTACCGGAGTTTACACTCCGGTCCCGATCTCCACCGACATGCGGTGATGAAGCTTGCCCCTTAGATCCTCCACTGGCTGCCTTAGCCGAGTGAACAATCTGGGACCCACCTGCAACTGTGTTAGCCTTAAGATAGGCCTCATTCTGCCGGGTAGCCACAGCTATCAACTCATTAACTCGGTCTTGCTGCCTACGGAGAGCTTCTCCGGATAAGCCGGACAACTCGGCTCTTGCTGCCTCGGCAGCTCTAAGAGTCTTAGCAGGGGAACTATACTTCGGCTTCTCGACCGACAAGTGACTAGGAGTCTTACTGGAACTAGATCTACCATCTCTAGCAATCTCGGCATTGAGGCCTTTACCCCTCTTACGCACATCCTCTATGCGACTAGGGCGAGCAGCTACCGGGGTAAAACCATGTGCTTGGTTATACTCACGGAGAGTTATCCCGAACTCTCTCCTCACCTCGGCCATCGCGAGAGCCTCCTGATGTAGGCTCTGACGACGCGACTCCAACTCTGCCTCCATTTGGGCAGCATCTGTACCGGCAGCTACCGGCACAGCCAGCTTCTCGATTATCTCCTCGAGAGGAGCCGGCCTAACCGGTACCTCGGATGTACCGGCCTGGTCGCGGAGGTTCTCCCTCCTCTCCAGCGGCACTTTCGCCGATCTGGTGGTCTTGACGGCAGGATTGCCGGCATCTCCTTTGCCGGGTTCTCCTTTGCCGGTTTCTCCTTTACCGGCACCACCCGCAGAGCCGGTCATCATGACCTCTGCGCAGCTCCCGGGGCGAGCGCTACGCCGGCCGCGAGCCGCACAGACAGCAGGAGGATCCTCGGCTACAAGCACCTGCTCCGGGTACTTGCAAACGAACTCAGTGGCGACGTAGGTCTCGAACGTCCCGAAGAGGACGAGGCAGCCGTTCCTCGGAATCGGCCTGCTACGGAAGCAGCCCGCGTTATCGCTGATGTCGGGGGAATACTTTCTGGATTAACCCGCGGCCCAGTGCGACTTAACTTACTCGCACGGACGAAGGCCCACTTGGGAGCAAGCCCAATATTGAACCGCCATAAGGGAAAGATCTAGAAGACATATCCCGGAGGACGTGAAGACCAAGTAGTCTCCGAGTAGGCCTCTGTGGATGTATTCCTTATGGGGAAGTTTCCTTTTGTAACCTAGCGAGCCTCTGTGTATATAAAGAGGACTCGCAGGACTTAGAGCGGGTCAAGCTATCAAGCCCCAAACCCTAGCTCATACGGCGAGTACCAGATCGGATCGCCTCCATTGTAACACCTCGATTATCATATCAATACCAATCTAGGGTAGGCAGGAAGTAGGTCTTTTACCTCACATTGAGGGGGCCGAACCTGGGTAAATCTGTGTTGATCTTTGTTCCTGCGATCCCAAGCTCGGAGATGCTTGACTCGCATAATCCCACACCTACGAAGTCATCTATGACACCTGACGTGACAAACCCACGACAGTTGGCGCCCACCGTGGGGCCTGCGGTCAAGAGCGTCACGTTCCGCGCAGGATCCATGAAGGGAGCTGAAGATCTTGTTGTTGGCCGTATCATCACGGTCAATGGCACACCCCTCATCGACGATTCAAGCTGGGGGCCGGAAGCAGATTACTTGGAGACCGGCCACGTCATCCCCTTTGGATCCATCAACGTCTTCGTCGGCTTCATTGGCGGCGAGTCAGAGGATCCATCGCAACATGGCGACTCAGAAGAAGGAGTCGCGGTAACAGTGGACCAAGAAGAAGAATCTATCAACCACGAGTCGCTGCCTCTCGAAGACGAAGAAGGCCAATCCATTGAGTATGTCCTTGAGGAAAGGCTATGCGGAGGCCCTGTGGATAGTGGCTCGCCCTCTGTAGAAGATCGGCACGTGGAAGGGGTCTACAGGACCACAGAAGCAGACGAAGGGCTGGGCATGCCACCAGGCAGCTTAGCCCCCACACCGCCGGAAGCAGCAGAACAAGCCGCGCTAGACGCATCAGGAGTCGCGGCATCCGCTGCGATGACGCCAGGAGTCGCGGCCTCAGGAGTCGCAAACAGAGAGACTCCACCTGGAGTCGCGCCTGCGGAATCAGGGTCAAGGGTAACCCCCAGCGCAGCGGTCACGCCGCCACAGGGAAGCGTGTTGTTTACACCAATATCTGCGGTTAACGCGGCTGCTAGGGTGACAGAATTGGAGGCTACCAGGATCGGGCTATATGATGAAGTCCAGAGAATCGCAGATGAGAGAGCCAGGCTGGCGCGTGAGGAACAGCGCCTCCAACAGGAGCAACTGCGACTCATCGAGGAAACCAATACTCTGCAAGGAATACAGGCCACCTTGCCACACAGACGCCACGCGAGTCGCCTGCAGCCAGGAACAGTAAACCCTATGGAGCTGTTCCAATCACCTACCACTGAACCAGCAATTGCGGTCCCGTCAGTCGCCACCAACACGGCGCACCCGGTCGCATGGTCAGGGGTCGCACAACCTTCAGTCGCGGTACCCGCACGCATGGCACCATCTGCCATGGTTATGCGGTCCGTGGCCCCGTTAGCTGCGCCCGCGGTTCAAGCAATCGCTGTACCATCAATCGTACCAGCGGTTCCATCTTTCGCAGCACCAAGAGTAGCAGAGATACCTGGGTCAAGGGCCATAGTACAGGCTAACAACAGGGCCATGATGCCCCCGCCATTGACGCAGCCAACCTTTGTTCAGCAGTCGCCACAGCAGCCTCAAAGGTTCCACACGCCGCAAGGGCATTATGTTAGCCCAGTGGAGAATCTCTTTGCAGCCACAAACATCTTGGCCAGATTAGCGCCAGCAGGAAACACGCCAATGGACAGAGAGGCACGGCGCGCCATTGAGATGCTGAGCACAGCAGTAATACAGCAGGCGAATATGTCCGAACACGCAGGACGGCTGCACTCCACCCCTTACAATAGCAGAGCAACGGCGGAGAGAAGCATCCACGCGGAGTCGCCACACGTTGCGACCTCGAGCTCGGCTAGGCGACAAAGGGAAGATCAACCTGCGGCTCAAAATCAACCTCAGCAAATTCAACCCATAGAGATTGTGCAGCCCGCGCGGCGGCCAACCAATAGGAAGGCCAGCTTCGTCCAACCTATCGTCGCGACTCAAAGGCCCAGTCTGTTTCAGCGAAAGAATCAGGTCTGAACCGTTTCCTGCAGATTTCAAAGGACCTCGCAAGG
Organism: Poa pratensis; assembly: GCA_947311845.1. Taxonomy (NCBI): domain Eukaryota; kingdom Viridiplantae; phylum Streptophyta; class Magnoliopsida; order Poales; family Poaceae; genus Poa; species Poa pratensis. Next base: position 13,527,138 of record CAMZMU010000106.1, read on the forward strand.
TCGCCAACTACAACGCCAGCATGGACCCTGTTACTTGGCTCAACAATTACGAGATGGGCATGAGCATCCTAAATGCATCCGAAGAGATCTGCGCACGTTACCTAAACATGATGTTAGAAGGCGCAGCCCACATATGGCTACAAAATTTGCCACCAAATTCAATAAACTCTTGGGATGAGATGAAGGAAGCTTTTATCAAGAATTTCCAAGGAACATGCAAGCGACTCTGCAGCATAGAGGACCTTGAGCGTTGTGTACAGAAGGAAGGCGAGTCGAGTCGCCACTGGATGAGAAGGGTCGCAGAGATCATACATTCCTCAGACAACATACCACCCAGTTCAGCAGTCCTTGTCATGGAGAAAAATTGCAAATTTGAGCCGCTAGTCCACAAACTAGGTCGCATGAAGGATAAAGTCAAGAGCCTAAGCGAGGTAATGGCGGCGGCCAACAAGTATGCTAGCTCGGATAAAACCAGGGACGCATCTGATGGGGAGGAAGAGGAAAACACTGGCAAGGGAAAGAAGGCCAGTAGCAAGCCTCAACAACAGCAAGCTAGCAATGCCAATGCGAGTTATAACAAGCGCAAAAACGAGGAAGGAAACTCAGGGTTAGTCGCAAATACGAATACTCGTTACAAACAAAGCAGCAGCAGAGGAAGGAATTTTCACCCAGTTAATTTGGAAGAGGTTTTCAACCGCCCCTGCGACATCCATATAGGAAAAGATGGGAAACCACCCAACCACACGAAGGCACAGTGTTATCATTACAAAAAGTGGAAGGATGGACAGCCACTCAACACAAACTTCAATCATCAAAACAACGAGGAAGGTAAACACGGCGGAGGCAACAACAGCAACAACGCCGTCCCAAATCCGCAGCCAGATCAGCCACAGTTCCCAAAACAGTTGGGTCAGTATCATACCATTGTGGTGAATACTTCAAGGAGGGAACAAAAGCTGCGACGACGCAATCAGGCTGTTAACGCCATAGTACCAGCCGTCCCACAGTGGCTAAAGTGGTCCGAGCAACCAGTAGTTTGGAGCCGCGAGGATCACCCAGGAGAAATAAATGAAGAGGGAAAACTCGCGCTGGTGGTTGCCCCTCAAGTCGCAGGGTACAAGTTGAGCAAAGTACTGATGGATGGAGGCAGCAGCATCAATATATTATACTATGAAACCTTCAAAAGATGAACCTTCAAGAAAAGCAGCTACACCCATCAAGAACAACGTTTCATGGTGTCGTGCCAGGCATATCAGCTCAGCCATTGGGGCGAGTTAACTTGGAGGTCGCCTTTGGGACACAAAGCAACTTCAGGAGCGAGTACATTTGGTTCGAGGTTGTAGATTTCCAGAGCCCATATCATGCGCTGTTTGGCAGAGAAGCATTCGCAAAGTTTATGGCTAGGCCGTGCTATGTGTACCTAAAGCTTAAAATACCAGGCCCTAGGGAGTCATCACCATCAATGGCGACAAAAGAATAGCTCAAGAATGAAGAGGCGACAAGGCCATAGCCAGAGCAGCTTGCATCGCAGAGAGCGCGCCCATGCGCGAGTCGCAGGAGAATTTTGATGACATCGTGAAGGCCAAGAGGCACCTGCCTGACTTGCGACTTCAGATTACGGCCGCAAGGGAGGCAAGGAAGTCAAAGGCTACAGCCATTGCCAATAAGGACACATCCCAGGCATCGCGAGTTGCCATCAGCAGCCGCAGCAAAATTATTAAGAGTTTACATCATCAAGCTGGCCACTCAGGGCTAAAAATTTCAATTCTGGTCGCCACTCAGGCGCGACCGACCCAATGTGACACTTCTGATCGCCACCTAGGCGCGATCGACCCAATTCTGGTCGCCACTCAGGCGCGACCGACCCATGTAACATCTCTGGTTGCCACCTAGGCGCAACCGACCCAAATTCTGGTCGCCACTCAGGCGCGACCGACCCATGTAACATCTCTGGTTGCCACCTAGGCGCAACCGACCCAATCATTCTGGTCGCCACTCAGGCGCGACCGACCCATGTAACATCTCTGGTTGCCACCTAGGCGCAACCGACCCAAGCATCACTTCTGGTCGCCACCTAGGCGCGACCGACCCTATGTATCATATAATGATTCTGAAATAAAGCATCTCAAACTACCAATTGAGCTGTGAGTCTTTTATTTTTTAATCATTGGTCCCTTGGGGGTGCGGCAGCTTTTTAGCGCGGCCTATTCCTTGGGATCGCCAAACAAGTGGCATTTATCGTGATTATACTCAACCTCTCTTGGATGCGACTTGCACTATGCGGCCAAAGTACTGGGGGTGCGGCGTCAATCGAGTTTGATTGCCTATCATGGCCGCTCTCGACCCTGAACACGCACTTTTTACCTGGGAAATACTGAGCCGCGCAAGGGCCTAAGTGAGGAAAAACCGAGACAAATCATAAGGACCAGCCTATTGGTCGAAACATGTACTGCCAAGAGTACTTAAGCAAACCATAATATTGTCTTATGACACATAAATTCTAACAATTATTACAGACCGCTAAGGGCCAAGATCATCAAACCATTGTTTTTCTTCTTCACTTGTGCGCAGCTTTTGGCCGGTGGGAAGGAGGAACAGGCGGCTTACCAAGCTTGCCAGAAGGAGCAATCGCAGGCTCGCTGGAGGGCTCTTCAGTCGCGGGCTTGGGGGCTGCAGAGCTGGATACGCCTGGAGAGGGGTTCTTTTCCTGCGGAATCACCGCACTGGATGACGGAGCGGGTAACTTCTCCCATCTGCTTCCATCTGCATTATACTTGCCCATATAGGTCGCAAGATCTATCCCCTCCACCAGTTCAGTCGCGTGGCCGCGCATATCCTTCCAAGTCGTCGCATATTCTGAGGCCGTCAGTTCGGTGCCATCCACCTTCTTCGAGGGCCTACCTTTTGCAACCTTGGCAGCATCAAAAGAAGGATAGTACGTCTTGGCCAAAGCAAGAACATGAGCCGCGCCGGTGCGAGCTGAGGACTCCTTCCAGTCCAAAAAGAACTGAGGCGCCCTAAGCAGTCTTTTTAGCAGCCCTTCAGAATCACCGGGGACTGGCTTGGTCGGCAGCAGGCACTTAGACAGTGATTTCATGGCGTCACAAGTTCTTCGCGAAAAATCGCGGATATACTCCAGCTGTTCTTGAGTACTGCCGCGCTGCTCCTTGGCATCTTCACCTACATCGAGGCATGTCTCCGTCAGCTCTACAACACAGGCAAAGATAGTAGAGAAAACAGATGCAGATATGAGTCGCAACACATACCAGTTAACTCTTGAGTCATGATGCACACTTTGGCGTGGACAAGGTTATGGGCATCAGAAACTTTCTTCAACTTTTTCTCAAGCTCGCCAATGGAAACAGCCTTAAGCCTTGCGTCCTCATTGGCATCAGCAATGGCGTCTTTCTGAGCACTGACTTGGAGGTCCAGCTGCTGGACCCTCTCTTGGAACTTCTCTTCAACAGTTTTAAGCCGCAGCTCGGTGGCTTTGGCTTGCTCAGATAACTTGAAGCTTTCATCAGATAGCTCGCCCATCCTGGTTTCCCTCTTCTTCAGCTCAGCGTCACGCTGGCCAAGGAGCTCGCGCAGCCTCTCCAGTTCAGAGGGAGTATCCCCCAGCTGCTTTTCCAAGGCAAGTTTGGCAGCCGTTATGGAGCTTAGTTCCTCCTACGAAGGGTACATCAGTTAGTAAGTATATATCAACAGCTAAAAGAGAAGCATCAAGTCTCCCTTTACAGTCAAAGAAGAAACTTGATCCTTGGGGGCTAGAGACAGATAACTGGAGATAGAAGTTTACCTTATAAGCCGCAGACAGGTCAGACAGTGCCTTGCGGAGCTCCATGGCTTGCTTGTCATTTGAGGCAATGATAGCCTCTGACAGTTTCTCAGCGCGGCTTGTGGAGGAGGAAGAAGCAACCTCAGCATGCAGAATTGGCGACCGCAGATGTCCGCCGCTGGCGACTCAACCACTGGCGTATCAGCATCCTTGGCCATTACATCTATGGAGGAGGGGTTGACCTTCTCCACGTCCTGGATCATAAGGGGATCCGTTCTATCCTCCAGAGCCACCTCTTGGGTGGCTGTGTCAAGAACAGGGACCGTGGCCAGGTCATCAGTGGTGGCCACGCCCTCTACCATGGCGGTATGAGCCGCAGGTGATAAATGCGGCTCAACCGCGGTTCCAGGCTCAGTCGCGGGTTTAGCCGCACTTCTGCAAAAAGCAAGGGCATTGTGTGAAGAAGAAGCACATAAGCCAGAATAAAAGTATTAAAGCACAGGGAAAAGTTACTAACTCTGGAGCCATCTTCACAAAGGCCATAAGTTCACCGCTTGACGGTGAGGACAGGCCTTGGGTCCCAGAATCTACGAGCAGAAGTTTTGCGTGTCAGTAGAGGAAAAAGAATAAGCATTCAAGATGACAAGACAACAGAAATTACCAGAGTGGGGACCCATGTCTTCTTCAGCAGAGGCGGTGGCTTTGAAAGCACGCCTGGCAACGGAGGAGGTCGCGCCCGTAGCAGGTTTGCGACGCTTCGTGGCCTCAGGGTTTTCCAGAGCATCAACCTCTGGTTCCTCACGAGATAGCCTCTTGGAGGCTCTACGGGGAGTTGGTCCAGCCGCGGCAACAGAACTCGCGGCTGGCACTGGACTGTCATCCTCGTCCAGTTCAGTCTCTTCACCATCTGAGGCCGCAGAAGCAACAGAAGGGATATCAGCAGTCTCGCTGCCCTCTAGAGTGGGCAGCAACTTCTTTCGTGCGGCACGCTTGGGAGCAGCAGTGCCGGCGACGGTCGCAGGCAGCGACCAGTAGTTCTCATCAGCCTGGATCAGGGAATATAAGTTGCAGTATTAAGAAAAGGAATGCGACTCAACTACGAAGGCGAAAAGACAGAGAAGAGGAGTTACCTCAAAAGGCTTGTTGTTAACACTGAAAGGGGCAAGCCCCACCTTATCGAAGGAGATGTCCTTCTCCTCAGTCACGCGGGTGACAAATTCCACCCAATCCTCAGGCCTCCAGTCCGAAGCCTTGATACGATCAACGTCAGCAGAGGTGCCTGTGCACTCAAGGAAGGATCGCTGTCGTGGACTCACGGGCTGAATGCGCCATTTGGTCCAGCAAGAGAGAAGATCAAGGCCAGTAAGACCATGACCTATTAAGGCGCGGACTTTGATCAGCGACTCATTGATGAAGGACATGGACGAGTCGCGGGGTTTTGATTTCAGTGCCTCGGTAGGCACGAAGAGGGTGTTAGACCAGGAGGGAAGGCGAGTTTCGCCCTCCGGTGAAGTATCTTGGCAATAGAAGAAAGATTTTTGCCAAGCCCTGGGTCGATTCGCCAGGGCTAGCTTGGGAAGGCAAGAGTTCCTATGGCGTTGAAGAGAGATGGCGCCGACCTGAACGTAGGCGCCACCCTTGGAGACAAGTTGGCTGTTGCAGGTGAAAGAGGCCAGCCATAGATCGATGTTGGGGGCTATGCCAAGATAATCCTCGCACAGCACATGAAAATTGCTCACCTGGAGCATTGAGTTGGGCCCGATGTCGTGAAGACGGAGGCCTAGGCGTTGCAGCAAATTGCGGAAGAAGGGAGAACCTGGCGGCGTGAATCCACGCTCCACGTGCTCCACGAACATCACCAGCTCGTTGGGCTTGGGGCGCGGCTCGATTTCATCGCCTGGCGCCCGCCAGACGCCGTCCTCCTTCGGCGGCAAGAAGCCAGCCTCGGCCAGATCTGCAAGAGTTTCCTCCGTTACCCAGGATCCTTCCCAGTTGCAGGAGATCTTGCGCCTATCGTCAGATGGCTTCGCCTTGGGCGCCATTGCGAGGGGGAGATTGGATTGGGGAACTAGGCTCGGGTCGAGGAAGAAGACGGCGCGGCTAGGGATGAGAAGATTGCAAGGGCAAATGGATAATGACCTAGGTGGCCGCAGCTTATAACTGAAGGGGCCCGCAACTAACGGCATTATCTGTGCTCGCAACCAACGGCACAATTTGCGCCCGCAAAACGAGTAACGGTCCGCAATTAAAGGAAACAGAATATTTCCAGAAGGAGAGATGAGTCGCGCAGATGAGTCACAGCTCTGAATCGCATAAGTCAGGAGATTGGTCAGAACGTTTACAGTGCGGCTCAGAGACCATTTCAAGAGGTCAGAAGGTTCTCACCGTAAAGTCCTAACCAATCTTGGGGGCTAATGTCGGGGGAATACTTTCTGGATTAACCCGCGGCCCAGTGCGACTTAACTTACTCGCACGGACGAAGGCCCACTTGGGAGCAAGCCCAATATTGAACCGCCATAAGGAGAAAGATCTAGAAGACAATCCCGGAGGACGTGAAGACCAAGTAGTCTCCGAGTAGGCCTCTGTGGATGTATTCCTTATGGGGAAGTTTCCTTTTGTAACCTAGCGAGCCTCTGTGTATATAAAGAGGACTCGCAGGACTTAGAGCGGGTCAAGCTATCAAGCCCCAAACCCTAGCTCATACGGCGAGTACCAGATCGGATCGCCTCCATTGTAACACCTCGATTATCATATCAATACCAATCTAGGGTAGGCAGGAAGTAGGTCTTTTACCTCACATTGAGGGGGCCGAACCTGGGTAAATCTGTGTTGATCTTTGTTCCTGCGATCCCAAGCTCGGAGATGCTTGACTCGCATAATCCCACACCTACGAAGTCATCTATGACACCTGACGTGACAAACCCACGACAGCTGATGAAGTTCAGTGTGCCGAGTCTGTGGACAAGGCCACTGACCACGCGCTCGCCGGAGGCGATGATGGAACCCGTCCGGATGAACACACCAGCCAGCGCCGCTGCCAGCCCCACGGTGGGCGCCAACTGTCGTGGTGGTATCACGGCATATGCCATAGGATGGCTTAAGTTGGGCCGATGGACGCTGGTGGAACCGGGGAGGGCTGCAGCATGTTTGCCGAGATACCCATCTTCAGCATGGTATCTCGGTACATGATGTTGATGGCACTCCCATTGTCAATGAGAACTCGGGTGAACCTGACATTAATGGTGGGCCCAATGAATGTCGGATCCACCACCAGAGCATAACCTCCCGGGCTTGGCATGATCCGGGGATGGTCCTTCATACTCCAGCTGATCTCCTGATCAGACTAGTGCATATACTTTGGCACAGCCGGCATAACTGCGTTTACCTCGAGTGCACGCCGGTTCAAACTCTGCTTGTCAGTTGGCTCGGTCACAAACACCACATAGCTCTGGTGAGCCTCTCTATAATCACCCTGGCCACCGGACCAGCATTGCCACTGTTGCCTCCGACATTTACTTGGTTGACAGGTCTCGGAGCGGAGGCCTCTGTGCCGGTGCATTCACGGGAATTGCGTTTGCTCCGGTGAGCGGTAGTGCTTGCCTCTGATGAGGATATGCCGCTGGAGGCCTCTGAGGTGTCCCCATCTGATTTCCTCCGGAGCCTCCCCCTTCCTTCAGTGTGCGCTGATACCAGCTGCACTGCCGGGTTGAATGATTGGCCGGCCTGCGAGGATCATGCGTGTGATAGCTGCACGGCCCATCCAGCATTGCCTCATAGGTCAATGTCTTCTTCTGGTCACTCCACGGTCTCTTCCCTTCTTGATTTTGGCCCCAAGCAGGACCACTAGTCCTCTGACGCTGGCTAGCACCAGCATCTGGCTGGTTTTGTTCCGCTGTCGAAACTTGATTCGAACCGTACCGGTAATCCGGACGGTCATCTCTCCTTTTGTTTCCGAAATCCCCGTGGCCACCTCGGTTGGCTGGTCCGGGTCCATTGTTACCCTGATATTTTCCACTTGGCTCTACCGGGTTCAGCTGAGGCTGCATCGGATCGCCCAATGCATAGCTATCCGCAATCCGGATTGTCTCGGCCAAGGTGGCCGGCATTTCCCTCTGCAACTTCTGCCAGAGCATGGAGCCCTGTCAGCACCCCTAGGCAAACATGAAATGGCCTGCGCCTCCACAACTCCTTCACAGGAATTGCGAACAGTACTCCACCGGGTCAAGTAATCCCGGTCAGTTTCATTGTCCCTCTGCTTGCACATGGAAAGCTGCTGAGGACGATTCGGTCTCTTGTATGCGCTGGAGAAGTTGCTAACAAATGCTTCTTCAAAGTCTAGCCAGCAGTCAACGCTGCCCTCTCGCAGGTTGTTCAACCAGATCCGGGCTAGCCCTTCCAACATTTGCGGGATATACCTTACCGCCCATCGGCGGTTTCCTCCCGCGATATGTACTGCCGACACATAATCTGTCAGCCAGTCATCCGGCTTGGTGCTGCCGTCATACGTCTTCGCGCCTCGGTTCAATTGAAAGTGCGGCACCGGTGGCTCCCTCATGATCCGAGGTCCAAAGCATGCAGGGCCAGGTGGGCCTTGCTCTTCCAGCATCTCGGACATAAAGATCATGTCCAACTTGTAGCGTGCATCATTTGGTGACAACTGGCGAGGTCCCAGCCGAGATCCCAGTGCACCTTCATATCTTTGATACCCGGCTTTCTCCATAGCCGAGTAACCATCATCGTAACGGTTGGCCACCTGGTCAACACCTCGTGGCTGCTGAACATGCTCGATATTCTGTTGCTGCCGAGCGGGATTTCGTGTCGGATACCGAGGTGGATAGCCTCGGCCAGCCGAGTTAACTACTCCGGCATCTGGACCACCCGGACCGGGATTGCTTTTACCCGGCCGGCACTGCCTCGCCCGGCTAATTGTTTTCCGGCATACGCCGGATCATATGTATGTATCTGCTTGTTCTTACCGGAGTTTACACTCCGGTCCCGATCTCCACCGACATGCGGTGATGAAGCTTGCCCCTTAGATCCTCCACTGGCTGCCTTAGCCGAGTGAACAATCTGGGACCCTCCTCTAACTGTGTTAGCCTTAAGATAGGCCTCATTCTGCCGGGTAGCCACAGCTATCAACTCATTAACTCGGTCATGCTGCCTACGGAGAGCTTCTCCGGATAAGCCGGACAACTCGGCTCTTGCTGCCTCGGCAGCTCTAAGAGTCTTAGCAGGGGAACTATACTTCGGCTTCTCGACCGACAGTGACTAGGAGTCTTACTGGAACTAGATCTACCATCTCTAGCAATCTCAGCATTGAGGCCTTTACCCCTCTTATGCACATCCTCTATGCGACTAGGGCGAGCAGCTACCGGGGTAAAACCATGTGCTTGGTTATACTCACAGAGTTATCCCGAACTCTCTCCTCACCTCGGCCATCGCGAGAGCCTCCTGATGTAGGCTCTGACGACGCGACTCCAACTCTGCCTCCATTTGGGCAGCATCTGTACCGGCAGCTACCAGCACAGCCAGCTTCTCGATTATCTCCTCGAGAGGAGCCGGCCTAACCGGTACCTCGGATGTACTGGCCTGGTCGCGGAGGTTCTCCCTCCTCTCCAGCGGCACTTTCGCCGATCTGGTGGTCTTGACGGTAGGATTGCCGGCATCTCCTTTGTCGGGTTCTCCTTTGCCGGTTTCTCCTTTACCGGCACCACCCGCAGAGCCGGTCATCATGACCTCTGCGCAGCTCCCGGGGCGAGCACTACGCCGGCCGCGAGCCGCACAGACAGCAGGAGGATCCTCGGCTACAAGCACCTGCTCCGGGTACTTGCAAACGAACTCAGTGGCGACGTAGGTCTCGAACGTCCCGAAGAGGACGAGGCAGCCGTTCCTCGGAATCGGCCTGCTACCGAAGCAGCCCGCGTTGTCGCTGATGAAGTTCAGCGTGCCGAGTCTGTGGACAAGGCCACTGACCACGTGCTCGCCGGAGGCGATGATGGAACCCGTCCGGATGAACACACCAGCCAGCGCCGCTGCCAGCCCCACGGTGGGCGCCAACTGTCGTGGTGGTATCACGGCAGATGCCATAGGATGGCTTAAGTTGGGGCCGATGGACGCTGGTGGAACCGGGGAGGGTTAGCGCGCTAAGGAGCGCACACGGAAAACACAAAGCACACACACAATATACCCAGGTTCGGGGCCCTCGTGAGGAGGTAACACCCCTACTCCTGCCTGCCTCTCTCTATATGTCGGTATCTCACAAGTACAATGGTGCTCCTTGAGCTGTATCTTTGCAGCTATGGCAATGAGCTCTAAGGAAGAAGATGAAGCTAAGGGGGGAAATGTTTCTCTCTGGGTGTCGTCTCTGGCCGTCCCTCACGCAGGAGGGGGAGGGCCTCCTTTTATAGCTAGCTGGGTGCAACGGTCAGCTCCGTACCGGCACTGCAGACGCGCACGCCTACGCGTCATGATTGTACCCTGTGCAGTGGACAGGACGTGGCCTGCCCATACCTCGTGTCCTGCTCCCACGTACGCCCGTGGTCAGCGACGGATGTGACCCGCCAAGCCTGGTACTCCTGCTCCCACGTACACTCGTGGTCAGCGACGTGCGTGACCGGTCATCTCGTACCCGCGCCACACAGCACGCCACGCTCCCGTGTCAGACGGGATGCGACAACAGCGCTGACCTCCATCCGACATAAGGTGCCTCATCTCTATAACCCGGCACGGATATGCCGGATTCCCTTTCCTGAATAGCCTCCCCTGCACATAAGAAAACATACAGGATACCGACATATATATGTCGGTCAGCATGTCTCGGATCCCTTATCTCGGATCCCATATCTCGGTCAGTATAACTCGGTGAGTATATGTCGGTTCCCACCAACATCATAACTCGGCCTCCTCTGGGCCTGGGTATGTCGGTTTTTTGTACCTCGGTCCAGACTTGGACACAGCTTATACCATATCATGACCCTACCCGGGGGTAGCCCCCCGACACCAGGCATGGGGGCCGTGCCCTAGTATGGCGTGACGGCCCTGGGTCGCCTGTTTGTGCGCCCTTTGGACTCCGTGTACGTGTCGGTGAAAAAGTGATGTCTGTTGATTTTCGTCCAATTCCGAGAATATTTCCCGACTAGCTTTTCTGAAACAGAAAAACAGCAGAAAACAGGAACTGGCACTGTGGCATCTTGTTAATAGGTTAGTCCAGAAAATTCATAAAAATGCTATGAAGTGGAACATCAAAAATTATACTCCCTCCGATCCTATTTAAGGTTCGTGATTAGTATAGAAACTTGTACGTACATAGCACAGTTTTTGCGTCACTTTTTCCGGATCGGAGGAAGTAGATACATTTGAGACGTATCAGTGGTCGGTAGAGAGTTTGCGTCGCCAACTAAAGATGGACTTCAAGGAGGTGGTTCAAAGTGATGGCCGCAGTGGTGGTCTGTTACTTTTGTGGAAGAAGGAGGTAATTGTTTCACTTAGGCACAAAAACAAAGAATTACATTGATGTTTTTGTTGGAAACTCTCAACAAGACGTCTGACGGTTTACTAGGTTCTATGGTGAACCTAGATGGCAAGACAAGCATCTGACATGGCAATGCTTGCAGGATCTCAATGCTGCTGTTAATTTACCCTGGCTAATCATGGGAGATATAAACGAAATTCTCTATCCCTTTGAAAAAGAGGGAGGGAACCCAAGAGACCACAGCAGTTTATGCAGGCATTTCGTCAAGCTTTGGATGATTGCAATATTTCTGACTTTGGTTATGTGGGGGATAAATTCACGTGGCATAGAGGACATATCCGAGAAAGGTTAGATCGAGCTTTAACAAATGAAACTTGGAATCAGAAATTTGCAACTGTGACTTTACAGAACCTGGAAGGCCAACCAGTTCATGGAATGAATGTTCTCAGGTTTGAGGCGATATGTCTTAAAGAGGCCCACTTCCGTCAAGTGGTGGAAGAGGCCTGGGTGCAGGCTGGAGTCCGAAACAGTTAAAATACTTTGGCAAAGAAGCTGGCGATTGTGCACGATCAACTCCATAAGTGGGATCGGTCGATCCTTCAGAAAAGGAAGAAAAAAATTCGTAATAAGCATGTTCTAATGGAAAGGGTGGCCTGTGATGTCCTTAATGATGAAAATGTTGAGCTACAGAGAGAGCTTGCAAGAGAAATCGAAGAACTTCTAGAACAAGAAGAGATCTACTGGGCGCAAAGGAGCCGTATTAATTGGCTTCAAAATGGAGATAAAAATACGTCATATTTTCATAACTTTGCAAAGGAAAGAAGAAAGTGAAACTTGATAAAGAAATTGAGAGATGAGAATGGAGCCTGGCTAGAAGATACTGCTACCTTAAATCCTATGGTTTCGGATTATTTTGCAGGGTTGTTCAGCACTGAAGTTGATGAACCAGACCCTAAGTTGCTTGCTAAGGTCGTGCCTAAAGTTTCTGAAGGGATGAATGAACAACTTCTGAAACCTTATTCGGCTAAGGACGTAAAGAAAGCATTATTTTCCATAGGCGATATGAAGGCTCCGGGTTCTGATGGTCTTCACGCAATCTCTTTTAAAAAATGCTGGAATATTCTGGGGAAGCGTTAACAAAGGAGGTGCTTGATGCAGTCAACAATAAGACGGTTCCTCCAGGATGGAATGATTCTATTATAGTCTTGATACCTAAAGTGGAAAATCCAGAATTGATTACTCAATACCGTCCTATATGTCTATGCAATGTGTTATACAAGGTAATCTCCAAGATGATTGCTTTACGTCTTAAAAAGATTCTTGATGATGTTATATCCCCTGTGCAAAGTGCCTTCGTGCCAGGAAGGCCGATTTCGGATAATATTCTTCTAGCTTATGAATGCATGCATACCATAAAGAATAAGAAGAAAGGTAAATGGGGATATTGTGCAGTCAAGTTAGACATGCACAAAGCTTATGACAGGGTTGAATGGAATTTTTTGGAGCGCATGATGATTCAGCTTGGTTTTGACCGAAATTTTGTGGACTTGCTAATGAGCTGTGTTCGGTCGGTCACATACAAAATCAGGTTTAATAATCAAGAGACTGATTCTTTTATCCCTTCGAGAGGACTAAGACAAGGTGATCCTTTGTCTCCCTATCCTTTTTACTCTACGCTGAAGGACTTTCAAATCTTCTGGCTCATAGAGAGGAGGTTCGTGGCATGGAAGGTGTCAGGGTTTGCAGAAATGCACCATCAGTATCACATTTACTTTTTTCTGATGAATTCTCTTATCCTTATGAAAGCAAATATGACTAATGCAACCTCATTGAGACAGGTTCTTGATCAGTACTGTGCTAGCTCAGGGCAATTGGTTAGTGAAGCAAAGTGTAGCATTTATTTTAGTCCGAATGTTGATCCTGAGGTGAAGGCTGATATGTGCACGGAGTTGAATATTATGACTGAGGCCCTCTCTGATAAATACTTGGGTCTCCCTGCGCTTGTGGGAGCTGACAGGAGTGATAACTTCATTCACCTTCTGGAACGCATCATTAAGAGATTAGAGGGTGGAAAGAAAGATTTCTTAGTATGGGAGGTAAGCAAATTTTGTTGAAGCAATTATCCAAGCTATTACTGTCTATGCAATGTCTGAGTTTAAAATCCCGAAGAAACTAAGCAAAGAGATGATTGACGCAGTGGCGGGATTTTGGTGGGGTGATTCGGATATTCAGAAACGCATGCACTGGATGGCGTGGTGGAAGATGTGTGTACCGAAAAAGAATGGTGGAATGGGTTTCGTGATCTTCATGCCTTTAATCTTGCTATGTTGGCAAAGTAGAGTTGGAGGCTTATTACGAACCCGGATTCTCTTTGTGCCCGAGTTCTTAAATCAAAGTACTATCCTAATGGTGACCTTCTAAAGGCCGGCCCTAAGAGTGGACCATCATTTACATGGCAAAGCATCTTAGCAGGTTTGAATACTTTTAAAAGAGGTCTCATCTGGAGGGTTGGTTCTGGGAAGATGATCAATATATGGGATGACTGCTGGATACCGGACAGCCCATCACGAAAAGTGATCACAAACAAGGGTAACATTCTTCTGAGAACGGTTGATGAATTAATCGATAGTGATACTGGTGAGTGGGACGTTGAGTTGATGCAGTCCATCCTCAACCCCCATTGACATGGCCAGAATTCAAAAAAATCCTCTTAGCTTTCACCTTCAGGAGGACTTTATTGCATGGCACTACACAAAATCTCATGTTATCTCTGCTTACTATGCAGAATGGAATCATCAGAATGGTCATAAGCTCACTCGAGCGGATGAACAAGGCGCTGCATTCAGTAATCCTGTGTGGGAAATTCTGTGGAAACTACAAGTACCGAGCAAAGTAATTTTTTTTTGGAAAGCTCTTCATGGCATTGTACCGGGCATGGCAATTTTGTCCAACAGACACATACCTGTTTCTAGTCAATGCCCCATTTGTTCTATTGATGCAGAAGATATCTGTCACCTCATGTTTACCTGTCAAAGAGCAAAGGAAGTTTGTACATCTTTGGGTGTTGATCATATTATTGACAATGGACTTATTGTGGACAGGTCCGGGTCAGTTATTCTGGAAGAATTACTGAGAAGTAATTTACAAGCGCCAGATCATTTGAAGCATGTGGGAATCAAAGAAATTTTGGCTGTAGGAGCATGGTATATCTGGTGGGAGAGGAGAGAAGCTGTAAAAGGTGAAAAGGTTGTGCCTCCAAAACGTACAAGTTTTTCTATTCAAGCTTTAACGCTTAATTATAAGGGAGCTGCTGAAGGTGCGGTTCCACATGAAATACCATGGGCAAAACCCTCCCAGGTACATACACAATAAATGTTGATGCATGCTTTTTTGCAAATGGGACAGGGGCTTCAGGCGCTGTCATGCGTAACTATAAAGGAGAAGCGATGGCTGGCTGTGGAGATGTTTCAAACAATTTACTTGATGCTGCAACTACTGAAGCCCTAGCTTTGAGAAAGGGTTGATACTGATTGAAAACCTGGGATGTACACCGGTTATTTTAGAGTCAGACTCGTTGGAACTTGTTGAAGCTTTCAACGGTCACACCGAGATCTGGAGTCCCTATATTGATGGAGTGCTTTGAGATAGCAAGCAGAATTGGTCAGCTAAAAGTTCAACATTGTCCAATGGAAGCAAATAAAGTAGCACATAAGATAGCTAGGAATGTTTTTGATTCGAAAGTGAATGTGTATTGGGACGATGATCCCCTAGCTTTATTGTCTCTGATGTAATGAACGATGCAACTGTGTTTAGTTGAAGCAGCAAGTTCCAGACGTACTCTTTTCTTTGCCAGGCTACCTAAGTGGACTGAAAGGTTTCTAATGAGATGGCTTGCTAGCTTAATATATGGTGGTTTAAAATGCAAAAAAAAACAAACCAGAAGTTCGTTACAGCTAAAACAGAAAATTGCCTGAACTAGTTGGCATGCATGCATCATCAGTAGTTCAACCCACATGCAACGTCCTAAAAGCAGGAGCCGTTTGTTTTTTTTAGATAAAAGGCTGTTCAGGCCCGACTTTGAATTAACAAAGCCAGCAAAGGTTTCAACATACGGGTACAATGCTGCGGCATACAGCTTAGCCAAAGTAAAATACGACATGCTGCGGCATACAGCTTAGCCAAAGAAAACTAGAAAGCAAAACGCAGCTAAAGGGGAGGGGAACATCAGGTAGCGGCACGACTGGGTAAGCAGCGTGCATGTAGCTCCCTAAGCTTTGCGACCAGCCAGCTTGCGCCCTCCTTGTCCAGCGACCTGAGAGGAGGGAGCCACGCCTGCAAGAACACCATAGTTTTGAATATAATGTCAGCCGGGTGTTTAACGACTTTGCGCTCAATAGAAAGCTTATTGCGCACAGACCACAAAGCCCAAGCCTGGGCAAGAAATAGCAACCAAATAAGTCTACGAGCCCTTCCCGTAAAATTAGCTAAGATAGCAAAGAATTGGGCAAAATTTTGCGGACACCAGGGCCTCCCTAGGACCTGTCGCAAAACTGCCCACATGAACACCGCCGGGGAGCAACGAAAGAAGATATGAGTCGCATCTTCTACCTCACCACATAGTGCACAATTGCCATCCGAAGGCCCCTGCCTTGTAGCCAATTGTGCACCAGATGGTAGGCGGTCAAGGATAAGCTGCCAGGAGAAGATACGGATCTTAAGAGGAATTCTAGCCTTCCAAATTTCTTGGAAGTGCGCCACTGTCGCCCCTTGCATCAGTTTCTTGTACATGGAATTCACAGAGTAAGCACCCGAAGCTTCTAAGGACCAAGAGACCACATCGTGCCCGTCCACAAGGTGGGTGGAGTTGATAATCTCAGCCAACTCCAGCCACTGATTAAAACCAACAGCATCCAGCGCTCTTCTAAAGCGACACTCCCCCTGCACTGCCTGGGCGACTGAGATTGAAGGGTCCTCACAGACATTGTACAGAAGGGGGAAGCGCAGACTAAGGGGACCCTCCCCGTGCCACCTATCTTGCCAAAAGGAGGTTCTGTGTCCATTTTGAACCCTATGCTTAGCACCCAGCTTGAACAACTGTTTTATCTTATGGAGGCTCTTCCAGAACTGCGAACCCCCACGGTCCGAGCTCGAGAAGATGTCCCCATTTTGAGTATACTTGGCGCGAATAATTTGCGCCCAAATAGAGTTGTCCATCTGGTAAATCTTCCAAATCCACTTTAGCATCAACGCTACATTCATTTGTCTAGAGTTTAGCAGCCCCAGCCCACCACACTCTTTGGGTCTGCACATAGCAGGCCAATTAACCATGTGATATTTTCTCTTGGTGCCCGCTCCTTCCCAAAAGAAGCGGGCCCGATGTGAGTCGAACTGGACATGGACCCCTTCTTGGAGAAGAAAGAGGCCCATAGCAAACATCGGAAGGCTGGCAAGGCAAGAGTTGGAGAGAACTAGTCGCCCCCCTGACGACAAGAATCTACCAATCCAAGGTTCAACCCTGCCAGCAAGTTTCATAACAAGAAAGGCCCACTGATCCACAGTGAGGTTTTTGTCAGAGATGGGCAGCCCTAGATAAGTGAACGGAAAGACACCTAGCTTGCAGTTCAGCTGTCGTGCCACCCTAGTGCAAACTTCAGGAGATTGATCGAGGACAAACGCTTCGCTCTTATGGAAATTTATCTTTAGGCCTGACATTTTCTCGAAACATAGCAGCAGAAATTTCAGGTTGACAATGTCCAGATCATTGTTCTGAATAAGGATAATTGTGTCGTCGGCATACTGAAGGTGAGTGACCCCCCTGGGACCAAGTGCGGCACCACGCCATGGATATGTCCCGCCGAATTCGCTGCAGAAAGCATGGCAGAGAGACCCTCGGCGATGAAATTGAACAACAGGGCGAGAGGGGGTCCCCTTGACGCACCCCTCGCTTGTTGCGGAAGAACGGTCCCATTTCTCCATTTATTGACACAGCAGTTTGGCCTCCCGAGACCAACTGGAAGATTCGATGCACATAGCCTGCGTCAAAGCCTTTCCTTCTCAGAACCTCGACAAGGAAGTCCCAATTTACCCTGTCATAGGCCTTTTCGAAATCTAACTTAAGCAAGATGCCCCCCAGCTTCTTGCTTTTGAGTTCATGAACAATTTCATGCAGCGCGAGAGCGCCATCCAAAATGAAGCGGCCCTTGATGAAAGCCGTCTGGTTCGGGCTGATAACTCTGTTGGCTATAGGGTCGAGTCTAGAGGCAAAGGCTTTGGAGATGATTTTGAACACCACATTGATGAGGGCGATAGGGCGAAACTGTGAGATATTTTCCGCCCCCTGCACTTTTGGAATCAGCGTCAACACCCCAAAGTTGAGACGCGAGATATCAATCCTCCCTAGGATAAAATCATTGAGAATGTGGAGGATCCCGTGTTTGACAAGCGGCCAGCATTTCTTGAAAAACGGAACCGGGAATCCATCCGGCCCCGGCGCAGTATCAGATTTCATGTCCTTCATAATGGCCTCGAGTTCCTCTTCTGTGAAGTCAGCGCTAGCCCGTCATTATCAGCCTGGGAGACACGCCCCTGCGTCGCCCAGGTGTTGGCCGCCAGCCCACACAACCGCTGTGTGGTCGACCCCAACAGCTCTCTATAGTAGTCATAAATGTGTTCCTGGAGTTCGGTTTTCCCCGTGATCACCGTACCATCAGGTTTGGTAAGCGAGGAGATATTGCATCTACGTCTCTTTCCATTGGCAATGGCGTGGAAATAAGCGGTATTGGCATCCCCCTGGAGTGCCCATCTAATTCTACCCCGTTGTCGCCAATATTCTTCCTCCAGTCGATAAATCTGGAGCAGTTGGTCCTCAAGGTGGTAACGATACGCCCATTCGTCATCGTCAAGACCCGTGGAGTCACCTTTCTTATCTAGCTCTTGGATAGCAGTGAGCAACCTCTCTTTCTTTTGCCTAGAGTCTTTGCCAAGGTTACGGCTCCACCCTCTCAGTTTTTGTCTAGTCCCCCCGGACATGAAATTCCACCAATCAATGATGTCTCTCCCGCGGACACATTGAGTTAGGCGTTCCCAGGATTGCAGCATAACCTGATGAAATTCCGGCATTTCGAACCACCCAGTTTCGAAAAAGAACCGGTTACTCCGGATAGGGGTGCCCTCACCCGTATCGAGAATGAGCGGTGTATGGTCCGAGCCGAGGCTGGTTTCCGCGACAAGAGTACATAGAGGCAGCTGCGCCTCCAGGGATGCAGACATAAACACCCTGTCTAGGACGCATCGCACTGGATTTAGGCGTCGATTGGACCAAGTGTATCTAGCCCCTGACGTTGGATTTCTTGCATATCCCAGTTGGCGATGTGAGAGTTGAAAAGGTGAATTCTTGGCCAATTTATTCTGTCACTATTTTTATCTTCACTGCCTCTGATTAAGTTGAAGTCCCCCCCCCCATTACTACAGGGTGCTGGCACCTGGCGATCTTGGCCGAGAGTTCATCAAGAAAAGCTGCTGATTTGGAGTGGTCAGCGGGGCCGTAGATACCAATGAGAACAAAGAAGCGTTTGGATGGTTTGTGGAGGACGGTAAAACTAAGGAAATGTTGTCCCTTATCAACATATCCTACCTCAAACATGCTGTCCCGAACTCCCATTAATAGGCCACCCGAGTGCCCATTAGCTGGGAGCCAGCTCCAGAAGAACCGCTCACTAACTTCTAGACTTTTTAGCTCCTGATCACTAAAATCCTGCTTGATAGTTTCTTGCAGGCATACTATGTCGATCTGGTGTTTCCGGAAAGATTCTTTGAGCAAGGTACGGCGTCCCGGTACACCGAACCCGCGGATGTTGAGAAATAGGCTCCGCATTAAGGCACCCCACCTTTAGCCCGTGCTTGGCGGGTGTATGGCTTTCTTGTTGCGGTTTCATAAACTTTCTTCCTTCCTCTAGGTTTTCTGATGGGGCCCGGGCTCGGGCCCTTAGTCGTTGGGGTTTTCTGCTTGCTGGTAGGTTCAGTTTTCTCAGATGCCCCGGCGTCGGGGGCAGGAGCAGCCCCTGCTACTCCCACCTCCGGCGCGTTAGCCTCTGCAGCCTGTTTCGCAATCTTCTCTCGCGCTAGCGCCAATTCTGCTTGTGTTAGTTCAGATGCCCGGAGCAAGGAAATAATTTCGGCTGGAGGGCCCGCCGAATCAAGAAAAACAACACTGCTATCCCGGGCAACTTGAAGAAAGTGCGAATCAGGCAGCCGTTTGTTACGCACGCCAACACGCAATTCGTCAATGAAGTAAAATATAAATAAGTAAATGTGTGCGAGTCTAACGCTACCTGGCGTGCTGCATCTCACGCGAGCTACCGGGGCCCTGTCAGCCGGGGTGCATGTAAATACGGCCGTGGATTAAGCGCTTAATTACCGTCAGAAATCCTGGCATGATCCAAGACGATCGGGTCTTTGCTGCCTCGAGCGCAGGGCTAATTAACCATGATTTGAGCGCGCACCAGGAGATCTAGCACGGTGGCTGTTGTTGTCGTCGTTGGTAAATCCTTGCATGGACAATGAAGCATCAGTATACAAAATCAGCGTGGTCAGCTCGTGCTATGCGGATTTGGCACCCTCTATTTGGTTGTTATAAACTTATAATTAGTGCACTTGTAAGTGTAAGTGTGGAGTGAATATTTGGTGCTTCCGAAATTCAGTGATATTGCCCATTTCAAAAAATCAAAAACTATATTTAAAAGTTTCAACAAAATCCGAAAACAATCATGCATGTTTTTAATGATATATCCTACAAACGTGCAAAATCTTAATGCAAAATATCGTACGATTTGAGCTAAAAAAAATGACAAATGTGCAGATCTGAGTATAATGAACAATATGTAGTTTCAAATTTTCAACTTTTGTTATTTTTGTGTATGTAAAAATGTATTGTATTTTGTATTGAGATTTTGCATGTTTATAGGCGTATCATTGCGAACATGAATGATTGTTTTCAGGTTTTTTGAAACTTTTAAATATATTTTTTAATATTTTGAAATGGGCGAGATCACTGAAGCTCGACAACATAAACAACTTTCCGGTAAGTGTGTTCGTTTTCAGAAAAGAAGTGTAAGTGTGCTGATTGCTTACTCGATCTAATCTAGTGGAGTACAGTTACTTAAGTTTAGACTTCAGAGAGCTCTAACCCATCACTTTTCATAATAAATTAAGACTAGTATTCTTTTTAGTTTGCTCCATCTGTCATACCTCAATGAATATGAGTATTACGTACATAAACTTGAATTTGGATGCTGCGTATTAGTTTTGAAGCTTTCTTTTTTCTGGCGTTAGGTTGCGCTGAGTTAATGACCGCAGACGGTTCTCGGGGAGACACATGCTAATCTTGCATTCTGCAGCCGTCAGGAGAATAGAAAGGTTTATTTGCCAAGAACAAGCACTGAAGCACACAATACCTGATCCGATGCATACTTTTTTGGGGACCAGCTTTGACTTTGCCATTTGATCGACCAAAATCCCAAAAACGCAATGACAAGTGAGCAGCTATTGTCTGCCCCTGGGATGAAGTTGCAATTTTTTTTCATTGCGTGGGAGATGAAGAAAGCACGTGGTCTGTCTGCAGTTACCCCAACCTGCCCCTGTCAATAAATATGTTACCATTTCGAATGGTCCATTGTAATAAGTGAACATATTTCAATAAAGAATTTATTTGTTGAAACAAAGCATGGTAGATGGTACAATAAAAAAAGGTTTTGCACTCGGTATCTACATACCATGATATACATGACCCTCAAATAAGACAATTACGAAAGTCTGCGTTGAAAAGCTGTTCCAGAAAGTAATCAACAACCATACTGGATAAACACCTCCTTGCTCGCCTGCTCCATTTGTGTACATGTAGTGCTCCAGTCGTGGAAGAAAAGATCACTTACATAGCCAGTTTGGAGTAGGGATTTTTGGTTTCTGAGATCTAGTGCTTTCTTTATATTTAAAAATTCAAAAAACATATATACAAGTTTTAAAACATCAGAAAGAAATTCTAGGTGTACTCAATAATGTATCCTATAAACATGCTAAATCTCACTTTATTTTTTATTTTATTTTGTATTCTAAGCTACACATAAATGAAAAAAGAATGAATCCTAGTGAACCGTGCATATTCTCAAAACTAAAAAAATCATAAGATTTGTCATATTTTGTAGCTTAGAGTTACAATTTATAGTTGCAATTTTGCATGCTTATAGTATATATCATTGACTACATCTAGCATTTGTCATATTATTTTGGAACTTGTAAATATGATTTTTGATTATTTAAATAAAGGGTGCATCGAAACTCCAGAGCCAAAATGAATTTTTGGCCTGCACATGAATATATACTTGCAATGGAGAATATTTTTCTTTTATGAAAGACCACATTATTTAGCCATGCGACCAATATAGTTCCGCCTCTTTCACCAGGATTTGGGATATCGCTTTCATAATTTAATTAACTTAAATACTAGACGATGCAATAGGAAAAAAACTAGAATGTAAAGAAAACATGCTTACTATTACATGCATAAATTAAAACATCGTTATTGCTCACATGCCAATTTCTTTTAGCTAGATTGTCCCCGATTAAAATCACCTTTTTGTGCAGTATCATGTATCTTTCTAGTTTCTACCTCTTCAACTCACATGTTTTTCAAGACATATGAAAGAAGAGAGAAACGAAAGCATTAGTGTCCTATCCATTTAAAAACTTAAATACATAAAGGATGTTTTAATGTCCACTTGAAAAACATTGGGTTCTATTGAAAAAGTTAGAGTTGATGGAAATTTTCCTACAAAATCTATTACATATAGATTCCTAGGTTTTACAATAGCTACCAAAGAAATAACTCATATAGGAAAAATAATAGAAATTGAAATATTTCAAATACGTATAGAATTCATTTTAGTCAAAGAGGTCTAAGCATGATTTTGAGCTTTGAAATGATTTTATTATTAGCCAGGACATCACTATGCATAATCACAAATATATGGATTTAACTACGACTTACCCATTTGATAAAATTTACATCAAATTATCATGTTTCCTTGACAAGTTGACATCAAGACACAAGAGCATCTTGTTCTACACCACTAATCTTGACCCTCAATTGAAGTTTATTTCCAGAGAGGGAGCATTTACGACTTTAGCAACGGTGCCATGTTTGTGGCGCACAACGCGTCAATGCTGGTAGCCTTATGTAAATAGTGTATTATGTCCAAGAAGTGTGGTGCATAAAGTGTGTACACGGTACATTGTTCTCTTTGCATTTTGCTTAGTAACGATTATTGTTGGTAGCATCGTATACATAGCCCATTCCATCCAAGAAGTATATGTCGCATCAAGTGTACACGGATACATTGTTTTCTGAGTATTTAGACACATTTTACAGGGGATCACCAATCATGAGAACCCAAAACGGAATAGACGAGTACACTTATTCTGTCATTTTCGAGAAGCAAGAGTGAGAAGTGTTCGTCAAACTGAGAATCGGATATATTGTACTCTTAATGTGATTTCTATCTTAATGGTGTTGCTAGATGGTAACAAATAAAATAACAATTTGATCTAAACAATAAGATTCATATAAGTACTCAATTGAGAAACAAATATGAATGTCGACATAAAATAAATATTGTATCAATGCCGATTTAAAACTAGTCACTCCTTTACTTAAAAAGTTAAAATACTAAGCTTCACTATATCTATCTATAGCCTTGGATACTCTGTTTTACATTTGAAGAAAATTAGGAGTACATATATGATATATCGCGTTGTTTGGTGAATATACCTCAGTTATCTTGGACTAGAATAGTATCATATGCATGATACTAGTGTAAGTTACTTTCCACTATGAGTAGCCTAACCGGTACAACATCACATTAAATTTGAAACATGAAGTCTTTCTTAATTACACATTTCATTCCTAAATACTTCGCATCCATAACATTTCACTATGAGCATAAGATGTTTTTCCTATTTTCCAAATCGTATGCATCTAAACGTTTTTCAGTGTGTAGATTCACGCATGTCGATACATATGTAGTCCACATTGAAACATCCATAACATTTTATAATTTGGAACGAATGAAGTACAAAATTGTACTAAACCTGTGACACTTAATTTGGCGAGGGGGGGAGTAATATATTGTGGGAAAAAAATCAAAACATTCAGTTTATTTCTCATGTCACATTATTTTCCTATAAATTGTGATATTTAATGGATCCAACCACGTTAAGAAGGAAAACAATAGTTTCCTTTTACCTGAAGGTCTTCTTATGGTAAGAATGTATAACAATATTCTTTATACTTTCCAATAGTGGTGTTTCCTTTTATGTAACACTTAACCGAATATAGAATTCGATAATAACTATTTAAGAGGGTGGGTGACTTATTACCGCTAATGACAACGAGGTAATAGGTCCTTGCATTCAATCTAAACCCTTGGATCGAAAATGGAGGGTCCATAAAAGTTGGGAGGATGTTAAAATATCTCACCATTAGGGCATCTCTAACCGATCCCCAATCGGTTAGAGGAGTAAACGGAGGAGTAAACTTTAGAGGAGTAAAAGTACTCCTCTAAATGTGGTCGGCACCTAACCGAACCCCTATTTTTAGAGGAGTAAAATTATTTTTCATCATTTGCAATACAAATAGGTTGATACAAACACATATAGTATCATAGGTTTTGATACCGATACAACCCGATACACCAAAATAGATACCGATACAACTCGATACAATTGATACATAGAGAGTACATACTTCTCCCCATAGATATCGATACAACCCGATAGAATCCGGCACAAACCAAAGTGTTCTTGTTATGCATTAGAACGCATAACAAGAATGTGCCATCTATTTAACATCGATGAAAGCGATCTACCATCTCCGGTTGTCTTTTCATTGAAATTCTTATGAATTTTCTCCCAAAAAAGTTGGAATGGCGGACGAACACCACTCGCTTCGTATAGTGCGTCATCTACAAGAGTTTGATGGTTCCATGCAAAATACAACTCATTGTCTTCATTCTCGGTCCATGTAGAAGTCCTTGTACTTCATTTGTAACAAAAATCAAATAAGCCACGGCTTCTTGTGCTCCAATTTTACATGACGAAAAAGAGGGAAAAAAATTCACCTTGTGTTGGTTGCGGCCGGCGGTGCCGGCGATCCATCTCCGGCAGCAGCATCGACGGACGCCGGCCGTGCATCCTCCAACTCCGGCCAGAGGTCCCGCACGCAGACGAAACCTGTCGTGGGCGGCGGGGGCAACCACCGGTCGCGCGGGATCTGTGGTGGGCTAGGAGGAGGGGGCGAGCCGCGTCGCGACATCGGTGGTGGCCGACCACGCCACGCCGTGGTCACCGGAGGCCACGCCGGCTCCGGGTTGCGGCGAATCGACGGCGACGGAGCCCGATTTCCTCCAAATTGGGCCGGCGGCCGGCGAAAACGAGCTCGCCCCGTCGATTCCGGCGACGGCGAGAGGCGGCGAGCGAGGGAGAGGTGGGCCGGAGGGCGGCGGAGGGACCGGGGTGGGGGCGGCGGGGTATGGGGGTCGCCGGCGGCGACGCCGGCGGGAATAGGTGCGGCGGGTCGGGAGGCGGGGAGTTTTTCTCGGAAGTGGCCTCGGAGGAGTAAATTTAGGAGTCGGCCGCCACTTTTACTCCTCCGATGAGTATAATTTTACTCCTCTAACCGTTTAGGAGTTCGGTTAGGTGCCGCCGCTGCCTATTTTTACTCCTCTAACCGATTTTAGGGGATCGGTTAGAGATGCCCTTAAATCTCAAAAGTGAGGGGCGTGATTCTTTCTTAAAACAAAAGAGAGAACGAACTCCACCTTTGAGCCTCGTCTTCCCCCTCGCTTGGCCTCTTCCCCTTCCCCCCGACATTGTGACACTATAAATACCAGTCCTTGAGCTCTAGAGCCTCCATCCAAAGAAACACACATTGTGTCCGGCATTCCCTCTTTGGCTAGTTTCTTGGCCTTGAACCAAACAGCAATAGGGCATGGCTCTCCTAGTCATTTTGGTGCTCGCCGCCATGGCACAAGTGTCGCACTGTGGTGGCGGCGCCATCGACTACGGCAAGGCGCTGAGCAAGACCATCCTCTTCCTCGAGGCACAGCGGTCCGGCGTTCTCCCCGGCAACCAGAGAGTTTCCTGGAGGGCTAACTCCGGCCTCCTCGACGGGAAGGCCAACGGGGTATGCAATTGCACATTTAAATCTCGGTTTGTGTATAAGACTAAGTGCATTATGTAACTAGTCACTTTTTGTGTGCGGCCTTTCAGATTGATCTTACAGGAGGTTACTACGACGCCGGCGACAACGTCAAGTTCGGGCTGCCGATGGCGTTCACGGTGACCATGATGGCGTGGAGCGTCCTGGAGTACGGCCAGCAGATGGCGGCGGCCGGCGAGCTCGGCCACGCCGTGGAGGCCATCAAGTGGGGCACCGATTACTTCGTCAAGGCTCATCCGGAGCCCAACGTGCTCTACGGAGAGGTTCGTGCACCGAAACACTCGACGAGTGCATGACTTTTGGTGGCTGACTAGCCAAGTGTATAATACGGTTGGGATGTTTGACACGTACCTGACTCTGATTGTTGTGCAGGTGGGGGACGGCGACACGGACCACAACTGCTGGCAGCGGCCGGAGGACATGACGACGAGCCGCCAGGCGTACCGCCTCGATACCCAGCACCCGGGGTCCGACCTCGCCGGAGAGACCGCGGCCGCAATGGCCGCGGCATCGCTCGTGTTCCGCCGCTCCAACCCGGGCTACGCAAGCCAACTCCTGCAACATTCCAAACAGGTTTGTCAACTGATTCTAAACCAACCATGGAAAACGGAAAAGAAACCCTTCCAAGTTTCGAGATCGAATGAATCAATAGTTTAATCCCAATGTTTTCTTGGGTCAATTGGCGCATGTCTCGATCAGCTCTTCGATTTCGCCGACAAGTACCGGGGAAGGTACGACGCCAGCATCCCTGTCGCGAGGAGCTATTACGGGTCGGTCAGCGGATACGGTGTAAGTTGAGCTCTGCCATTGTCAAGAACGATGAATGCTCTTCCAATTCAGCACATTTTGATCTGGTTAACTAATTATTCGTGTGGTTTCAATTCAGGACGAGCTGCTGTGGGCGGCGGCGTGGCTGTTCCAGGCGACGGCCGACGGGCAGTACCTGGACTACCTGGCCAACAACGCCGACGCGCTGGGCGGCACGGGCTGGTCCACCAGCCAGTTCGGGTGGGACATCAAGTACCCCGGCGTGCAGGTCCTCGCCGCCAAGATCCTCCTGCAGGGCAAAGCCGGCGCGCACGCCGCCGTGCTGCAGCGGTACCAGCAGAAGGCGAACTTCTTCGCGTGCTCTTGCCTCGGCAAGCAGGGCGGCTCCGGCGACGTCCAGCGGACGCCCGGTGGCCTGATGTACCACCAGAAGTGGAACAACCTCCAGTTCGTGACCAGCGCGTCGTTCCTGCTCGCCGCCTACTCCGACAGCCTCGCCGCGGCCCGGGGAGCCACCGTGCAGTGCCCGTCCGGGGCGGCGACGCCCTCCCAGCTCATGGCGTTCGCCAAGTCCCAGGTGGACTACATCCTGGGCAGGAACCCGAGGGGCACGAGCTACATGGTCGGGTACGGCTTCACTTACCCGCGGGAGGCGCACCACCGCGGCGCGTCCATTGTGTCCTTCAAGTCCAACCCGGCGTTCGTGAGCTGCCACGCCGGGTACTCGAGCTGGTATGGCCGCAAGGGCAGCAACCCGAACCTGCTCGACGGTGCCATCGTCGGCGGACCCGACGAGCACGACGACTTCGCGGACGAGAGGAATAACTACCAGCAGACCGAGGCCACGACCTACAACAGCGCGCCGTTCATGGGCGTGCTCGCTCGGCTCGCCTCTGGCCACGGCGGTCGCGGCCGGTTTGGTCGGTCGTTTGGAGATGGTACGTGGCTTACTCTGCTGGATTGCACACAGATTTTCAGAAGTTAATTATCTGGGACATGAAACGATTTTATGACTCTTTTTCTTGCAGAGTTTGCCACAGAAGCAATCAAGAGCGACAACAAGACCTCACCCCTGCCATCTATTTCTCCTGGTAATAATTTACTGACCATTTTTGACATTCTTGATTCAGTTCAGAAACAGAGTCGTGCCATTTAGACCCAACCGGAGAAACTCTGACTCTTGAACCTTGTGCGTGTTGCAGCAGCTGCTGATCAAGACAAGCACGCGTCGCCGATCGCGATCGAGCAGAACGCTACGAGGTCATGGACCGAGAAGGGCCGGACGTACCGCCGGTACGCGGTGACGGTGACCAACAGGTCGCCGAACAAGACGGTGCGCGAGCTGCACATCGGCATCGCCAAGCTCTACGGCCCGGTGTGGGGGCTCGACAAGCAGCGGTACGGCTACGTGCTCCCGGGCACCGCGCCGTCGGTGCCCGCCGGCCGGAGCGTCGTGTTCGTGTACGTCCACGCGGCGCCTCCGGCCAACGTCTGGGTCACCGGCTACAAGCTCGTCTGATTACAAAAGGGAAGCTGGAGTGATGGGGCTAGTGACACTCTCTCAGCCATCCTCCTTGACCTTCTGAGCTAAGCTAAGCTGTAGCTAGTTGTTGCGTGTATCGTGAATTCCTGATCGAAATAGTAAGAGGAGTGGTATGGTTGTGCTATAGACCAGATATTACATTTGGGCCCTTTTTCCGAATTTAAGTGGTTTTGCTTGGATTGAATCCAGAATTCCAGATAGTGCACCATTAGAATGGAATTGTGTAGTAACTGGAATCCGTATGCACTAAATAGAACTGTTATTCTGATTCGCGCACGAGCTAGTCCGGTCCGGCGTCCGAGAGTTAGCATCCGTACAATTAAGCGCGGAGGGACCAACGGTCAACGGATACATGCATGAAAGGAATTTTTCCTTGAGCAGTTGGCAACTCCTCTTTATTGGATTCGTCTCGTCGAGGAATTTAAAACAAGATCTCATCTTAATATGTTTTTGACGAAAAATATATTGTATCTACCATGTTACTAGTTTATAGTATTAATCCAAATAGTACAAAGTTACAAGAATTTTTTTACATCTTGTCATAGCAATGATCTATATGTTCAGAGATTGACTATTCGATCCACTTTTTGTCACACCAATGATCTATATGTCCAGAGATTGACTATTCGATCCACTCTAAACACGTAAAAGATGACATTATCATTATGCAAGGATTACATTTGATTTTAACCTGGTGACCTGGTCGATTGTAATCTGATGACCAAATGACTATAATCAACTACTAAAAAAATAACATGGGATTTACTTTTGAAAATCTTTTGCGACAAAGTCAACCGTGAAAATATCTGAATTTTGACGTACTGTTCAAGAGATAAACATTTTAAAATTTGAAACACAAAGGGAATCTACGTGTGGGTGCGTGTATGTGAAGTCTCTCGGCAATCATATTTTGGGTCGTGCCCAAGAAAGGGTAATCTCAGGCTCGTACCCTTGTTAGCATGCTCCAAAAAACAATGACCTAGTATGTACTGTGCGCTTTGGCGTTGTTAACAATTAGCACAAACTAGTCATCACACCGTTCCAGTGATCTAACAATTAATTTCTAAAACTATTTTGTATTATGAAATTATTATGTCTATCTTCTAAAGCACACCTGTCACCTGAATATCGATATCCATCAAATAGCCGTTATGCGAAAACAAATAGAATACAAGCCACGGAAATATGAATAGATGTTTCATCATATGATGAAACTAAATATGTCTATTTATGCATATTATTACGTTTTAAAGATTAATATTTGAAAGACATAAAATTATCAGCAGTTATGTCTCTACCTCAGTGCATGAACACATGCATCTCTAGCAAAACGAAACACAACACAACAAACAAAGATATTTAATCACCACGTGTTACGGTACATATCGAATATAATTAACAAAAGTCTAAAGTCGTACTCTTAATAGTATTTACATAGTATTAGGTTTGTCTACAAACTACAAAACCAACATGAATCATGTTTTCGCTACATCTTCTATGCAAATACACCCAAAAAACAAAAAGGCAGATTGAGTATCAAGGAGTAAGTGATATTAGAAGAGGAAGACAAATTCAGAGACATAATATTTTGGTACTCTCGGTGGAACTTACTTCTCAACGGAAAACACAACTGAGCAGCACCCACAACATGGCACTCACAATATTATTGTTGAATACTAAGGAAACGATTGGAAGGAAATGGTCTTAGAAAAGGATTGCTGCAAACAAGTACTAACACACATGCTCACTGTTATCAATAATTATAACTGTGTAAGATGAAGAGAATGTGTATTACATTAGCTGGAAATTTTCAGTGTTATGTATCTGAGAAGTTCATATAATTAAAAGGCGACTGGACCCTTATTGGTTACTTCTTCAAAATAAAAACTGCAAAATAGAACTCCTACCTGGCTTTGAAGTGGGAAAATTAACGAAAGAAACAAGATGTAAGATAGAACATTGTCATGATAACTGCGATAAATCTACTATTGGTTTTACGTCAAGCAATACGTAGAGTAACTCTCATTTTAACTTTCCATTTGCAAGGGGGTTATCTTAATTGAGATAGAATATACTTTAATTAGTATTCACCAACACTATATAGATCTAGTTGTAGGTAGCATATTATTAAAACGGAAAAGACCCGTTGTCCTTCCTGGTAGCTACACACCCTATAGCGCTGACCAAAATGTATTCGCAACACGATAAAAATATATTATTCAAGGGGACATGGGTATGTCACTATCAGAGTTAATAGAAACTTTTAAAAGTGATTTGCAATTTTTTAAGTCATTTACCATAGTTATATCTATATTCAGAAGTAAATAAATGTCAAAGAAAAATAGACAACCTAAGAATGATGAAGTATAAATATTTATACCAAAAAGAATACGCATTTGTATAATTAAAATATTTTCCTGTAACTGGTAGATATATTCTCCAATACTATGCGGCAGCCGGCGTTGTAGCTTGTATAACCGCGCGTCGCTTGACCCCTCTGCAATCGCCTTTTGTTATCGACTTCACCCATGACCTCCCTATTACTAGGAGCTCCGACGACAAGGCTCTGGTACTAATTCGTGCATAGTTTTGGGGCAACAAGATAAGATGGTTTTCGGTGTCCTTTTCATTAATTTATATAAGAAGATACAACAGTGTCCAACATAACTCTAAGGCCCAACTTGACACGACCAAGTAGAACGGTTACAAATTTGCATAAACACGAACACATCAACCTCACGTACCTGCCTACCTACCTACGAATGAATAACGTGTGAGTCATATGTGCAACGACGCTATGGTCCAGTCCACGTCTAGTTTCCCGTTCGCACTAGTAGAAAATGGGCCTTTTGTCCAGAGTCATTTTGGGCTCTAGTCCCGGGCCACTTTTTAACCCGGACTAGAGGGGGGACTAGTCCCAGGTCAATAGATACGAGGCCGCAGAGCACTTCTCCCGGGTCGTTGGGGACCTCTAGTCCCGGCTCGTAATACGAACCGGGACTAGAGGGGTGGTGGCAACCGCCCGCCTGACGCGAACCCCTTTAGTCCGGGCTGGTGGCTCAAACCGGGACTAAAGGAAAACATAACCCTAAACACCAAAATGAAAAAAAAAGAGAAACATAAACCTTTACCCCAAAATGAAAAAAAAGAGAAACATAAACCCTAAACCCCAAAAATGAGAAAAAAAATTAGCCTAAACCCCAAAAATGAGAAAAAAAATTAGAAACTATTTAGTCCCGGTTCGTAGTTCGTGTTACGAACCGGGACTAGAGGTCCTAGACCACGCGCGGCCTTGGCGCCCACGTGCGGACCCCTTTGGTCCGGGGTCGTAACCCACCCGGGACGAGAGGTGGGGGCCTCTAGTCCCGATTCGGTTGTCCCGGGTGCGCACCTGGGACTAGAGGCCCTCACCAGCCCGGACTAGAGGCTATGTTTCTACTAGTGTCGGTGCAATGGTTCACTATCATCAATCCCAAGGCGACACGTCCTGCATTGGACGACAGACAATTCTTTGATGCATCATAGCCGTGGTACTGTAGAATGCTATTTTCTATACAAAAAATTATTTATCAAGGTTTTGAGAATAAGTATATACAACGAAATTCCAAAAGTATCACCTTCCAGGCCAAGTATAAACTCTGAAGGGGGCTTGTTTTCCTGAGATGCAGAATGGACTTGTTGATCTTGATCAACAGAACAATGTGAGAGCGAGACACTCATAAAAGTCTTAACGGAAGGGAGGGAGGGACTTGCATCAGATTACTTGTTAACGTAAAGGGCCCTCAGCAACTGTCTCTTTGGTCTCTGCCACTCGTCTCCGCCTCTCCGGTCTCCTTGTAGCTCTGGGATATCTTAATAATTCGGACTACCTCAGTTTTCCAAAGCTAGCAGCGTTGTGTCACCTTACTTAAAGGTGGCAACAACAGAAAAACTCAAACACAGCCAACACTAGCCAGATCACGATGCCAAGCGACGGTGAGCCCCCAGCAGCAGAGACGGTGGCACCGGCGTTGTCCCGGTCGTCGGTGCCGGTGTGGGGCACATTAGGGCTGGAATTAAAACTCGAAACTCACGAGTTAAACGAGTAGCTCGGAACTCGACTCGGCTTGGCTCGAACTCGTTGCTAAACGAGCCGAGCCGAGTTTTCATTTTAGACGCTAAACGAGTTCGAGTTAAACGAGCCGAGTTTCAAGCTACTCGTTTGGCTCGTTTAACTCGGTAAAAAATAAATCGTTACATTATTTTTGTCTTTCGTGAATTATTTTATCTGATTATCACAATTTAACGACTAGATATTACTTGATATTGTCATATTGTATAGATTGTTGTGATAATTGCATCATACAAGTCCAAATAATTAGAAAAAATATGCATACAATCTATTATAATGCATGTTAACAGTTTTACCGAGCTAAACGGGTTAAATGAGCAAACTCGTAAGTTTAGCGAGCCGAGCCGAGTTCCAGTTCTGGACTCGTTTGTTGAACGAGTCGAGCCGAGTCAGGCTCGCTAGTTCACCGAGCTTGAACGAGTCGAGCCGAGCCGGCTTGGCTCGGCTCGAATTCCAGGCCTAGGGCACATGCCCGACGCTGTACCTCTCGTACGGCCTTGCCTCTCTTAAGGGAAGGCGCCCGGAGCTGACGGACGCCCTGGCCGCCGTGCCGTCCTTCACCTCGCTTTCGCCGCCACTTGGGCTCGACTACTTCGGGGTCTTCGACGGTCACTTCGGCGCGGTCGTCGCCAATCACCTGATGGAGCGGCTGGACGGCGCCATTTCGGAGCAGATCGAGAGCGAGCTGTTGGCCATGTCCCCGCGGTTCCTCCACGGGTCGCGGGGGGACGTCGAGGGATGGTGGAGGACGGCCGTCGCGGACGCCTTCCGGGCCATGGACGAGGAGGTGCTCATGAACAGATCGGGCACGGAGGCTGTCGCGCCACGGCTCTCGTGGCGCTGGTCCTGAAGGAATACGTCGTGCTCGCCAACTGCGGCGTTTCCAGGACGGTCATCTGCCGCGGCGGCCAGGCCGTGCAGCTCACCGCCGAGCACCGGGTAATGTATCTTTTGGATGATATTCATTAATTTTACATGTAGGAGTACTTCATTTCCAAACACGGAGGAGGAAACTGTAACTTTGTTTGGAGATCATGCAAGTTGTATGTCTGATATCGATCATAAGCTAGTTGTGAGTACTGCAGAGGTACTACGTGTCGGGAGGGTGGCGGCGCGGCCGGTGTTCTGTTTTGCAGATGCGGATCTTCCTCCTCGGCGACGGCGTTCCGGTGGAGCTCCGAAGCAGATCCGCGTCCTTCGTCGCGCTCGCAGCTCTGAGGAGCTGCTGTGGGCGACTTCCCCGTGCCGGAGTTCGACAGCGGCGACTCCGGCTTTGATCTTCATGTTGCAGGCAGCGTTGCAGCAAGCTTGGCGCGTTGATGTCGGTGGTGCAGGTTGGAGGCCCTGCGGGGTTCGAGTTCCGACGACTTCCCGTCTGCCTGGGGACATCGGCCGATCCAAGGAGTGTGGCGATGCGGCGGCGGCGCGCCATCGGTGCGATCTGCTCCTCGTCGGCGTCAACGCAGTGCAGGAGAAGGACTTGAGTGTAATTTTGATTTTCGTGGAGGTCCTTTCTGTAATGAGTTTGCTGTAATGCTGTTTGTACCCGCAAAAAAAAAAACAACATTTGGAATTTGGCACGTAATCAATGTGTTCTTCTGTAGTAGACCCGCAAGGAATGGAATTTAGGGCTATTTTAAATGGAAATGATAATTACAAGTCAGCAGTCAGCTCACAGATATTAGGACCCTTACAAGAAATTTTAGAGGTCATGCAATGCATTCCTACAATTGATGCATGAAGCCAGCCCTAATTTTGTAGACATACTTTCATGTGCAACTGAGTTTTTTAGATAAATACCGCAAATTCTTAAATTACAAGAACAATTTTTTTAGAAAAGGGGAGCCCAGCCTCTGCATCGATTGATGCATGCGGCTTTTATTGATTTATTCAACAGAAGTCTCACAAGGAGTATACATCAAAAAGATCCGAAGCCTCCACACAACACCTACACACCCGACAATGAGAGCAAATCATGCCAGCAGGGCCTTGTGCTCTGAAGACAAGAAACACCCCATCAGCTCGAAACCGGGAACATTCGCATACCCCAAGACAAGCGACCCAAATAAGACTAGGACAAATAGGACTAGGACAGAAGAAACGCCCCAAAATAATTTAGATAAGTTTTGAAGAATGAGTTCTTCGAAGGTGCTTATTGGCGTTGGTCGAGACGCCTCTTTGGTGCTGAGACCAAGCTAGGCCCTTTGTGTTTTATGTTTGTAGTGTGTGTGGTGTCTAGTCTTCGGATTAGCGTTGTAAGCCTGATTGACTACTTCTTCTATGAAGACGTATTATTGAAAAACGTTTTGAAGAATGAGAAAGGCAATCTTGAAAAAAAAAAAAGAGAAATGGGTTCCAAATATATTGGGTACTGGGGAGGTCTTCTTTGCACATTTAGTGACTAGGTTTGCTTGTGTTGCTAGAAATGATACCTAGCTTTAGGAGAGTAATAGAGTGGCAAAATTAGAAAACATGGTGCGTGATGAAAATGTGAGGCATGTCTATGTCTTCACGCCTAGTGCCATGATGCCATACCAAGATGGACAGTGAAATCACAGTTGAGGGAATGCATTCACTGCTCGCATGTGAACCTCAAAGGCTAAAGTTCACATGCAAGTCAGTCCTCCACTCCACCTAGCTACATGCATGAAGCCAGCCCTTGCCATCCAAAGCTCTTCTTGAGCAACCTCTGTGGATTTAGACCACATGTGAGCTTGTGCCTTTATACATAGAGACACATGAATATCGATTGATCTGACCGGACTCAAAAATATCCAGTTACTTATAATTAATGTACTTTTTTTTAAACAATTTATGGATGTTTGGTTTCTTATATACATGTCTCAACTCTCTATTCGAGAATACAAGTTCTACTAATAAACTTTGGTTTTTGCAAAGTCCAAACCAAACCCTGAACCTATATAGCTTAGCTAAATCGAAGCTCAAACTTGCAATTCCTGAAATTGGCACACTGAAGTTTCGAATCGCGGTCTATTTTAAACCTTAGAGCCGTTTGGCATACCGGGAAAGCAACAATCCCGACCGGGCTAACTGTCTAGTCTCACTGACAATGTGGACCTACCTGTAATATCCATCCTCTTGCCCATTTTTTCTAAAATTTCTCAATCTCCTCCAGCAGCCCTCTCTCTCTGACCTTCTCGACGCAGCCCGGACCAGACAGTCACTACCGGTGGTCGATGCGGCAGCGAGGCTTTGGGCTAGGGCCTGGTTCTCATCATCGAGTTGGCCGCCGTGTGATGCATGTCCGCCGCGGCATCTCCACGGTGAGGCCCCGGCTGCATGCACGTACCGCGTCCGCAGCGGCACACTGTCGTTGTTTGTGGCTCCGGTGGCCGGATTGCGATGGGGATCTATCGTCCAGGTTGTAGCCCACCTCGCTGCCATGCGCTGCCGCTCCCGCTAGGTGCACGCTCCTCCTGGCATGAGAGTATGTCGAACCCATGATATCCATCATGCTGCGTTCGGATGTTGATATTCGGCCTAGATATTAGACATTCGCGAGTTTGCAGTCGCGAATATCCCAAATCGCCTTGTTCGGATGTACGTGATATTCGGGCTAGATATTCGGGGTCAATATCGATCAATCGCTCGGAAGGCAAAAAACGTCCCCAGCGAATGTCGAGGGGAAAGACTAGACATTGGTGTGATATTCTGCTCTCGTACCGCTCTGCTTTGTCTCGCTCGCGCGGAGGTCGCGCCCGACCTAGGCAGCGGCGGCGCAGCAGCCGGTACTCCTCTCCCGCCCCAGATCCTCCGCCGGCTGTCTCTCCGTCCCGCCGTCTCCTCTGCCGCCGTCTCTCCCTCCCGTCTCATCTCTCTTCTTCTCTGCAGGTACAGATCGAGCTCCAGCGGCCGGCGACGTGAATCCGGCTTCGTATAGCAACAAATCCAAACAGAAGTATTTGTTGCCGGAGCTAGTGGTGGTGGTTGACTGCCCGACCTGCTGCTGGTAGCATCCTCCCTACCTCCTTCGCCGCTGATTGTTGCCAGCTCGAGCGATCTGAAGGTAGGATGCTGAAGCCCACGTCTGCAATCTCTGTCCTCTCTATCCTTGCTCTGTTCTTCAGGAGAAGGTGGCTTGGATGCATCTCTTGAGGTGGATTTAATGCATTTGTTGGGACGGAACAGAGCACGTATATGCCAGTTTATTTTTTGTATATACAGAGCCATCAGCGATGTGCAGATTGTGTAGTATTGAGGAAGATTCATATGCGTGCATTCTTTACCTGACAGAAAATTGGAGGAATGTTGTAATATTGCGTTTTTTAAAATGGTTGTTTATGATGGATTATGCATTGAATTTGATATAATGTTGTTGTTGAAATATTGGAGAATTTTACGTATTTGTCTAGCTGTTGTTTGTACCATAATATGTGGTTGGTTTGCACATTTTGTCACGAATATAACAGTACAATGATCAATGTCTCGAAAAACTGCTTTTATAACATCCAAACAACATTTGATATTCAAACTCAATATCTTGTCTAGCTCTGAATATCTAACACGTCCAAACAGAAAATATTGACATTCATACTCAATATCAATATCCCATGATATTGATATTCAACCCAATATAATATCGAGACTCCCAATGCAAACATCCCAACGGAGCATCAGGAATATCACGCTCTGCCCTATGGCTGAGCTAGAGCTGACTCCCGCCGCGGCGCCGTCGCACCGGGTCGCTTATATTCTCCGTTCATGCCCACACCCGTAGATGGGCGAGGTCCGGTCCGGTTTGGCCCTAGCGTTGGACCTCCAAACCTGTTAGAATTTTGCAGGTCCAAGGTTCGGACTGATCCTACCCTTGTAGGGTAAAGGGTTACCCGAGGATCCCGTGATAAAGCGTTAAAGGACAGGAGTCACAGGACTCTGGACGGAGTTCCAGTGATCGTCCCTCCGACGTGCGTGTGCTCATTGAAGCTGGACTTGGATCACCAACGCGGCGGCCTCCTCACAGCACCTGTGCTCGCCAAGTCGGCAACGTCGTCGCCATGGTCTACGGCGTAGTGGAGCTTTCCTCGGCCGAGGCGAACGCCCACTTGGGCACTTGGCGATGTTGCCGGGGCAGAGCACCACCTCCACGCGCCCAGTCGCCGGGCTGTAGCCCACGGCCGTGCCGACACTCGTGCGCCACCACGCCATCCCGCCGGCCGCCACGCCCGACGCGGCGACGAGCCCTTCGGCGGGTGCCACCGCGTCCGCGAACCGCCAGGCACCCGTCCAGTACGTGAACACCTGAGCTCTGGGTGCTCCCTAGCCGAGCACCTCTCGCATCCTCGGCGATCTCTGGGCGCTCCCGGCAGGGACGAGTACCTCCCGCGGCGTGCCGGCGGCCGGCAGCCGGATGGCGTCCTCGGCGGTACAAATACAAAGCTGGCATTAGTCAATTTATTCCAATGGCAATCACGCACGGGACACCCACGGCGAGATGAAATGGAGAAGCAAATCTATTTGGGAGAGGGTTGTGAACTTGTGATAGAAATTGGGGAAGGAGATGGATATGAGAGGCGGGCCCGTATTGTTAGTGAGACTGGCTATCACGTGGGTCCAAGTCAACACCCGGTTTGACCTCCCACGTCATCGAAATTCCCGGTCAAATGGTTCTAAGGTTTAAAATAGACCGGCATTCAATTCAGTGTGTCGATTTCGGGGATTACAAGTTGGAGGTTCGATTTAGCAAAGCCATACAAGTTTAAGGTTTAATTTGGACTTTTTCCTTTATTAAACATGCTAACTGGTTAACCTAAACTTGTTGATTTTGCATGGAAACGAAAATGCTTACAGTACGTACATGTGTTGCGACATTGCGTGCACAGCCAAACAGGCCAGATGAGAAGCGGCGTGTGGAAAGCGCCGGAGGCCGCGTGGGCGAATCTACCAACAAAGTTGACGACGTTCTGCCAACCTCCCGCGCATTCGGTATGTACACGGCCGATCTGATAACTGGCTGGATCCATCATTTCCAGGTTAATTTCTGGCGATCTTTTTCGGGGCTCGCTGATGATCTTCTGAACCTGCAGGGAGTTCTCTGTTCAAGCAGTACGTGACCGCGGAGCCCGAGGTGACGGTGGTAGCTCGCGACCAGCGGGACGAGTTCCTGATCCTGGCCACCGCGGGGCTCTGGGACTACGTCTCGCCGGCGGAGGCGTGCCGCTTCGTGGAAAGGAAGCTGCGCAGTAGGTTGCGCATCACCACGCCGTGGGTGGCGCAGCTGGGCGGCAGGGGCTCGCCGACGGGGCTCACCAAGGAGCTCGCGGAGCACGCGGTGCGCGCGGGCAGCCCGGATAACGTGAGCGTCATCGTCGTCCTCTTCAGGGAGTTCTGGGAGGATCCCGTCGCCACGGCAACTCCTGCTCCGGTGTCGGCCAGCGGGCGGGTCCTGCGCCCACGGCGGCTCAGCACCAAGTATAGGCCGAATCTGTGGTTCACCTGAGAGAGTGTCATGAACTGCTGGTGGCTCGATAGGTGTCCACCTTGTGGGTTTCATGATCACTGTACTACTGTCGAAGTTGTAAGCTGGAGAAACTATTACTCCATCGAACATTGCTTTACTATTCGCAAAAAAAAAAAAAACATTGCTTTACTTCCCCCGTCCGAAATTTCTCGAAACTGAAGTCGCTCGATTCGTTTTACGATTTTTAACCCCATAAATTGTAGATATTTAGTTGAGTACTAAAACTTCGTACGTAACACAAAGGGTC
This sequence comes from Poa pratensis, assembly GCA_947311845.1. NCBI lineage: Eukaryota > Viridiplantae > Streptophyta > Magnoliopsida > Poales > Poaceae > Poa > Poa pratensis. Next base: position 13,565,803 of record CAMZMU010000106.1, read on the forward strand.
TCTTTGGCTCATGGGATTCTAAAAACGGATAAATAAGAAAAAACACATGGGTAGAGGGGATCGTAAAACATAGTGAGACTTTGGTTCACACAGGTGTAGTAAACATGATCAAATCAATGTCAAACCACATGAACATAAAACTTGGATTTTATTAGACCAGTAAAGAAGGACACGGTGTTTTGACTCGTAGGTCTAAATGCTCCCTTGAATGCACATCAAGACGTCCGAAACATCAAGAAGTTCTATGTTAGCGCACAAAGTGCCGCGAAAAAAGATATTTGTGTTGTCTGTGTAAAAATGACAAAAATGTCTCTTAAAATATTATTTTGGACCACCTAAATTAGTCTTTTTCACACAAGACACGAAAATGATATTTTCACGGAACTTTATCTGGTAACATAAAATGTCTGGATGTATACATGAAATTTTCGTTTTTAATATTTTGACATTTAAAATATGATTTTTGTGTAATGGGTGTATCTACAAATATGAGTCAAAATTGACTTCCCGGTAAAGAACGGTATCAATATTCATGTGTAGGAATTTAGTCTGGTGGAATGTAAATTCTAGTGTTTTTCTTTTTAAACTGGTATGAAAATAAATTGTAGTTCACCTTTTCTTTGCTCCATTTCTTTTGAACCAACCGAATGAATAGTTCCACCGAAGAAAAAGATTAAGTGGCCAGTTCGTCAAATACTCGGAGCAACTCGTAATCGCCGGCCATCGAACCTGCATATTTTCGTGGGCAGTAGCTGGTTTTCCTCTTTTTCTTTTGTATTTGCGGATGATTTCAATCTTTTTTTTGAATTCTTTGCAGATATTTCTTCTACTTTTCTCATAGTATGTGATGCTACTTAAGTAAAGTAAGCCACATGTATTAGCTGATTGAGTTAGCTTTCCTGATGATTTTGACGTGGATTTGTGTGTGCCTTTTCATTGTCCTTATAATCAAGCCGACAAACGCTGACTATTTGGTGGATCTAGGTATTCTTCTTATATGTGATTTGATTTTGTTTGCCTATAAACTCAAATAGGCTTATGAATTCACATGCAAGCAATCATTTTCAATTTTGGCACTCTCACTATTAGAGATGACCCTCAAATAATTGTTTGGGAAAACATCTGGTTGGGAAATGCTACTTTGACTTCTCAATATCCAGTGTTGTTCCATATTGTGCACCACGGATTTACCACTATAGAAGAGGTGTTGGGTTGTATTGTATGAGAACATATTACTAGCTTGGAATGAGCTTTTAATTAGGATGACTTGCTGGTGTGGACTTAACTCCTGGACATTACTCGTTCCGTTGGAATTTCCATAACAATGGCATCTTCGTGGTGAAGTCAATGTATCAGGCCTTGTACATGAGGATGCACCCATTAACAAGAAGAAAATTTAGAAAAAACAAGATATATCCCAGCTGGGGCTGCGGCTAATAGCAGTATTTGAATAATTTGCTAGCAGCTGCAACTCAACTGCAGTGTCGCTTAGAAATCCAGATATCATTACTAATTCCTCCTAAACACAAGTGTTTACATTTTGATAATATATCACTTGCACATTTCATGACATACACCACATACTTATATTCCGACAAAGTAACAATCGCTAGTTATATAAATTATAAGTTACACAAATAAAGAGTACATAGCTTTTATATTGGTTACATTGTTGTTGTCAAAGTATATCGAGGCTAATGTATTATGTTACGTTTCCTTTACCAGGCAATGAATAGGGTTTTTTGTAGAGCCTAGATTCTTTTCCAAAAAAAATCCAAAAAAATAATTATAAATCAATAGAGCATGCGAAAAATTCATCCAGCGCAAATGCATGTTTGTAAATTTTGTTTATTTGGCCCGATTATGCCTCTATGTAATTCCTTAAAAATAAATTTAGTGTTTAAATATTTACATAATCATTTTGGAACTTCAAATATGCAATGGAAAATATGATATGATGACAATGCATCTATCAATATCCTAAATGAACAATTTGGGTTTGTAAAAAGCCCCATGGTGGCGCAGGTGGATGAGGGCAGCTGACTACGCACGCAGCGTGATCATCTTATTGATCAAACTAATGCTGGGTTGCGAGTACGGTAATTTAAAATTTCGACTACCATGCTACGCAGCAGTCCAAGATCTGTACTATGAAGATGTTGGAGATATGCCCTAAAGGCAATTAATAAAGATATTTTATTTGTCATATCTCAATTGTTCATAATAAGTTTTATACCATGCTATAAGTGTATTAAGCGGAAACATTAATACACGTGTGGTATGTAAACAACCAGGTCCCTAGTAGCCTCTTAACTAGTTCATTGGGCAACAGATGATCAAGGTTTCCTGATCATGGATATTTACTCAATTGACAATAGAGTCATGTCATTTGGAGAATGATGTGATGGACACGCACCCAAGATATATAGAAACCTAGTGTTCATACCTTTGATCGTGAGATCATATCTAATCGCTACTTCTGGAAGGTGCTTTGATTGCATCAAACGTCATGTCTTATCTAGCGTGACAATAAAAGTGTCCCTTTCGGGTATCCGAAGGAAGTGGTCGAGGCGAGTGATCAAGAGTGGGATTTGCCAATCCACATAGCAGGATAGATACTCTGGGCCCACTCGGTGAGATTACATCAATGAGCTTGCAAGCATGTGACTAGGTCACGAGGATGTAATATCACAGACAAGTAAAGATAGAATTGTCAAGTGACGAGATCAAGCTCGGTAATCGTGATACCAGAGAACGAGTCTCGGACAATCTAAGTATCGTCAGGCAAAAGGTTGAAACTGGACGTGTAAGGTTCAAACGATAAAAAGACATTCGTGGACGCACAGGGACTATCACGGTTATCCAGCCACCGTTGATAGTCATTGATCGGAGAACGTGTCTCGATCATGTCTAGAGTGATCCCGAACCGTATGGTGGCACACTTCAGGGTAGGCGATGGTTTTATAAAGATTGGATATTAGGAGAAACTTCAGGAGAACACCGGAAGTGTTCCGGGACATGTCCGATGATGATCGGAGGGCAACGGAATAAGTTTCGGAGCTCGAATAAATTAAATAATATGTATTTAATATTAATTAGTGTAATTAATGATTAAATATAGTTTTTATTTAATTAATTTCGAATTTTAAAGGCATTTTTCGCCTAGATGGGCTTTATAGGCCCATTAGGGGAAAAACCCCAAAAGGAAAAATGGGGGGAGGGGCCGACCGACCTGGCTGGGCCAAATGGGGCCCACCAGGGCCGGCGCACCATGTGGGGTTTAGTCCCACATGGCTAAGCCACCAAGGGTGGCAGCCCTCCTCCTCCTTTAAATAGGGGTGCACCCTTGGCTGGAAATTCATCCCTTCTTCTTCTTGTCTCCTACCTTGAGCATGGTTCCGTTTCTGGAGCTGCGTACGAGGAGAGAAGTTTCTCCACCATACGCACACCGCCGTGCTGTTGAGTCCAAGTCTTCGCTTCCGCTGCTTCGCTGGATCTGGAGCTCGGAGGTCGTCGTCAACTCCGTACGTGTGTAGAGCTACGAGGTGCTACACGGGTGGCACTGGAAGTACGTCTTCTTACACTACATGACCTTGAGGTCGGCATCGTCGGCTTCATCAACAACGCTTGTGCGGGAGCGTAATCCCCGCTTTCGGTCTACAAGGGTATGTACATCGATCCCCTCCGTTACGGTATATCTGCATAGTAATAGATCTTAGCTAGTTTATGGTTATCGTTGCTAGGAAATTTTTTGTTTTCTGCCTACGATTCCCTTCAGTGGTATCAGAGCCAATCTATGTGTAGATATAGCTGTGCGGTTTTTAGAACTCATGTTTATGAGGGCATCGTTCTATTAGGGAAAAAACCCCAAAAGGAAAAAGGAGGGAGGGGCCGACCGGCCTGGCTGGGCCGAATGGGGCCCACCAGGGCCGGCGCAGCCCCCTTGGTCGGCGCACCATGTGGGGTTTGGTCCCACATGGCTAAGCCACCAAGGGTGGCAGCCCTCCTCCTCCTTTAAATAGGGGTGCACCCTTGCCTGGAAATTCATCCTTTCTTCTTCTTCTCTCCTACCTTGAGTGTGGTTCCGTTTCTGGAGCTGCGTACGAGGAGAGAAGTTTCTCCACCATATGCACACCGTCGTGCTGCTGGGTCTAAGTCTTCGCTTCCGCTACTTCGCTGGATCTGGAGCTCGGAGGTCGTCGTCAACTCCGTACGTGTGTAGAGCTACGAGGTGCTACACGGGTGGCACTGGAAGTACGTCTTCTTCTACTACACGACCTTGAGGTCGGCGTCGTCGGCTTCATCAACAACGCTTGTGCGGGAGCGTAATCCCCGCTTTCGGTCTACAAGGGTATGTACATCGACCCCCTCCGTTACGGTATATCTGCATAGTAATAGATCTTGGCAAGTGTATGGTTATCGTTGCAAGGAAATTTTTTGTTTTCTGCCTACGATTCCCTTCAGAAGATATGAAGCACCCCATAATGCTAGATCCAGAATACTTACAAACACCGTTGCGGAAGATCTTGTGTTTGTCGAAGTAGATGTTGGTGAAGCCTGATGAAGAATCTCACGTCCACGCCGGGAGGTGAGATTGTTGCCGATTCTTGTCGTCGAGGAATTGCTTGCGCAACCCACTCTAATAATATCCACACGTACACCACGCCTATCCGTCAGCGCTTCGTCGCCTAGAGCACCTAGCGCCGACGAAGAGAGACTGCCTTGCGGCGTAATTTATGTGGTTGATCTAATCGAACTTGATTAGATCAATATGAGATTTAGAGAGATATAATTCTCAACACACGAGATCTAATTAGAGAGAGAGATTAGAGCAACGTCTAATTGAGAGCAATTAGAACAAAGTCTAATTCACAATATCTCAAGAGAGAGGAACTTGTGATTTTCTGTTATTTTGTTTCTCCCATGGGGGAGGAGTATATATAGTGGGTCAAGGGGAGGAGGTTCTTGGGGAAGAGGTAAGAACTCTTCCCCTTGGTGCGCCGGCCCTAGGGAGGCCGGCCCCTCTCCCAAGTCGGTTGGGGAGAGGAGTCCTTGTCCAACAAGGACTCCCTCCCAAAAACCTTCCCTTTATTCCTTTTTTGCCTATTTTCCTTTATTCCTTCATAGTCCAATTCGAACTCCTTTATTTCTCCAATTTGGACAAGGAAAGAGAGGAGGAGACTTGGTGCGGCTGGCCTGGAAGGTGGGGCCATGCAGCCGGCCCAAACAGGTGTGGTGCGGCCACATGCACCCCCTCTTCTCCTCCGGCGCATCCCGACCCCCTTTTCTGGCAAACCTCCGAAACTCTTCCGGAACCTTATATACTCTTTAGATAAAATCATCGACTCTATCCACTAATGTCAGAAACACTTCCTGGCATCCCGGAATATCTCATGTTCGCCATATTTCTCTCTCGGGAATTTCTACCCTAAAAACCGACAAAATTTCCCTCTCATGGTAACTTCATCGGAACACCTCTGAATCACTCCGGAGTTGTTCCTGTGACATCGGAGCTACTCCGACACTATCTCATAACCACTAAACTATAACTTTATTCTCTCAATAAAAGATTGACTCACAACTTAAGTGTATGACCCGAAAGGTTCGTTAACACATAGACATGTCCGGGAGCTTACCAGACAATAACCAGCATTGGGACCTAGACGTCCATACTGGCTCCTATGTATTCACGAGTGAACGACATAACCTCTTTATGTTTCTCATTACGCCAATTCCCTTACGTACACGATACCAATGATATCATGAGGTTGAGACAATGTGCTCTAGTGTGATCAAGACCTTTTGACATAAACACATACAAAATTCGTTCCCGATATCATTCTCTTTTCTCATTCTGTATTATTTATGTCCTGTGATAAATCACACTGTATGGCCAGACGATTGGGGTGACATGATAATACTGAGATGGCCTAGAGGATGTATCTCTCCATCATCTAGAGGAGTAAGTACCATTCTTGAACAATCTATGTTCCAATACTTATTCTAGTTCAAACCAAACGGTCACCGTTATAATCCCCAGTTACGGCCGGACGTTTGATGACTATCAAAGTGTGAGTGTCAAATAAGCGGTCACCCGATATTCTCAAGGTATAGGAATATAACTAATGAAAACTCTGTATGATCAATTGCTATTCTTCATCTTTGACGATTTGTCTCATAGCAAGATCATAGGATGGGTCGGTTTAGTACTATTATCATTCCGATAATAAACTCCTATAGTTTTGTGGCTTTAAAAAGTCCATGATCAGGAAAATAGGACCATCTAACAACAAGATAGGCTAGTCTTAGAGACAAGACCAGGAACTCTTTTTCTTCTTGAATACTTTTGCATTCGCTATTCGAGTGCCCAAAGCAGTTGTAGCATAAAGATATAAACATTTAATAATAAACTTTGAGATAAAATATTACTAAATATTATTGTTTCTAGGGCATATCTCCTACAACTAATACACTGCTTTTATGGCCAGATAGTTAGTACATCGGTTTTACCTACTCCCACTGTTACCGATTATAAAGCTTCTAGAAGTTTGAGACCAACTTTAACCATAAATTAAATAATGTAACTTGATTTGTTGGTCAAAAGAATTATATCAGCATGTGGGTCACCCTTTTCCTCCATATATATGTTCAACACTTATAAGACAATTTTTTTGTTTGCTCCGCCATCCCACCCAATGAAGTATTGGGATTTTTTGCAACAAATCATTGAAAATCTATTTCAAATATACATAAATCCATTGATATACTTTTGGTTTATACTGCATGTTTTATTTATTAAATTTATCGTCAAAGATTTTCTCAAAATCAAGGGGCCTTATACTATATTCAAGATGAGAAACACAACTCCACATGTAAGTTGGTCCCCCGTACTATAAGTGCTATCCTGTAAAACAACCCTCCCACATGATTGTTAAGTCCAGCATAGCTTTGCATAGCGCCCCTTATCTTTTTTATCTTATTAGTTTCTGTCTTCTCCTCTCCTAGTTAACCTTTTTCTCAAGGAGATTAAAACAATGAGATCCACGATATTTTTTCTTTAAAAAATATTGACAAAAGTAACGTTCAACAATATATCATATATATATATAGTATTTTCAACAGAATTCATAAAAGTATCACCAGAAATATTCAACAATAGTTGATACATATAACATCCACCGGAAATATTCATAAATATTTTTCACAAGAACATAAATGTTTTCTTTTTATGTTCATAAATTTTTACATGCATAATTGCAGGTAACATCCACTAGAAATATTCTACAATATTTTTCCCAGAATAATTCTTCCAAGAATATTCAACAATTTCGCATATAATATTTTCCTTCAAGAATATTAATCAAAGTTTCATTAAATATATTCATATAAATATTCACAGAATATTGAACAATATTTCATTCAAGTTTTGTACAAGTTTCTTCTGAACAAAATACATATAATTTTTTGAAGATTATCAAATCCGATATGTTTAATTCAATATTTGACAGAAGGAGTTAAGATCCACATAAGATTGGTGCATGTTTTATAGATATGATACTTCAAGATCTCTTTCATACATACACCAAGATCTAAAAAGAATGGATAAAAGTTTCAGGAATTAATACATGTGTCATAACAATTTTGAGCATAAGGTCCAATCAAGATCTCATGAACAGAAAATGCAAACAAAAATCAAGAAAAGAAAAGGGACCAAATCTAGAGATTTGGAGCTAGATGTCACATCCCGGCGTTCTAGTCTCGCTCCTCAAATCTTGGAAGATACATACAAATACATCAAAAATTTGAAGATTGATAGAAAACATGGAAAGAAAAAGAGAAATTTAGAGCAGCAAGTGGAGGACTAGGCCGCGCTCGGGGGCAGATGGTCGGCGCATGTGGTTAGCCCCTCCCCTTTGGAGTATTTTGCCAAAGATGTCCCTTTGACAAGCTAAATCTTGCCCCTCGGCAAAATTATTTCCTAATCTGGCCGCTGGGGTAGGCGTCAACGCGAATGGAGCCTAGTTGTGCAGTTCGGCGCCACCAAAATTTTGCATCGATGCCTGGTGGGTTCGGTGCCATAGGCATTGGCGCCGACCTAGCTCGGCTTAAAATTTGGTGGCGCTAAACTGCACAAGTTCGGCTCCATTCGCAGTGGCGCTGACCCCGGAGGCCAGATTTGAAAATAGTTTCACCGAGCGGCAGATGTATCAATAGTTTGGTGGAAGGGCCAGATTTGGCAAAAAAATACCCCTTTGGAGTGGACTACAAATTGATTTGTAAGTTTGTGGGACTGAAAATACAAATACGTCCGTAGGGTTGACTAGTAGACTTCGGTACGAATCTTGACGCAATGGACCGCAGAGATAGTACCGAGGGCCCAACCCGCTAGTGAGAAATTCGCTCTAATTACAATGAAAAAACGAGATATTTTTAAACTACGAAGAGATAGACGTTGTGATCATTAATGTTGTCACATATATAGTTGTCAAATATTGAGCATATCGGATGAACCTGCCAGCGAAGAATCAACCAGGGGTACACGGCTAGTTTTGGTAGTTACTTAGAGCATCTCCAGCAGCAGCGCTAGGCGTCGGCGCGCTAAAAATTTTTGCGGCGCCAGAATTGCGATTTCTCGCGCGCGTCGCCAGTTTTGCTTTAGCAGACGCGCTATAATGTAGCGCGGCGCTGTCGCGGTTCAGCAGTCGCGCTAAAATGCAGCGCGCGCGAGCAGCGCCATAGCAAATTCCATAGCAAAATAGCAACATAGCACATTTAAATAGCAACATAGCAAATTCCATAGCAACATAGCACAATAGCAACATAGCAAATTCATAGCACAAATTCACCAAAGTGCATACAACAATTTTATTTCTCTCCAATTTCTTTCTCCACCTCCTCTTCTTCCTCCTCCTTCTCTTCACCTTGTCCACAACCATCTTCATCATTGACGGGGACGGTGCTTGCACTATTTCCACATGCACCATCCGAAGGCATAGGAGACACCATGGTAGTATTGCCTCTACCCATGGTTGCACCCAAGTTAACCGGCGGTGTACCCATTCCTCCCATGGTGCCCATCCCACCATATGCTCCAAATATGTTTGGAGATGCACCCATGCTTCCCATGCCCATTGGAGGTACTCCCATGCCCATCGGAGGTACTCCCATGGTAACACCAACGCCTCCCATGCCGCCCATCCCTCCATACGGTCCCATGCCTCCCAAAAGAGAGCCAAAACTCATGCCTCCCATGCCCATCGGAGGTGCATTCATCACTCCATTTCCTCCCATGCCCTCCATGCTTGTTCCTATACCTTCAAAGCCTCCCATGGTACCACCAACGCCTCCCATGCCCATCATTCTTTTCTTCATCAATAGTTCATCACGGCGTATGTTGAGGTACTCCTTTTGCTTGTCATCAAAGTGTGATGTGTCCACGAAGAAGAGGTATTTCTCCCACTCCATCATCCTAGCTTGCTCCGCCATTTCCAATTTCTTTTCCTCAATTGCCAACCTCCTCTCCTCCGCCGCCAACTTTCTTGCTTCGGTCCCGGCGTGTAGGCTATTCTTCTTTTGCTTCGCCTCTTGCGCCAATTTCCTCTCCTCCATTGCCAACCTTCGTGTTTTCACCATTTCCTCCATGGCCTTCTTGAGATCATCATCTCCTCCTCCTCCTTTCTTTCTCTCTTTTGCTATTTTTGCACCCGTTGGTCTCCTTGGATTTGCATAGTTCACCGAGGTAGGGGTCGGGCTCCTCCTCTTGCCGCCGTCGCTTGATGCTTCATCTTCGTCCAAGTTCAACACTTGTTTAATACTTGGCACCTCTAGAATATCACGCTTCTTCCATTTCTCTTCATCCTTCAAGATCTCATAGCAATGGGACAACACAAATGCTTTCCCTTTCTTCACCTTGCCTTTCTTGTTCTTCTTATCTTCTCCACGGAACAAGTTTTGTGCAATATTGAGCTACACATTGAAAAGAACAAGTATTGAGCACATAATAATTGAAAAGAACAAGTATTGTGCACTGATGTGGGTACACAAATGAGACACTTACCCTATCTACGTCATTTGTGCCACTTGGGTTAAGGGCATCAACCGCCGCCATTGCCCCCGCCCACTTTTGACAATCAGTGTTTATCAATGACCACCGAGAGCGAAGTGATCTATTGCTTCGCTCAATTCCACTCTTATTGTGCGTGTCATAGTACTCCTTCATCCTATCCCAATATGCGTTGAATGTTTGGGCCGTTGCGACGGAGGCATCCAAAGACACATTTAGGTATGTCTCGCATAGCAAAAGGTCATCTTGCACGGTGTAGTTGACCGACCTTCCTTTCGGAGGACCAACCAAACCCTCTCCATCCTCATCCACTTCTTCTTCAAATTCATGATCATCGTCATGTAGTTCATTGGTTTGGGACCAATGTGAAGTGTTGGAGCCAACTCCCATTGTTGAGAAATATGCGTCATCACTCAAACTACAAATAAGTTGAAGATAGTCAAGTAAGGGGACGAATCAAAGCGAATTGTCAAGCAAGATGGACAAAAGTACCTCCTAGGAATTTCGTCAAGCACCCTATGTGCATCCTCCGGCGCAAAAAGCGACGGCTCCGGCGCGGGTGCCGGCGCTACGGGTGGCGGTGGCGGAGGCGGGGCCAATGGCGCAGGCGTCGCCTTCCTCTTGCTCGCTGGCGCCGCAGCGGCGCCGCCCACCTTCATCTTCTTGGCTGCCGCCACCGTCGTCGCCGCCGCAATCGAGCGCTTGGGGAGGACGTTCCGCCGCTGCGCTCCGGGCGCCTGCGCGACGGCTCCGACGGAGTTCGGCCGTGGCGCCGTGAAAAGGCCGCGCGCGAGCCCCACGCCGGGATTTGGTGCGGCGCCGGCGGCGGGGTTGGTCACGCTCGCGCTAGGGTTTGCGGCGGCGCCGACGGGAGAGGGGTCGCGCACGTAGGGCGGCGTCGGAGGGACGCTCGAGTCGCCTTCCATCGCCGGAATTTCGCCGGCGGCATCGCGCGCTACGCGAAGCGAGGGCGACGGCGGGAGCAGTGGGGAATTTTCCGGGTGGTGGTTGCTCTCTCGCGCGCAATTTCCTTTCGACCGCGCGCGCTGGAGCGGCCGCCCCAAATTCAGCGCAAGGAGTACCGCTCGGGCCAGCGCGCTGGCCCCTTTTTACCGCGCGCGGAGTTTTAGCGCGGCTGCTGGAGACGCCGAAACGGGTGCGCGCGCGCGATATCGGCGGTTTCTTGGGCGCGCGCTGTTTTTAGCGCTGCTGTTGGAGATGCTCTTATGACTCTCCAGCTGCGATGACGTCATGCTTCACGTCTCGACAGTGTTTCCTTCCAGTTTCACACAGCGGCACCTCCAACGATATCGAACGGCCAGATTTATTGAAAAGAATCCGGCCTGTGGTATAAAATGGAGGACTAGCCCGGCGCTTGGCTAGGTACAGTACCATTCGGAAGCAAGCCTTCAATCTCTGACTCTCTCACCCTAGCAATGTCGTCGGGCGAGGATGAGGTACCAGTTGCAGCGGAGCGGGAGCTGGTGCCGCTCGAGTCGAGGCTGGCACGGCGCACATGCCCGACGATGTACCTCTCGTACGGCATCGCCGCTCTCAAGGACAGGAGCTCGGCGCGGCGGACGGACGGCGCGGCCGTCGTGCCGTCGTTCACGGCGATGTCGCCGCCCATGGGCCTCGACTACTTCGGGGTCTACGACGGCTTCTTCGGCGCCTACTCCGCGAAGCACCTGGTGGAGCGGCTGCACCTCGCCGTCGCCAAAGGGATCGAGCGCGAGCTGCTCGTCGCGACCCCGCGGTTCCAAGAAGACGGCGCCGACATGAAAAGCTGGTGGAGGACGGTCATCCTGGACGCGTTCCGCGTCACGGACGACGAGCTGGTCGCCAGGGTCGAGAGCCAGGGTGGCGTGGCCTTCGGCTCCCCGGCTGTCGTTGCGCTGGTCCTGGAGGACTACCTCGTGCTCGCCAACCGCGGCGCTACCAGGGCCGTGATCTACCGCGGCGACGAGGCCGTGCAGCTCACCTCCGAGCGCAAGTCTGAGGTAATGCTTCCGCTTTTTTCTCTCTAATTCCCTTGTGTTTCACTTTCCATGTTTAAGCTACTTGTGTTGTTGCAAACGAAATGAAAATATTCGCTTAGGGTATGATCTCATGATTATTTGGAATCGCTAAAGAATCCCACAAGATTTCTTGTAAAATTCTCCATTACATATTTCCCAAAGCATAAAATTTAGACGATAAGAAGCTGAATTAATGAGAATTTATGGGAAAATCGAATTAAATTAAAATTATAGGAAATTCCCTCAAACGTGAGAAGGGGGTCGGTATAAGTTTAAAGGCAATTTTATATTGTTCTTGTGTACAACCTGGTGAATGGCTGATGCATGATGCCAACCAAAAGCTGCTCGTAGCTAGGTATTGTGTACACCTTAGGGGGAAAATCTAGATCATGCTTCTGCTGTTACAAAAGATTAAAGATCCAGATGACTAGGAGAGGAATGGAGTCCCAAACTTGCTCAGACTATCAGGAGGCTGCCATTACAATGAATATGGGTTTTGTGTAAATTACCATCATATGTACATATTACAAAAAAAAAAAATCAATTTCTCAGAGTGACTTTGGAGTCAATGGAACATTTTGCTTAGTCATGGTCTCATGGATATATACACTTCACCTTTTGAAAATGTTTAACGGATGGCAAGAAGTATATATCTCCTAGCTAGCTCCGAGCACCAAAAGAAGATAAAAAGGCTAGCCAACAGTAACTATGTAGGGACATTTCTTAACGATTATATTTTTGACGTGTATGCTGATTTTTGATATATGCGATTAGGATATTGAATAGATGGTTTGCTAGGTCTACGATTAAATTTTATTTCAGATTAATGAAACAATCTTTCTTATGGCTAATTAATTAGTAGTCGAGTATTTAATTGATGGAGATCTTAAGTCTTTTCAATACTTTTTAGTGGCTTCTGACAATGTTGATATAATTGGACACTTTGAAATTCACTAATAAGTACCACAAGAAATCAACATGTACCTAATTTAATACAATAACTTTATCAGCATAGGATATTTCATTTCCACATCAAATACAATTCTGTAATTAATCAAAACGGTCGATGGCAAAAGACTTGAGATAAAGATGAGGAGTATGAAAGTACGTTGTAACCAGTTTAGTGTTAGAAGATGAAAAATATGGCCCTCCAACACGGTTAAACCTTGGTCTGGAGCACATGACCATGCGCTTATCTAATTCTAACAACATTATAATCGCATTCTCGTATAATACAATTATTGTCCTATGTTGAGTTCTCTGACAAGACTAGCACGCATGGTAGTTGTTGGTCTTAGTCAATGAATTAATGCGTGTAATTTCATGAAAGCTGGAATCATTAGGATCCAACAGGTTTTATTATTAACAATGTTAAGGTGTTTTAGTTTACGTTTAAATCTATATTCTAACAAACTCACTCATCCATAGTTATCATATATAGTTTATACATGACCATAGAATTTGTCATGATTAATGTTTAATTTCCTACATACTTGAGTTTACGTCGAGGAATAAATACTTACACGATTCATAATGTACTTATCCACAGCCATGTAAGAAAAATGAGAAGCAGGACATTAAAAGTGATGGAGAACGTGTGGTAGGATCTACTTGCAACATGACGAATTCTCGCGCTACATGTAAGTACAATCTCTCTCTCTCTCTCTCTCTCTCTCTCTCTCTCTCTCTCATATAACTGTTAGAACCCTTTAAGAAACAATGCAAAATCATATTGTTGAATTCCTACAATATCGTGTCTTAATAGTTGAATTTCAAGTTTAAATCACAATTAAAGAGATAGAGAAAAAATCTCTCGGTGAATAGTAACAATATAATACTACTAAATCCAGATTTGAACTTGGTAGTGTTTATAGACTAATTTGTATTTTTTTTTCTTGAGCTATGGGTCGAAGTTGAATGTGAAATGTTTAACACATGGTATGTATGCATTGTGTCTACGTGCTATCTTTTTTCTAGATTTTTTCACCATATATACATTGGTGTAATTTTTGCTGACCTAGTGTACTAGCTAGTACACTTAAAAGTAGTAGTAGACCTATATACCCCCACTTTCTTATCATATAGCCATATAGGTTGGAAGAAACAAAGGGCTGATAATATTTTAATGTAAATTCTATGGAATGGACCATGTAGGATTTTGTGGAAATAAACACGAGGCCTACCCTCATGTCACTTCCATCAATTTGCATTTTTTTTTCCCATTGGTGACGTTAAAAAGGTGCTTGTCACATGTGTACTTTGGTTCCTACATGAATTGAAGGTTACATGACACCCATACCTCATGTGTCATGTACTTCTACTTTTATTTTTTTCTAAATCATGTGTTTCGAATAGGGCCAACATTTCTTGCATTTTACACATGCTGAAGATACACCTCTTATCTGTACACAGCGTTCAGGCCTTTTTATCCGTTACCGGAGGTACAATTGGTGGAGCGGAAGCCACATGACAAATTCATGATCCTAGCCACCGGCAGGGTGTGGGGCGCAATCAGTCCAGCGGACGCGTGCAGCTTAATCGAGAAGAGGCTGACGTCGCGGGTAATCAGTCCATGTGTGCCGGCAATAGACAACAAAGGCTCACCAGACATACTTGCAAAGGAGTTGGCTGAGCAGGTAATCCGCTCTGGGAGCGAGGGCAGTGTGGCCATCACCATCATACTGTTCAAGAATTTCTGGAACGAACAACATCCTGGAACTTCTACAAAGTGATCTGCATTTTCTATACTCATCGTCGATTTTAGCATCATGTGGCATGGAAACTTTCTTGTTGTCTTAATTGCTTTGCTTCGAGGGCTTCCGAACTGGGTTTTTTTGGATTATTTATGTATTTCAAGATGGATCATCGTTATGATTATGTATTACTGAGTGGACTTTTTTCTACTTGAGAATTAAAGTCTGTTGTTTTAACCTTTTTTACAAAACTGTTGATTCAAAAACAAAATACAGGACTATCCGTTGTGAGTTATTCTAGTTGTTGATTGATATACCTTGAGATTTGAGAGGGGTTGTGGGTGACATAGCTACTGTATACTGTCGATTTAACTACTAAATCAAAGAGCCACAATGCTCATAGTACCCCAGTTACAGAACGCTGAAAACAAGCTCTCGTCAAGATCTACATAATAGCAAAATGGCTCAAATGAGTTCAGTCTCTTAATATGACATACGTAGTTGTTGTAGCGAAGATTTTGCGTAAGGCATTTTTTTTAGTACTGTTCGGGGAATAAGGTTCCTTTTGCACAAGTGTCAATACACATAAAGAAATCACACAAGAAGTTCGGGTTATTATTCGTCAATTGACGTATGCATCTGTCAAAGTATTTGTGCAAGTTGATCAGCATGGATGCGCCAACAATGTAATTCATTTAACATATATTAGCATATGTATATTTTATTTCGATGAGAACAAAAAATGATACATAAGGGATAACAATGCGATTATATTAGTCAACTAGATTGAGGGCACTTTTTTGATCAATTGTATAGCTTGCTAGCTCATATTATTTTGCTCGTGGGATCCTGGTGCAACACTTGAACTTTCGTCTCTATTCCATTCGCGTGGTGCTCCAGCTCAGTCGATATCATGGTTCATCTGTAACTCTGCATGAAAATGCAACGACGACGTCGTCGAAGCGAAAGAAAAACAGGTTAATAATTAGGTCTGAACATACTCCATGGAGTCGAGAGAATACCGATCTGCATGCATGCCGAGGATACGTACTGGTTGCAGTCCATGTTGGGGGTGACGGCGAAGCTGATGGAGAGGCCGCAGGCACCGGGGAGCGCCGCCGCGCGGCGGAAGTCGACGGACGGGAACCCGCTGGCGGCCGCCTTGACGCAGTTGCAGGCGGCGACGCGGTCGGCGGTGGTGGCGGCGAGCTGGTTGAGCACCCCGAGGCTGTTGCAGCAGATGCCGTAGGGCGTCATCCCGGGGGCGCCGCCGAGGTACGGCATGCAGGGCGCCATCAGCTGCGTGACCTGGCCGCACTGCACCACCGCAGAGACGCCGCGTGGGGTCGCGGCGACGGCTAGTGCCGCCACGAGGAGCGCGGCGATGGCACGGCTCGCCTGGAAGCCCATCTATAATTACTGGTCACGGCTCACGGGTGAACGTTGTCTGTGTGTCTGCTGCTCTGAGCTGGGTTCGCTGTGCGTTCGTGGTGGCCGGAGTCGCTGCCGTGGCAGCGAGGATATATAGGGAGAGGCTGCCTGGGGCGAGGGGGTGGCATCTAGAGTTGTTGTGTCACGTTGCCGGTGCGCGCGCCTGCCGCGCCAGGAACTCGGGCGCGTCGTCTTGGATGACCCGAGGGTGGTGGTTGAGCAGGAGAGAGTGCATGAAGCCTGCAGAAACCCATGACACACGTATGCCTATGCCTGGGCCTCTTACGGAACCCATCGCGGCCCAAACTATCGTGGCCGGCTATACTACCGGGCCGGAGCGCATCTTGGTACTCCCTCTCTGATCCAAAATAAATGATCCGAGGGATTCTCAAAAAACAAAAATGATCGGAGTGAGCCTAGCCGGCTCCTCAGGCCAACTGCGAGTGCGAGCGAGCAACGCCCGCCTGCCGTCCGATGCGTTTTGGAGCAGTGAAACGCTGTCATGGACCTTGATCTCACCCGACGTCGTCGCTGTCCTTAACAATTTTTACGATCACTCCATCTCCATCGACCTGACGCGCATTAACAGAGCTTTCCTCATCCTCCTCCCGAAGTTGGAGGCTACCCGGAACCCCACCAACTTCCGTCCCATATCTCTTCAAAACTGCATTGTTAAGATCATTACCAAGGTGCTCACTTCTAGGCTTCAGACTTCGATCCACGCTCTCGTTGACCCTGACCAAACTGGATTCCTCTCCGGTCGCAAAATTTATGAGAATATAATCTACGCCGCCGACCTTGTTAGATGTTGCCACACCCGTCGTGTCCCTACTATCGTCTTCAAGATTGACTTTAGAAAGGCCTTCGATTCGGTCAAGCGCCCTCCTCGAGACTGGGCACACTGCTGTCATCCTAAACGGGGTGCCCGGCAACTGGATCCGTTGCAGGAACGGCCTCCGACAGGGTGATGCCTTGTCCCCCTACCTCTTCATCATCGTCGCCGATGTTCTTCAAAAAATGATTCGCGCCGCCTCCCTTTCTGGTGACCTGTCCAACCCCATCGACGCCGACCGCACGGCCCCCGTTCTTCAATATGCCGACGACACTCTCATTCTCTGCCGCGGAGACCTCCGCAACGCTAGATGTCTTAAATTGATTCTCGACGATTTCGCTGCCGCTACCGGCTTGGCGATCAGCTTCCACAAATCCTGCTACATCCCCATGCACACCGACACCTCCTTGGGCACCGCCATTGCTGATGTCCTTGGCTGCCCCATTTCCTCCTTCCCCCAGCCCTACCTCGGTCTCCCCTTTCCCCCACTAAGCTCCCTCTCTCGGCCTACACCTCGCTCCTTTCCTCCTTCGACAGACGCCTATCCGGTTGGAGCGCTATGCTTCTTTCTTCGGCTGGTCGTCGTGTTCTCTGTAACGCTGTCCTGAACAACCTGGCAACCTACTTTATGTGCTCTTTCATTTTACCTAAAGGTGTGATCGAGTCGATTGACAAGAGGAGACGTGCCTTTTTCTGGACGGGTAAGGACCATTGCTCCGGTGCCCGCTGTTTGATCGCTTGGGACAAGGTTTGTTTTTCTGTGCAGGCAGGTGGCTTCTCGATGCGGGATCTCCACCGGCAAAACACCGCGCTTCTCATGAACTCCGTGCATAAGCTCCACCAACAGGAAGACCTCCCATGGAAGGACTGGTTCCACAGCCACTCCGGCCGTGACCTAGGCGACAGCTCCACTAACCCATCCTTCATCGACAACATTGTTTCCCACTGCCTCCCCCTCTACCGCTCACTCACTCGCTGCACTGTCCACGACGGGCAGCGGGTCTCCTTCTGGTTTGATAGATGGCTCTCCGATGGCACCCTCCGCTTCCGTTTCCCCGCCCTTGACGAGGTGTACCCTCATCAAATCCCATGGTTAAGGATCTAGGGTTGAGATTATGGGGAGAGAACGTGGCAGTACTGATAGTTTCGTCGGCTGACAAGCAGAGGCAAAGATTTACCCAGGTTCAGGCCCCTCGGGTGGAGGTAAAGACCCTACTTCCTGCTTGTCTGGTATTGATTGTGGATTATGCGATTACAGGGAGCTCCGGCGAGATGACAATCTAGCAAGAGCTTTGGTGGTTCGTATATGGCTTGGTCCCAGATCGGTACCCCTCCCAGCCTTTAAATAGGCTGGGTCTCGGAGTTTGTAACCGACCTAGTTTACACGTAAGGAAAGCTAAACCGACTATGCCTATGTCTAGTCTTGGAGGGTACTCCATCTTCTTGGGCCTCTTGTCTTGGGCTTCGAGTAGGCTCTTCGATATTGGGCCTTAGTCGTCACGTGCACCAGGTACCCTCATGATAGGGTACCCGATATGTATACCCATGTCAGTAGCCCCCGAGTACTGTCTGACTCGAAGAATCGGGCATGGACTCTTTCGTAAGTGCACGTCATATGCTTTGAATTCTGTATATATAATTTGGAATTCCTGTATGAATAGCACACGTTTGGCTATGTCGAGTATCTCATCGACTGTGTTTTATGATGATCAAGGGATAATAGCTTAGCAGGCCCAGTACACTCGACGGATCGGGACTGGTTAACTACACATTCGGGTAAAACCTTACTAGCTTTCAATCAAACTCGAGTCCCCGGACTCGAATCTGGAACAAACTGGTCAGATTCGACTAGGCCGCTTGAGGTCTTACTGAGTCGATCTGCAGTATAACTTTGAATTTTACCCAACGCGTCCGTCGGGATTTTTCATCATGTCTGCTGACACGGAAAGTATAAGGATTGACGTTGCTGGAACGGTCCTTAGCCCAGCTCGAAAGTTCGGCGGGTCTTACCTTTGCACTATGCGTGCAGCATCCGAGGTATTTGCGACGGACGCAACTCGGGAATGTTTCGAGTATGATTTTGAACTTTGTTGGACGAGTCATGCCCTTTGTCGACTGATATTTGCTGTTATGCTATCGGGTGCGCGACAGCGCTCCCGATGGGAGTAGCCCCCGAGATTGTGCTTTATTGCTTTGCAATGGAGGATAATCTCAAAAACTCTTCTTACTCTGCATATGTTAATCGAAGAAATTTGTGCCATAATTCTATCGGGTGCACGACAGTGCTCCCGATGGGAGTAGCCCCCGAGATTATGCTGTATTACTTGTAAATGGAGGATAATCTCAATCATTGTCCTAAGCATCTTCAGTCGAAGAATTTTTTGAACACGCTCCCGATGGGAGTAATATGACTTAGTCGAAGGAACGGTCGAGTGACCAATTTTGCCTTAAGAAAGTTTTGTCACACCCGAACTAATCAGGGCAATCGAGTGACCAATATGCGTTGAGCATACTCGAACGTATTTTCTGAACAGATGCTTCAATGACGTCAGGGATGACGTTTATTTCGACTGCGATTTCTGACACGCGTGGCGTGCGTTATGCTGCGATTGATGGGACGTGACACGTAGGTGGGCCCATTTGTGCAGAGCTGACCGAAGACGGTGCCGTTTGGACTTGATTTGACTATACGGGCCCACTTTTTCCGCAAGCGTGATGATGGCTCCTCTTTTTACGTGCGTAGTGGGCGGAGTGGCCGGCGACGGTTGCCCTCCGCGTTTGCCACGTGTACGGTGAGATCGCATGCGTAGCGCACGATTGTGATATGAATGGCTGTGATTGCGTTTGACTTGCGGTAAATAGGGGCACGGCGCTGGCTCTGTTTTTACTTGCCATTTGCTCCTGCGCCGCCCTGTTTCCTCATCTTCCTCCTTGCGCTGCGCCTCCATTGTTCTTTTGCCCAAGTCTTTGTGCTCTGTCCATCCACCTAGCAATGGCCAAGGGTGGAGGCTCCAAGCGAGCGCTGCGTCTGCCGCCGCGACTGAGCGGCAACCAAGGTCAAGAAGACCACAACGAGCGCGTCTGCTGCCGCCGCCGTTTTGAAGAAGAGCAGCGGGACTGGGCGAAGTCCACCATCAGGACGCCCATCTGACCAAGTTTCGCGAGCAGGGTCTGCTTCCTCCCACGGACCAGCTTGCTGTTCGTGCGCCATCACCGAAGGAGGTACTCCCTGAACCACGCGCCAATGAGCGTGTCTGTTTTGCGGAGTTTCTGCCTAGGGGTTTCTCGCTCCCCCTCCATGATTTTGTGCGAGGTTTGCTTTTGCCTACGGGGTGCAGATCCATGATCTCACCCCGAACGGTATTCTGCACATTGCGTGTTTCATCACGCTGTGCGAGTGTTTTTTGGGAGTTGCTCCAGTTGGGCATTATGGAAGGCCATTTTTATGGTGCGACCAAACAGGGGAGGCGGCCGCACCTACCCTGTGGGCGGCTGCGGGATCCAGGTGCGCGGTGACACCCGATATTTTCGACTGAAGACCGTCGACTCCGCACAAGGCTGGAGAAAGGGATGGTTTTATGCGAGTGTCGAGCAGGACGCAGCTGCCGCTTTTCGACTGCTGCCTTTGCAAGGACCAAGGCCTGGGACCACCAACTTTCGGATGAAGAACTGGCAGAAGCAGAGCCTCTTCTGTCCCAGATTGGAGGTCTTCTCGACAAGGTGACGGGTGTGCATCTAATTGCCACTTTTGTAAAGAGGCGGGTGTGGCCGATCCGTGCCCGAGCGCACCCCATGTGGCAGTACGAGGGCCCAAATGATGCCACACGGATGAGCCCGGAGGAGCTGTCAAGGAATGAGTTGTTGGCGCATGTGCGATCAATCACCAACCTGACGGCAGCCGACCCGTGCAACGTCGACTGCCCCATTACTCCGTATGGGATGGAAAATCCTTTGCTTGAGGTATGTGTACTTTATGATTTGCTTGCAGTTTTGGAGTTGCCACTCATATGCATTGCAGCCTCTAATTTTGCAGCCGTGATTTATGACATGCAGGGTCACTCGACTGCTGCCTCTCTTCCTCCTTTGCCAGAGAATGGTGCAACTGAAGAAACTCAGGTGCAAGAGATGGAAGCGAAAGGGGATCACTCGCCAATTCCCTCCGCCACCACTTCGCGTGTGGAAGAAGTTGAAGAGGAAGCAGCAGAAGAGGTGCAGACTGAAGAAGTGGCCGATTCTGACCCTGAGATCGACGTCGCGCCTCCAAAGCGTCGTCGACTGACCAAAAAGGTATCTTCGGCTGTGAGTTCACCCGCGAAGGAGCAGGACTTGGAGGTTGACGAGGAAGCGGGCTCATCACCCGTTCCCAGTGCCGCTCCTTTGCGTGTATGCTCAACGAGCTCGACCCCTCCTCCTCATTCGAGTGGCGCCCCTGTCTTTGGAGGCCCAAATTTTGATGACCTCGACTATGACGAAGAGGAAGAACACAGGTTTGTGTTTTTACTTATGATATAAGTTTTACTGCTGATGATGTCTTCATGTGTGCCACTCGCAGTGCTGAAACCAATCAGCCTTTATCTCCTCAGCCGAGAAAGTTCCGACGCCGGATCACCCGAACATTTCTCCCCCGTGCATGAGGTTGTCCACCCGATGGACACCACTGCTGTTGTGGAGGCAGCCAAGGCTACGGTTGTGGCGACTCCTGAAGTCGGGACATCTGCTTCGACCCCTGAGCCTTGGACAAATCATGTGAGTACTTTTTGCCTTACCCGCGTAGTTTTGGGGCTGTGTACGTTACAAATTATGCTAACTGCGTGTGTCTGCAGCCCTTCTACCGCACACTGGCGGATTCTGCCAAAGCTTATGTCCAGGTGGAGCAGGAGAGGGATGGCCTGCGTAATGACCTGGAGCGACTCAGTCGTGAGTTTACTTTGCCATTGTTTTCTGAAGCTCTTTTTGCAATACTTTGTCTTTGTCGATTTATAAACTGTATGCGATTTGCTACTTCAGGCGAAAAACAGCGGCTGAGTCCCGCATAAAGGAGCTTGAAGAAGCACTCGTCACGCAGCGCGCTGAGTCGAAGAAGGAGCTGGATGCTGCCACTAACTCAGCTACGCGTGAGCGAGGATATGCCGAACAACTGGCGAAACTCGCACAGTCATGGGAGGTGAGTAATCTTTTCGTTTTGAACTTATGGTGTTTGCCAAGCGTCGTATAATGACGTTTGCTCTTTGTCATTTGTGAAGAAGCTGCTGGCACGCCGACCTCTGCAGACGGGCGAATGACGATCTGTCACTCGACCGTGTTGTGAGCGACCTTGGGGTCGTGTGCACCCACGCGAAGGATGCACTCGCCAAGTCAGCGAGTACACTTGGCGCAGTGTACAAGGCCGTGCTCCCGAGTGGCGAAGTACCGACGACGGCGGATGGATTTGCCGATGTTTTTGGCCCGGGGACTTCCACCATGGCGAACTTCTCGCGCGCCCTTTCGGTACGCGGCTCGGAGTCCACCCTCAAGCTCCTTTTAGGCCACGGATTAGAGGGTGACTACGAGAAAGCGCTTTCTGATTTCCCGCGGAGGCCAGACGGGAACTTGTGCCTTTGAAAGGAGTCAGCGCGCCCGCTGCACGACTGGCCGAAATATTTATGACCACCATGGAGCGCGGGCAAAAGAGGTCGCCACTCGCTTGCTTAGGGGCAAGCCAGAGTCGACTTCCTAGTTTTAGGGCAGCTGCATCCCTTCTTTTTTTGCCATGTAATGATATCTGTGAACTGCGAGTGTGCGTGTGATTTTGCTACTCTTTTATGCAGTGGTCTTCTGTTAATGTGTCTGCGCTCGAAGAGCTGTATGTTGTTGCTCGTCTGAGCTTTGTGACTAGTTTCTCATGAAACTTTTATGATACTTGGAACAGAAACGGCCAGCCGCCACTTCATCCAGTTCGTCGCGGCATCATACCCCTTCTCGATCTCGAGCTCAGGCGTCAAACGATGCCGCGGTAATACGTTATATGAAGGCTCGACTTGCGAAACAGGAGCAGGAACTGGCGAGTGCCCGAAGCGAGCTGGAAAGGATGAGGGCAAGGCCTGCTTTACCCACCCAACGGGAGGAGTATGTGCTTGGCGAGATGGAGATCGTGAACAGACAGCTCGAGTGTAAGCATGACTGCCTTGATCTTATGAGTTCACAGCCTGTTCTTTTTTGTTCACCCAACTTGTGTTGTTGCAGGTTTTGTTCAAGATTTCCAGGCGGAGCAGGCTCGCGTGGATGAGCAGTTGAACATGGCAACTGACGAACCCACGACTGGCCGCCAGCACTTTCGATTGGACAAGCACCGAGCACGCATACTCGCGACTCTGCAAGATCGGGTGTGGCGGAGCACTATGCTTCTTGAATTGTGCAGGTCGGCCTTCAGTCGAATCAACCAGATGGTTTTTCCGACTGGGCCACAACCTCAAGGAATCCACGCGTTGCTCGATCTCTTCCGGTCAACAGGTTCCATTCGAGGCTTCATCACCCAGAAGCTTGTGGACGGTGCCAACGCAACCATGGCATATCTCCGAAGTCAACGTCCAAATTTGCAGCTACGTCCACCCGTGCCTGGATCGTCTTTGTCCCAGTCGAATCTTGACGAAACATTCGATCACGCGAGGACATTGGTTGATTGCTATCAAGCGCAACTTATGGGCCCTGTTCTTCCAGCAAAGGATGAACCAGAAGATTAGGGTATTTATGTATAGGGAACAGCCCCCGAGTGTAAATTTGCCACTTAGTACATATTTGTTCACTTGTATGTATGCAGCCCCCGAGTGTATCGAGTGGGGTTTATGAAAAACAGTTTACATAGATCATGAATTACATAGCCCCCGAGTGCTCGAGTGAGGTTATGAATTTTATGAGAGTTGAAGCTTCAACTTATGCCTGCAGGCTCAGCCCCCGAGTGATTGATTGGGGTTGAGCAACTTTTTCCTTTGTGTGTTTACGATCCAGCCCCCGAGTATTCGAGTGTGGCTGGAGTATTATGTTTGAAGGAGCAAAAGCTTTTATGTTTTGAGATAACTCAGCCCCCGAGCATACGGGTGTGGCTAAGTTTTGTGCTGATAAGCTATGCGAGTAGTAAGCAGGAAAAGTATGAGGAATTTATTGACTATATTCCATTTATGAATGTTAGGCTGCAGGCCGCCTCATTAAAAACCTTCCAGTCCCCTTAGGTACCCTGGTAAGGAAAAGAGCGCGTCTGAAACCTGCAGCCATCCGACATATGAGCCTATTACATTATGCGACTGAGCAATCTAAGCATAGAAACGGCGCAGCTGCGCAACGTTCCAAGGATTGTGGAGAGTTCGCCGGTCTTCGCATGCTTCAGTCTGTATGCTCCACCACCTATGACCTCGGTGATGATGAAGGGTCCTTCCCATGGAGAAGCAAGTTTATGCACCTTCTTTTGCTTCAGTCGAAGTACCAAGTCACCCACCTCGAAGGACCTGGTACGCAGTCGACGGCTGTGATAGTTGCGTAGATCTTGCTGGTAGACAGCTGTACGTGCTAGCGCTGTGTTGCGTGCTTCTTCGAGCAAGTCGACTGCATCTTCGAGTGCTTCATCTGCATCGTCTTCATTGTATGCTTCGACCTTGGTGCGTTGAACCTTACGTCTGATGGCAGGATTGCCTCTGCGCCGTAGACCATGAAGAATGGAGTAAATTGCGTTGAGGCGTTGGGTGTTGTGCGTAGGCTCCATAGCACAGACGGGAGCTCTTCTACCCAAGCACCCGCAGCCCTTTTGAGTGGCACCAGGAGGCGCTTCTTGATTCCACTCGTCACAAGCCCATTGGCCTTTTCGACTTGGCCGTTTGACTGCGGGTGCGCCACAGATGCATAATTGAGCGTGATATCTTGCTCTTTGCAGAAGGATTTGAATTCCTCAGCCGTGAAGTTTGTACCGTTGTCAGTGATGATGCTATTTGGCACACCAAAGCGGTATATGATGGATTTTATGAAATTGACTGCTGTAGTGGCAGTCGAACTTGTGATGGGTACTGCTTCAATCCACTTAGTGAACTTGTCGACATCCACACACTTCTTATTACGTGCATGTGCACGTGCTCGATTACTAGTTTAATATAGTGGCTGATATGTTGGCTATCTTGATCGAACGCGCAAAGTCTGAGGGCCAAATTGAAGGAGTCATTCCACA
Organism: Poa pratensis; assembly: GCA_947311845.1. Lineage (NCBI taxonomy): Eukaryota > Viridiplantae > Streptophyta > Magnoliopsida > Poales > Poaceae > Poa > Poa pratensis. The sequence continues at coordinate 13,591,028 of CAMZMU010000106.1, forward strand.
TCTAGTTGATGGTGGCTTATCGATTCTTCAATATGCCGACGACGCAATTCTTTTTATGGAACATGACATCGAAAAAGCTCGTAACCTCAAGTTAATCTTGTCAGCATTCGAGCAACTATCGGGTCTTAAAATAAATTTCCATAAAAGTGAATGAATTGTTTTGTTTTGGCGAGGCCCAGGAAAACGCCTCCTTGTATGCCGAGCTTTTCAGTTGTACGCATGGTCAATTTCCTATCAACTATTTGGGTATTCCGATTCATTATCGGAGACTCACTAATGCTGAATGGAAAGTGGTGGAGGAGAGACTTCAAATCCGGTTAAATAGCTGGAAAGGCAAACTCCTATCCCTGGGGGGAAGATTGGTTCTCATTAATTCAGTACTAACCAACATGGTATTGTACATGATTTCATTCTTCCAACTACCCAAAGGAGTTAAAACGATTGGATTATTTCCGATCAAGATTCTTTTGGCAAGGGGATAGTGAAAAGAAAAAGTATCGACTTACCAAATGGAGTGTGGTTTGCCACCCAAAAGACCAAGGAGGGCTCGGAGTTCATGACCTTGAGGTCAAGAATAGAGCCTTGCTGGGCAAATGGCTGTTCAAGCTTCTTTCTGAAGATGGACTTTGGCAAACCCTCCTAAGAAGAAAGTATGTGGGTGATAAAGCGGTATCTCAGGTTCTTTGGAAACCTGGTGATTCGCACTTCTGGGCTGGGCTCATGGCTACGAAGAAGTTCTTTTTCCCACATGGTTCATTCTCAATTAGGAATGGAGCGGAAATTCAGTTCTGGGAGGATAAATGGCTTGGCCAATCCACTCTCCGAGAACAATATCCGGCTTTGTACAATATTGTGCGACACAAAGGCGACACGCTCGCTAAGGTGATGGGTACTTCCTCACCAAATGTATCGTTCAGAAGAACTCAATTAGGGCCTAGACAAGCATCTTGGAATGCCTTGATTCTCCGGTTGGACTATGTCCAATTGTCGGAAGGCCCTGATAAACTTCGATGGAATCTCACTCGGAATGGTAAATTCTCGGTTGATTCTATGTATAGAGCTTTAATCCAGCCTGTAGTCCAAGTCGATACTAATAAGAAAATTTGGAAGATGAAGATTCCGCTAAAAACGAAGGTGTTTGCATGGTATCTTCGTCGAGGTGTAATTCTTACAAAAGATAACCTTGCCAAACGCAATTGGCACGGGAGCAAAAAGTGTGTTTTTTGTAGTCATGACGAGACCATTAAACACTTATTCTTCCTATGCGAGTTTGCTAGGTCTATATGGTCAGCCATCCAGATAGATTCTACCTTATATCCTCCGCGCAGCGTTGCAAATATTTTTTGCAACTGGCTGAACGGGGTTGATTCTAGGTTTAAACTAGTTATTAGGGCGGGAGCGATTGTCATTATTTGGTCGCTATGGCTATGTAGAAATGACAAGGTTTTTAATGATAAAAATTCTTCTGTTATGCAGGTTATCTACCGATGCACAGCTACGCTTCGATCATGGTCGGCCTTGCAGCGTGTGGAGCACCGAGAGCTGTTTTTGGAGGTGTCGTCACGTTTAGAGGTTGTGGCGAGGGAGTTATTCTCCCAGCATGGATGGCCACATAATCTACGGATCGACCCTCCACCACCATAGGCGTCTTTACAATTTCTCATCATGATATGTAATTCGCTTTTTTATTATTTTTGCTTGCTACGGAACTTTGGAACTTGTTGGGGCTGCGTGCATCCTAATTATGCAGAGGCCGGGTGTAATGCTTAATACTTTTAAGTAATAAAATCACTTTATCGAAAAAAGCAGATGTGCAAATCGTGCAGATACTTGAAAGCTATGGCACATCCTTAGATCCACATGAAAATGTCGCGTTGTTAGGTTCTTATTGCTATGAATATACAAAGAAGTTTGGTTTTAAAATTTGCAGACATTTTTATTTTTACATAAAACAGTTAATGCGAAGAGAAATATTTTATTCGGTGAAATAAACCAGAAAATTACATACTGGATAAAATCAACCGGTAGGCAAACATATATAGTAGAAAGTATGCCTCTCCACTAAAAATATATATTATGAGATGGTACAATAGTACTGAAATTATGAATTTAGATATCAAATGTGTTCCTTTTTCTGCCTATTTTCAGCTGACATAGATAAATACTAAGATGGAAAATAACATATTTGTCACCTCAACTATATTTTAATATACTATTATTTTAAGACACCAAAACTGGAAGAAAAACAAGCACGATTTCGCTGTTACAGGGTGAGGCAAATACGTAATTGTTTTTTAGATGTAATTTAACTTCAATATGTCCGCAGAAATAAGGTTAGGCAATGACAATATTTTCCAGATCTAATGGCATTTCGACATGCCCGCAGAAATAATCAAAAATCGTATAACTCCTACTAACAATGGATAATTGCAAGTTTATAGTCTACTTTCACCAGCGAAATATGGTTGCTAGCTTTGGCAAGAGCAGTTCCAGCAGACACCACCAGTCTTCTGTTCAGTTTCACGCACAAAAAGAGTGCAGCTAGAACAATGCAGGAAATTAGCAGCCGCAGGCGGCAGCAGCAAAGCACGCAGCGGAGGCGTTTGCCCAAAAAAAAAATAGCATAGGAGGCGCTCGCGGCCACTCGAGCTCCACGCACGGAGCCGTTTTCGCCCCTCATCAATCTCTCTATTTCCCTCTCTCAATCCAGGAGGCGAAATTCCCCTCCACCAGCCCTGGCCAACTATCTCCTTCCCCGTCACCGACATCTCTCAGGCTCGGTCCGCTTCTTCGTTTCCTCCGTCCGCCCCTCTATCTCCTAGGCTCGGTCAAATATCTGTTGGATGGGGCCCGAACCAGGGAGGAACGACCCCATTACAGCATCCCTGGCGGCTTCACCCCTTCTCCGACCTCTACCAGCTCCTATCCTTCTGCTCCCACTCTCCTGGGCGGCTCATCTCGCCAATCAACTTGTCAACATGGTTCTTCTCCTTTCTCCACCGAACTCTGCAGCACAGGCTGGCTCGCCGAAGGGAACCAAAAGTCACTTCGAGGGGTTATTTGGAAAACGGAGCGAACCGGTATGAGACATAAAAAAGAACTGTGGCATGATCTCATATTTTTCGAGGGACTAAATTGAGAAAACGCACGACACCAGTCGCTTAGCAATATTATATAGTAGAGATACTCTTACAAATATATGATGCTATAATCAATTATACATGGGAAAACTTGGCTTTAGACTACAAAAAAAATTACACCTTAAGATTTTGAATACACACTGCTGAAATCCTAGGCCCGCCACTTTCACCAGGTGTATATTGTAACTTAGTTGTGCTCACTAGGATGAGATGTTGTGGTCAATAACACAACCAACAATCCACACAGGACCAAACAGATAACACAAATCTAGCGACAAAAAGGCAACGGTTTAGAATGGACTGACAGCCACCAACAAAACACTAGATACTACTAGTGCTAGAAGGATTTTAATAAAAGTACGTCCTAGAGAAAGCAATATTAATAATACTACTAGTACTCAAACATCTCAGAATGGAGGTCATAGCACCAACTAACAAGAAACCATCATCAATACTACCAACTTACATGGCTCAGGCAAAGGCCATTTGTCATGATGCAAATGGTCAGGTGGATCTAAAAGCAACGTGATGTGGCTCGGGTAAAGGCCATTTGCGAAGATGCAAAACGTCAGGTGGACACACTCGTCGTGGCGCAGGCAATGGCCATCTGTCATGAGAAAGAAAGTATAGTCAATGAAAATATCTATTTTAAACAATGTACAGATAGATAGTATTAACATGTGTAAGAAAGAATACTTGTTTCCGTCTACCACTGCAACAGTTTCAGCATTTCTGTGTGTCCCGCCAGGCAACAACCATCTGTTGTTTGATCATCCATTTCAGAAAGAATGCGAGTTACTGAATAAATTTATTTCAAACAATATGTACACATCGTATTTAAGAAAGAATACCTGTTTTCAACAGCCTCAACAATAGTATCATGTGCACTACTCCTGCAAGTACACCCAAAAATAATTGTACCACGAGAAAACACGTTTGTTTAAACAATGACACGCCAGCTTAATAATGCATTAAAATAAGACTAGGCGAAGGGCGCGGGGAGGGGGTTGGGTAGGGGTGGACCTGAGGCTCGGCTCGGGCTCGACAAGGCTCGGCTCGAGCTCGGCTCGGCTCGGCTCGAAGGTGGTGCAAGCCAAGCCTAAACTTGTCGGACAAGGCTCGAGGCTCGACAAGCCGGCTCGGTGAAGCTCGCAAGCCGGCTCGAAGGCTCGATGAAATACAAAAATTTGACATGGCCTTCGCCAAAAATGTAACATTTGACAATTGTAATCAACAATAGAGCATGAATATATTCATAACATAGTCTAATAAGTTTCACAAAGCATGAAATAAGCACCACTGATATTCTTTTGCTTCAGTTTTTTTGGCTATATAAAAAGTTTCCAGCAACCAAATATATCAAATAAGAGTATAAGACTTATTTACAATATTTTGGTTCAGTTTTTTCTGTACAGAAGATTCCATCTTTTAGTCTACGTTTCTTCAGTTTTTCTTGCTCTATAGAAGATTCCATCAATCAAGGAGAGAGAACCGGTGAAGTGGATGAGCTTGTTGGGATCCATGGTAGATTGGTTGTGGGGCGATTCCTACGAATTAAAAATGGAGTAAAGATCTCTATTCCCTGCTGTTTCTGCATCGAAGGAATGGGCTCACGAGCGGCGGCGGAGAGAAGATTGGAGACGCGGCCGTGGGTAAATGGGCACAGGAAGTGGCCGGTGGAGGGAGGAGCAGGCGAGCACTCTCCTCATGGCGGGCGGACAGCAGCCTGATTCGGTGGTGCACGCCGGCGGCGATGACGGCTGCGTGCTTCTGTGGTCCCGACCGGCGGCGGCGTTACGAGGCTGCGAGGGAAAGGAGATAGGCAGTGGTGAGGGGATCGATTGGGAGACGAGGACGTTGGGGAAGAAATCTGGGGGCAGGCTCGCGAGCCGTACGAGCCGAGCCGCAAGCTCGCCGAGCCGCCTCGAGCCCACTTAACAGGAATTTTTTAGCACCAAGCCGAGCCAGGCTCGGCTCGAGATTTACCGAGCCACGAGCCGGCTCGGCTCGGCTCGGTTCCACCCCTAGGGTTGGGTTACGAATGGTATTTAGTATGATAACAGCACATAACAATTGACCACACCGATGAATTAAGTTACTGGAATCATGTACCATTAGATCACTACATCAGTGCACATTATAACACTTTTGGCACACGCAAGTGCATAGCACATACACATTGTCGTACCAGCCACTAATTTGCCCAAATAAATACTTCAGTGAAAATGATTGAACGATGTGAAAACTAGAGATGAATGTACTGACAAAACAACTTCTCTAAAGCCCAGGAACTTTTATTTTTTTTAAATACATACCATTTGTTATTTAAGAGGCGGTGAATAACATCCCTCGGCAGGAATGGAGTTTCTTCCTCATCATAAAAGTTCATTCCAACAAAATTACCATCAATGTCAATAAGAGGGCCCCCAATCCCAGCCTAGCAAAACAAAGGTACCAACATACAAGGGTTACACAGAGATATCGTTTGATATGTAGTGATAGCTTATGTTACTATTTTTTGGCATGCTAAAAGCATAGTGGAAGTCCACAAGAAATACCTTGGTGATTTTACAGGTGGAGACACAGAGTTCTAGGCAATCAAGGTCGCTTTGCTTGCCAATCAGGACCTTGCCCTCGACAGCCATTAGTTGCCGATGCGCAAAAAGACTACCCACAGCTATTACCTCCATAGACAGGTAACTTGATCACCACTGATTTTTATTATCCGAGGATTCCAGAATCCCATGATCTCAACAAGAGCAACATTGTAGTGTAAATTATAACACTTCAATATCCCTACCACTCGAAATCCATTTGGAAGGCAAACTTCAATCTGCAATTATAAGTTTATGTTAACCAGTACTCCCTTCGTTTAGGTGTATTAGGCCTCTAATGAATTGCACTGTGACAAGGTGGGTTTTTAGTGGTTCCAATTTTTGTACATGCATTGGTGGCACGGGAGTTTTGAGTGCATGCACTGGTTGTTGCGTACATGCATTGGTCATGGTCCACCAACTTATTAGTCTAATTAATGGATTCGGGCCTTATTTCTTGTTTGTTTTGGAACAAATATTTTTTCATAAAAGGCCTAATACACCTAAACGGAGGGAGTAGCTGAAATGAAAAGGCAAATAATAATAATCGATAGCAATTAGCAGTAACAACCCTCAAGTTATCATCGATCATGTGAGCACTGCCAGGAACTCTAAGCAAACTTGCTGAAGTCAGAATTGTTGCAGAGCATGCTTTGCCCTTTATAAATAAACCTGTGCAAGAAAACTTTTTTGCAAATCCTACAGAGATAATCATTTCAGTTATCAATCATTTGATCAATTAAAACATGGGAAAGTAAGGACTGTATAACAGAGTCATCACCATCGAATGAAGCAAGTGAGACAACACTTCGATCCATTTCTGAAGCAAGACGTTTGCTTGATTCTGAAGCAAGTGAGTAGGCACTTCGATCCATTTCTAAACCAACACCTTTGAATGGTTTCCTCAAGATATCCTTCTTGAATATAGCATCGAGACGATTAATGTATTGCCCGCCTAGCATAATACACAAGTTAAAAGTGTTTGATGAAGTTTTTCAAGTCTGCATGTGCAACATAAGGAACTACTCAGCAAAATAAGTAAAAATGTATTGGCCACCAAGGGGTCATGGTTGCCATTGTGGTTTCAATATGTAATCCAAGAAAATTGGAGTCTGACGGTGATGATCCATCTTCCTTCTTCCATCCCACCTCCCTCCACCAAAAGTAACTCCCTGACTGGTGGGGTCATCAATTCACCATTTCCACATCTTGTTTAAGGATTTGCCAATTATGTCATATGAGTATTCCTCACAGTTATGATGGTTCTATGGTATCTTGTTTTCCTAACTCCATGTCAGTTTCTGTGCCCGTGGATTTGTACACTGATGTGCTACATGCATGATTAAATTTATTTTTATGGCTTCCATAGCAACAAGCAGGCATTGACCTAGTTTATCCAATGAATAAATTGTAAGGACAAAATGCTAGTACTACTCAGCCGGTATGTTTTTGCTATGTACTACTAGTATATGACCACACACCAAGTTTGTGTACTGGATAGGATCCCCATAATCTTCAATTAGGTTTATCACATAAAAATGGGGAAGCTATCATTCAGCTTGGCCATGAACCCACTATGAGGAACACAATCAAACTTCCCGTCTCCTCTTCCTCCCCGAGGTTCAAAGGGACAGCCGCGCCTCCTGGGTCCAGGGCTGCCTCATGCTGTTCTTACAGCCAATATCCTATCGAATAAATTTGCTCACCTCCTGCCATGAGGAAACATGATTCTCCAAAACGACTTTTAATTCTTGCTCTTACAGCATCATCAACCTCTTCCTTAACACTGCAGCGCAATGTAGAAAACTCACTCTGATAAATCCACAAAGAAACGATATCACAGTCCATACACAAAATGAGCTATTAAACAAGGGAGCGCCAAATAGTTACAGATATTTCACAGCAGAGAAATTTAAAAAAATCGATAACAATTTCACCATGGGTCTGGTTTAATGCAATGTAGCAGAAATATGTATTAGCGCCAGATTAAAATAACAACCGTAATATAGTACAGTGCAAATGCAGCTTGTTGGGTTATGGCCTTATGGGAAGAGATGGTAACAGATGCAGAGTAACAGTAGAAGTCAAAAAAACACAAGTATAAAATAGATAATGGGGCATTTTGGGGGACAAATTCGTAAACCTCAGAAGCTGCTACCAGGCTTTCAGAATGATACACCTTACACAAACTCAAATAGAAATAGGGCAGGGAGATATAGTATAGGATGCAGTGAGAGAGAAGCATGGGTAAGTCAAACAGAGTGTGTGGTTCATCAAGTGCGCATACCTGATCATCCCGCGAAACCACATGAATTTACGAATTGAAGGCCTTCGTATGTAGGGGGTCTTTCTTTCTTCAGTAAAAGAGCAGTTCATCCCAACAAAGTTGCCATCAAAATCAACAAGGGGGCATCCAATCCCAACCTAGCACAAACAGAGGATGAAGTTATGCATGAAAAATGCAATTCATAATGCCTGATACTAAGGATCACATACAATGATAGAATATAGATTAGGACATTCATACATACAGTTATTTATTTGAACCGGACAAACTATGGATGCGACTAATTCTTGGTTGACCGAGAATTAACTTAACTCTCAGTCACCGAATTGCATATATGCAACTTATGCGCAATTATGTGCTTACGATAGTCAAAAAATCGACCTAGCTGAGAATTAGCAAAAAGGACAAACTAAAGCAGCTAGCTCACCTCGTCGATTCGGCATGTGCTTAGCATTTCCTCGTCGGTGTGAGCACATACAGAGGCAAGATCTACTCCGCTTGTTGTCTTTAATTCTCCTGAATTAAAATAGCGCCATACAGCTGCTACCTTCCTATAAGGCTCAAACTGCATGACACGATCAAGACTTAGATGACTTAGATGGGCGGCATCAATACCAGCAACGTTCTTGATTTTGACGATGAAAAAATGAACATATATCTGAGGATCCTCTATACACCCTTTGACAATCTGATTATTGGGAAGGAGTGCTTCAATCTGAAATGAGCATAGGGCAATGGCTGTACTGAATTAATCATTACAGGTGCAGCATTTATATTAGCATAATTAATAAGCCAGAAAAAGTTACCCTCAATTCATTGATCTTCTTTCTAGGCCAAGTATGGGGAATCAACTTTATCGATGTCAGTAAACACGTAGCATCAGGACATGAGCTTTCAATGCATATGCCTGTGCATTCGCGTAACTTGGTTAGACCTGGAGAGGGAGAGTCATACGTGCAAACTGAGCTGATCATCAAAAACAAGGTAACATGATAAATTATTAACACTATAATCACCAACCATCGAATGAGGCCAGCGCCACAACACTCATGCTTAATCTGGAAAGTACTTGCTTACTCAAGACGCCTTTTCTGGATTCACTCAATCTTGATACGGACTTAGCACTCAAACCTAGTTAATTGAAATAAAATCATGTGTAATACAGTTAATAGAACATTCAACTACGAATAGTCAGGGAAAGGAAGCAAAAATGGACTCACTTGGCCTAATTGCTTCCATCTCACAGTTCATTCTTGCCCTTGTAGCATCATCAAGCCCTTAACTCTAACACTGCAGCGGAACGTAGAAAACTCAAAATGATAAATCCACAAAGGCAATATATCGCAACCACATACACAAAATGAGCTATTAAACAAGAAATATTAAAAAGAGGGAGCCAAATAGTTACAGATATTTCACAGCAGAGAAATTTAAGAAATCTTAAACAATTTCCCCACGGGTCTTCTTCTTAAATGTAAGTTCAAGTGTAGCAGAAATATGTATTAGAGCTGGCATTGAAACCTTAATCTAGTAAAGTGCAGATCTAAACATTTTAAGAAAAGAAACACATGAGTAGAAAAAAAGCTAATGGGCGAGTTTTTGGGATAAACTCGTAAACCTTGGAAGCTGCTGTTTGCCTTTAAGAATGATACACCTTGCACACAAACTCGAATAAAAATAGAAGGGATGTGTAGAGTAGGATGCAGTAAGAGAGACGCATGGGTAAGCCAAAGAGGGAAGGTCAGTTCATCAATACTGGAAGTGCACATACCTGGTCAGCCCATGAAGCACCAAGGATCGAAGAATTCGCTCCCTTCGCACGTAGGGAGTCTTTTCCATTTTGGTACGAGAGGAGTTCATCCCAACAAAGTTCCCATTAAAATCAACAAGGGGGCCTCCAATCCCCTCCTAGCACAAAAGTGACAATGAAGTTACACACAGAATATGCAATTCATAATGCCTGAAACTAAGGATATGCACCAGTGCGTACAATGATAGAATATACTATTAAGCCACTGACACCATCATACAGTTACTTATTTGAACTGTAAGAAGCAGCTTACCTTGCGGACCCGCACGTGCTTACGATTGTCTCACCGGTTAGAGGGCTTGGAGAGGCAAGATTTAGTCCGCTTGTGGCCATTAAAGATCCTGAATCGAAACAGCGCCATACAGCTGCTACCTTCGTATGAGGCTCAAACTGCATGTCACCATCAAGACTTGCGGCATCAACTCCAACTCCAGACAAGTTCTTGATGTTGACAATGAAAACATCAACATCTCTACAACGATCCTCTATCCACCCAGTGACAATCTGATCATTTGGAAGGCGTACTTTAATCTGAAATGAACGCAAGATGAATTAATGATTACAGGTACAACATATATATAAGAATAATTATTTAATAATCCAGGAAAGGAGTAGGGGAAAAAGTTACCGTCAAACTTGCAGCTGGCCAAGTAGGTGGAATCAACCTTCTCGATGTCAGGATTGTAGCTTCAGAATCAGAATATGAGGTTTCAATGCATATGCCTGCGCATTCACGTAACTTGGATTCACCTACGCACAGAGAGGAAGTCGCATGTACGGACTGAATAACTTAACTGGTCATTAAAAAACAGGCAATATGAGAAAGTATTAACAGTGGGTATAATCACCAACCATCGAATGAAGCAAGCGACACAACACTCCTACGCAATCTTGAAACTACTTGATCACTGAGTTCACTCAGAGCGCCTGGACTGGATTCGCTCGAGCTGCCTGATGTCACTACGGAGGTACCATCCAAACCTAGTTAATTGAAAATAAAATCATGTGTGATACAGTTAACAGAAGCGTCGATTTTAATTATTATAAATATGTATTTGCAGAAAAGGGAAACATCGTTGACTCACTTGGCCTAGCAACCCTTTTGTGAGGGTGTTGCTCTTCATCGCCGCTAATCAGCCAGTGCTTCCTGTTATCCCGCATCAGTCTTTTCAAGCCAGCCTGAGCAGCAAGGAACAAAATTCAACTAACACTGATTGATCTGATCACACAACCAGAAGAACGGTATGGTTGTCAAACAAATGGAGAACGGGGCAGAGGCCCAGTGGTTGGAGTGCGGCTGAGCGTGCTCAACATCCTGAGTTTGATCCCCATCGGGGACGAATTCCTGGATTTCTCACAAAGGAGCACTTCTACTATAAAAATATGTTACCAAGGGCTAGTCCTGGGTGGTCTCATTTTTTTGTTGTCAAACAAATGGAGGGATTGGACTATCCATATACAATAGATCAACAAAAAAACAAGAAATGGCACCGGAATCGCTCTACGAAACTGGGTGGGTTGAAGAACCCATATACAGCCAAGAAAGAAATATGCTGAACTAGATCTCGGACAATCCAAGCAACCAAAAGTTCCACCGGAGGTGGAGAAGGGATACCTTTGAAACAAGCTCAACAGCCGCCGCTGGATTCGGAAGGACCTCTGGACAGGAGGATAGATTTCTTGGGGAACTGGAGGGGGATGCTGCCAGGTCCTTGGAGTGGCAGTAGGGTTTGGTCGATGAAGTGGGGATCAAGGAGATAGGGAAAACGAGTTCGTCTCCTTCTATATCGTTACCCTTCCCGGACAGTCACCGAAGGCCCACGCCTACTACTACTGTTTATAGACAGTGGACAACTTTTGTTGACAAGATCGGAGTGGAGAGCTAGAGAGCGCCGTGCAGATAAATCCAAGGATGAGTCTTCAATTCCCAAGACCTATGACATCGTGCTTATGAGTGTGTATAATATATCGGAGGAGGAAACAGCACCGATACAACCAAGAAACTGGTCCAGTTACAATAGTGCTTATGAGTATGAGTGTACCGGAGGACAAAAATACCATAGAAAATGTGCCGGATTATTGTGGTGGAATCGTTCTAAGAAACTGGGTGGGTTGAAGAATTAGATCTCGGACAATCCAAGCAACCTAAAATTCCGTCGGAGGTGGAGAAGGATACCTTTGAAACAAGCTCAACGGCCGCCGCTGGATTCGTCGTCGGAAGGGCCTCGGATCCAAGTAGTCCAGCAGAATCGACTTCTTGGGGAAGTGGAGGAGGATGCTGTCGACGTAGGGTTTGGTGGATGAATTGGGTGTCCCGGAGAACGGGGAGTCGAGTTCGTCTCATTTTATATCATTGCCCTTCCCGGACCGGGACAGCCACTGGAGGCCTAGCACGAACCGTCCGGCCCAGCTGAGAACCAGCCCGAAAGATTAGTATTTTTCCTTTGAACAATTACTCCTATAAAGGGCGCTAGTATCAACCTCTGCATCGCTGTACAATTACCGCACCCGTTGTATGTAAAAATGTCGAAATTTAGAAATAATGTTAGTTAATTGCTGTAATTGGGAAAATTTACGTTTTTAAAAACGTTTAGATTCTAAAAATTGTTGAAAGTGGGAACGTACATGTCACGTTCATAAAATATTCGGGCTTCAAGGAGTTATATTTTTTGTTTGGAGGGTTTAAATTTGAAATATGGATTGAAATGCTTCAATTTGTTTATTTGTTTTCCTAAAATTCTGCCACAAGTTGACAAATTTGAATCTTCCAAACATGTTTGTTTTTTAGTCGTGAATAATTGGTTTTATGTTTTGGAAATGTTTAGGTTCGAAAAATTGTTCAATTTGGAAAGTTATTAAGATTGGTATTTTTGGAGACTTAAATTTTAAATTTGGATTTGAATGTTCTAACATGTTTGTGTTTTTTTGTACAAAATTTTCCAAATATTGGTTGATACAATTTTTTTGTATTTGTTGTTGTAAAAAAAATTATAATTATTTTGATATTTTCTAATATTTGTACGATGATTACCAAGTTAGTTCGAACGGTTTTTATTTGCTGGAAATTGTTGAAGTGAAAGGGTAGTACCTGTCAGAAACATAACGCTTTGAAATAAGGTATCAGAAAAGAGTGAAATTCACGTTAATTTATATGGTGCGGTTAAATATTTATCGGATGTTTTCACGTTTGCAAAATGGTCAGGTTTGAAAGAACGCTATAATTTTAGAAGAATCGAATTTGAAGTTATTCTAAATATGAAGGCGTTATTTGGATTTAAATGCCGTAACATGTTTGTGTGTTTCCCACAAATTTGTACAAATATTTGACAATACGGAAAATTCAAACTTTTCTTTTGTTGCCGTATTTTCTTTGTTTTTGTTTTCGATATTTTGTGGATGATTATTTATGGAAATGTTTCCATTTTTTGTTTTTGTTTTAAAATGATTATTGGAAATGATTATGTTGTTTCCATTTTCTGTTTTTGCTTTAAAATGATTATTGGAAATGGTTATTTCATTTTTTTTGAACTTGGATTGGATTGAGTATTTTTTTCAAATTTGCAACACTTGTAATAATTTAGAGAAGGTCCCAAAGAATTTTAAATGGTTATTTTGTTTTTTACAAATTGTTAGAAATTGGTTTGAAATTTTTTGGAGTTGTATTTAAAAAGTTTTGTAAGTTTTGGGAAATAGAAAAACAAAACAGGGGAAAAAAAGAGGGCCGGGCGTGCCGCGCAGCAAGCAGGCTGGCCCAGCAGGCAGCCCAGCTGCGCAGCCCAGGCCCGCTGGGTCGTCAGCGTGACGTCACGCGCGGCCGGTCTCTGACGCGGCGGCGTGGGCGTCGCCGGCGCCGCAGCAGAGCGCGCTCGGACTCGCGCGTGCGGCCGCGGGACGCGCGCGGACGCGGTGTGCCCGCCAGCGGCGGCGCCGCCGATTTTGAGACGCCGGAGCGTTGCCGGCGACCTGCAGACGGTGCGGCGGCCTGCGACGACGGCGGCATCGATTGCGGCAAGGTCGCGCCGTTCCGACACGCGAGAGTGGGCGAGGAGAGGGAGCGCGCGACGGCGGACGTCTCCGTGTGCGCCGATCTGGACGGGGAGGGCCGGAACGGCGGCGGAGCGCGTTGGCGTCGCCGGCGACGGCGGGATCGCGGGAGAGAGAGGAGGAGAGAGGGGGGAGTGCGCGCAGTTTTACGACGGGATCCCTGTGTTTTTACGAAATTTCGTTTTGGTCCTTGTCTGCGAGAAAGGGTGGGTAGCGGAGCTAATTCTCAACTTGTGAGGGGCGTTTTTGAAAATCTGTGACGGAGATGACGTGGGGCCGTTGGATTGAGAATTGACGGCCAGGATCGAACACTGTAGACTGCTACAGTGTACAACAGTACCACTGTAGCTAACACTGTAGTAGCTACAGTGCTCGGTGGCTCTCAGGCCGGCAAAGTGCATTGCCTTAATATATTGAGTAATATTATATATTATAGTAGCAAATAGTACATGGTAGAGACATGAGCTGACTACAGCGATTACAAAATAAAGTCTAAAACAGAAGAGCAAATCTTCAAACTCTTTCTTCTTCCGTGACACAATCTTGAACTTTTCTGAAGGCAGTCGTAGAACGACAAAGATATCAATCCACAGACCTGTGAATACCAACGAGGGTTGTCCCATAATTTTGAGCCGCAATGCTAAATTGCTAAGGTTACACAGCAGAAATTCACTTCGGCTCCGGATGCATATGCTCACTTTACCATAGAAATATTTTAAAATGCTTAAAAAAATCCGCATCTGACTCTACATCCTATGTGCATAAGCAAAGTCGCGAAAACAGACATTTTTTATGTACCATGTAAAAAAAGATTTTAAAAATCGGTTTTCGTGAAACAATTTCGTGTGCGCATAGCTTGATGAATTAACTAACTTCTTTGATTTAAATTAAAATAAATATTTGATCGCTTAGTGTTTTGAGTTCAAAAGTCTAGTAAAGTAAAAAAGTGCTTATGTATCTTTAAACTGTATGAAAGGGGATAAATGGGGGTTATGCTGTCTCGTAGAAATTGTTTATTGTGACCGAAAAAAGACTTCTCATTTTTTACGCAAATAGAATTCATTTTTTTGATTTAGAAATAGAGGTTGTGGGGAGTGATGCACAATTTTTGGAATCGGACACCAATAGGTATAATACCCCCGAACTTCGTAAGGAAGCTTTTGCAAAAACTCGAGCAGGTTAATAAAAAGTTGTTTCAGATATGAAACTTTGAGTATTCAAGAAAGGCCTTGTTAAACAACTAGCAGATGATTCTATCTTTAAAAAAGGATTTGGTCGATCATCTAGGAACAAAATGATTCAGTTTAAAAAAAGAAAAGAAGTACTTCCTTCGTTCCGGTTTATAGGTCATGCGCGTATCTCTAGATTATCAATTTTACCATGCAATACGAATTGCGTAACATAAAAGTTATACCATTAGGAAATATAACATGTGAAGTTTCTAATATTTTTTTGTAATGAATATCTCATATTACGTTGATCAAATTGACAATCTACACAAACGCTCAGACCTATAAACCGAAAAGGAGGTAAATACATCGATCGACTCTTTTTCATTCTTCAAGAACTGTATATGTTGTCGAGAACTTCACCCCTCAAGGTACTTTCCAATAGTATTATTGGAGTGGATACAGTACTCACACAAAACACGGTGAGGGGGAAAAAGTCATACATAACTCAAAACATTTTCCGGATGTCTATTTTCATGAAGAGACACATTAGATATTAGGTGATTGTTTTATCCACGAGAAAAGAATCTAAGGAATCAAAAAAGAAAGATAAATTTTGGTCTATTTTTAGCGCAAAAAATCTC
Source organism: Poa pratensis (assembly GCA_947311845.1). Classification (NCBI taxonomy): domain Eukaryota; kingdom Viridiplantae; phylum Streptophyta; class Magnoliopsida; order Poales; family Poaceae; genus Poa; species Poa pratensis. Next base: position 13,606,716 of record CAMZMU010000106.1, read on the forward strand.
AAGAGCAATGAAAACTATTTTGTTTCTGCTCTCCGTGCAGTCGCATATGAAATGGATTAAGGGAGAAATTTAGCAACACTTTTCCCACAAGATCTCTTGCAAGAAGAAGATAAATATCGATGGTCGCCTTGTCAACTTTAGGAAGTTGACTCAAAGATTTATCACACAAATAGTCAATGTATTAGAACATACTTAGTAATAAATTGGGAACAAGAATAAAAGTGAAGACCGGTGCTTCTCTTGTTGAGGTAAGAGCAAATGATCTAAGTTAGTCAAGTCCACTATTTCATATACATGAAAAAGGCATGACAGGATGCCCTGTCAATGGTTGGCCTATTTTATTAAAATGGGGATAATTCCGATCTCTGTATCGATTGAAGAAGACAACCATTGAAATATTAATTATTGAAAAAAAAAATGTTGGGCTTGTTGTTGTCGAAGAAATTGTGTAGAGAAGAAAAACTCAAGGCCATCCACATAGGACTTGCCTCACAGTGCCATCTTAAAAAACCTACTATAAATCCTTTGTGGATTGATGTTGGCCGATTGATGATGACATTCTATGGCGTCTACCAATTTGCTGGGACTACAAGTGAAGAGTGTTGCAGCAACAAGCTGGTTTTTCCACAATAATGACTTAGAGTTTAACATTGATCACAAGGAAGTGTTTTTGTAGCTTGTTCTACCTCGTCTAGCATCTTGTAAAATCCTAAATTTGCCTTGTTTTTGCTAACTCCACCTAAGTAGTTGTCATATACAACGGTGATGAAATAAAATATATTATCAAACAAGAAAATAAGAAAGTATTCGTATTTTCAGTTTATTAATTGAGAATTTTTAGCGAGAGTAAAAATGAAGTAAACGGAGTTTCTTATATGGGAAAATGAACCTGGATTTATGGGTTCACTTGGTCACTCTCCGAAATACATGGTGAGATAAAATACTATAATGTATAACAAGATATATTCAAGTTATGGGTTTTATGTTTTAGTCATTGATAGCATTCATCTGGGCATCACGTCATAATGTAGATATGGTGGTACACTCTCAACCCGCTAATAGTCCCCAAACGAGTAAGTCATTCACAGATGGAATTTCATTCAACTCAATGACATGGTATTGGAAAGAATAAGTACACATGTATGTCACTCTTTTTGTCACTAAGAAGCACCTTACACGTCTTCCCCTTTATCCCTCGTGAGGTGGCAGAGGAGAGGTAAACCACAACAAGCCTAATCTCACTTTCACCGGATTAGAACATACTACAAGTCCCACTCCATCTAATGACCACATTTCCTCACACACGCCCTAACATAGTAGGTTGATCAAGACAAGCATATAAGAACGAGGTAGTAATATACATCTACAAATAGAGCCACAACTGTCTTGAACATGTTGCAACGGAAAAGTGATTGAGAATTCAACTGTTACCAACAAGTAATAATGGTCTCGTTGTTCAAAAGTAATATCATGCAAGTCTTGTGTTTGGGTAAGATGAAGTTCGGGAACCTAACAACCAAGTAATAATTATAGGGTTTTTATCATTCATTTCACTATGACCAAATGTATTCTTAGAAACAACATTTGGTCGATTGAATTCTCAGAAACATGATTGCTCCATTACTCTAACAATCAATTTCCCCATTCCATCATCTCTCCAACATTAGTCTATAATCATTTTTTTCTATGTAGAAAGCATAATATACAAGAGGATACTCCATTCAGTGATAGCAGTATGCAATGTGAATGTTGTATACATCACATACCTAAAATCACAACTTAACTATATTCTTAGTAATTTTCAATGCAAAATGTATGAAAAATAGGATGTGCTCCATAGAAAAATCAGAATTGTCCCGTAGAAATATCCAATGCCATAACAGCATGTCCTCCTTCTTAGGCAGCGATGCAAATCAACACATCAGCCATTTCACAGTCATCGAAACATCATTTGCTTCTGAATGTCACATGTTATGTAAAAGGATATACAATTGTGCACATATTGTCTCCTATATAAAAACTATAACATAATTGACGAAACATGAGAAAATACCATCACCAATTGCTAAGGTCACGTCGTCCCTCATGTTTTTCTAAGTGCAGATATGCCTGCCTTTTGTAGAAGAGCCACCCGATAACATAAGAAAATACTACATTTTGCGGCTACTTTGAAAAGCTATTATAAATAAAATGAGACAAACAATGTGATGAGCTTATTACTAAGGTAAAAAGATAATTAGTATAGTATTGGACCATAAATGGATGAATACATCTTCTTGCAACTTTGTATCAAGTATGTAAACAAGGTTGTTATAATCTATAATCAAAGCAAGAGATACACCACACAAGACTCTGAATTTAGCGTGCTAATTGAAGAAACAACCATGACTCCTTAGTAGTTGCAAGAGCATCCTTTAGATTTTCCATGAAAGACTCCTTAGAACTGATACTTTTCACAATTTGCATCATGTCGTTGGTCAGTAGCTTACAAGAGTAGCCAATATATATTGCAGTCTCCTGCTTATCTCTCGTTAAAATTGTAACCTTCATGATTGTTTTTTGAAGAGATTCTATTGCTTCTGGCGCCCCGTCTTGAATCTTGTATTTAATCGCTCTATCCCCCGGTATGTGGATATTGCACTCTATATTAGATGCAACTGATCGGAGTAAATTTCCCTTCCAAGTATTGTTGTGCTAGCATTCTAATATATTGCACTAGCAGTGCTCGAATTCAGGCTGACTAAATTCAGGCATACAAAAACAAGAGTTCTTAGGCCAAGTGCTGAATATTTGTGGAGATGTGTCTCTATGGAAAGAAGGTTGTCCAGCTTTTTGTTGGTAGTTCCAAACATTGAAATGGTTGCACCTTTGACATGTTAAATGTGTTTTTGCTTGGACATACTCTCTAATTGGCAAAACTGATTATACTGAATAAACGGAATGACAAAACTGATTGTCCAGTAACGAAGTAGTGGTGTCTCTGAGAATACAGTGGGTCATAGTGACATGAATAATAAAAGTTGTAGTATTATAATTATTGATAATAAAAGTTGTCAAGACATGTCAATTTTGGGTCTTGTGTCAATATCTCCTCGCGACCAAGTGAAAGATGAAAATACATCGTCGACCAGTGGTATACGTTTGAACCATAGAAGTTTTCCAAGTTTGCAAATTGAGAGGATCTTTGGCGGTGCCATTGATAGAACTAGCTTGCATGGTCTAGAGTGCACTCATGTGAAAATTTTGAGAAGAAAAAAGAGTTATTCATGCATTAAAAAGAATTAAGAACAATACGGCCGTGTGGCGTGTGAGAGGGAGAGGGTGGCTGCGCGTCAGTGCAGTTGTTGTGTACTACCTCTGTTTCATAAAAAAATTAGATCAAAGAGCCCAACTTTAAATTAATAAAGCCAACAGTGGCAATTACAGAGTGCAGATACATCTTACAGAACTCAACAGGACAAGCAAACAAAGATAACAAAAAAAAGGCTCCGCTTGATCCTAAGAGATCATCGTCTTCCTTAGCGGCGGGGTGCAAAAGCGAGGCATGGGTCGACATAGAAGGAATCAGCAGCAGCTGACCAAGCTCACCAGCACGCCATCTCTGTCGTCGAAGAAGGAACCTTTCCCTCTCGTCCAGGCTCGTGGAACGCCGCACCGTCGGCACACAGAGAGGATCACCCGAGAGCCTGCAGCCGCACCGGAGCTCCACACGACCGCCGCCATCAGCCACTGTCGCGCCACACCAGAAGACGCAAGATGCTGAACGAAGGCAACCACTAGAAAGATCGGCAACAAGACATCAGCACCACCTGCAACAGAGGTTGGACCGCCGGAAAACCGGGCGCTCACCGTCACTAGCAATCGTTGCAGCCGTGGAGGGGACCCTTCCCCTCCATCCCAGGATCGAGGGCGCGACCCACTGGCAAGCAGGAGCCATACTGAGGGGACGGACACCGAGAGCTGGGATCCATCACCTGAGCTGCAAAGCGTCGAGGTAGAAGAAACGCACCACCACGCGCCGCCACCAGCCAAGAAGAGCTAACCAACCACCCCCACGCCCCCCCCCCAGGCGGTGCCTCCAGGAAGGGGAGCGGTGTCGCATCGTCGCCGCCGTCCACACAGGGGAAAGGATTTTCATCCAAAGAAGGGAGGGGGTTGGGCAGGGGGAGAAGGGACCTCGACGAGGCCTCCGAGGAGGGATCCAGCGCCGAGGCGTCGACGACGTCGTGGCCTCCGCCGGCCAGGGGTTTCCCCCGGTCCCGACCCACCACCACGACCTCACCGGTCAGGAACGACGACCTTCCAAGATCTGACACAGAGGGCCGACGGGAGCCCATCACATAGCGCCGCACGCTCGTCGCCACCCCGCCGCCCCTGACGGCCAGGGTCATGGGTCCGCAACCACGGCCGCCACTCGCCTCCGAGCTAGCGCCACCTTCACGTTCCAGAGCCGCCGCCCCGGCATCCTCCACCTCGCGCGCCCGACCAACGCCACTGCCCCGCTCGCCGGAGCGCCATCGGGAGCGCCCACCGTGCCCTCAGCCTTTGGCGGGCAGGGCGCCGCCACCGCCGCCGGCGTCGGGTTTTTTTTGCCTAGGGTTTGGGGGCCTCCGGAGTCGCCCGAGAGGGAGCGACCCGGGAGGCAGGGGGAGTGATCCGTTTCATAATTTTTGAACCATAAACACGACAAAAATTACATACAAGTTTTTTCAGTAATTATATACACCAAATATTCCCACACACTGACACACACAATTTTTTCAGTAGAAGAATGGTGAGATTCAAAAAATTCATCGCGGGGAGAGTTTTTTCAGTAAACGATGTCTCGCTCCATCAAAATCTCTTACAACGTGCGCAACTGAAACAGACGAACACGACACGTATGGGGGTGACAACCACCCTTCGCGCCACCCTCCAGGAGACGGGCCATGTGCAAACGCAGAATCAGAATCGATGAGAATCATGCATTATCCCAAGGCCGATCCGGGGTTAGGAGCCCGAGATCCGACCAAACGCTCAAAACAAATCCAGCCTCCCCACCACCGCCGCCCACCGGCGACGTGTTAAATCTCGGTCGATCGCGCGCAACCACCGCCGTTGTATCTATCGTTGATCTCGCACCATAATTCTGCTCTGAGACAGTCGCCGATACGATGAAGGGCTGCTCTCCGGATAACACGAGTCCGTCCCCGAGATCACGGGGACAAAAAAAAATGTATAGGTGTGTGAGACAGGGACGCGACTAGCGGCGAACCTGCAGCCACATGGGTCGCCCAATCCTTCCGGCTTAATCTAATACGGTATGAGTTAAGTATGCAAGACCCAGCCGGAATTTACAACTAGTTCTTCTTGCAGCGGCACTCAACTCAACAGCCGTCTGGTTTCGCGGATGTCCTCTTCTGCTCAATCAGTAATTCAGACATTCAGTGTTCCCATTTCCTGATTCTTAGAGAACCCCAGCGGTTGCAGTCTACTCCGGAGTCAACTTGAATACCCAAGGTTTCGGTTGTATTTGTAAATGAAACAAACCAAGCCCAAGGTTTGGTGAAGAGAAGAATACTTATTGCTGATTAGCAGGTCCTCCTCCATTATGATGAAAAATCATTGGCTTATTTTAGAGGGGTACTCCGTATATGGTAGTATAAATAAGTTAAGTTTGGCAGTAGGAATTATGCCCCTGCCGTTTTTTTTTTTTTTGCGAAACACAGTACAACGCAAGCGCTCATATACACGCGCACACACTCACCCCTATGAACGCACGCACGCACACCCTACCCCTATGAGCACCTCCGAGAGACTGAGCCGGCGGGTTGAGTCTTGAGATTGACGAACTAGTATATGGTATAACAAGAAAATTGTTTAATAAGGAACATTGTATCATCTAGCAACGGCATATAGCATAGCGGTTGGAGCGTTCGGTTTCATCGGTTAGTCTTTGGGCTTAAACCCTTTGGTTGTGGCAACTTTGGTTTCTTTAAACCGTGAATGGCCAGTAGCAAGAGAGTAAGAAACACAGAAATTTATATGGATATATGGAACCGACTACAGGAAATCTCACCCGAGAAAACCGTGAGAAGGCACCGCTAGCAGATCAAACAATGTCGAGTCGGTCGAGCTGCAGGTTTGCTTCTGTGTATTTTTCAAATTTTGGATTGCTTACCACATACACATAGCTTCCATTTGTTTTGGCTGATGCCCAATAGGAGAACCATGAGAGATTTTACACTGAAATGTGTGACCCCAATTTGGTGGGTTTTTCATTTAACTCTGGTGAGATGGATGCAGCGTCAACCTTGTGTGAAAACCCTGATATGAGGATTCAAGGATGGTGGCGTCTATATGGTGCCATTCACCTTCTTGGAGGCGTCGCCTTGAGGTTTCGTCATTGCTACCACTTTCTCTAGGTGGCTTCAAAACTGTTTGTCAGTGTTGTGTTTGTGAATTGGTTGTGTGCATCCTCGATGCTTTGTCATCGGGTTTGCTTATTTGTAGTTCGAAATTTCGGTGGTCCCGACACAACGCATAAAAGAACCATTAGAGTTTGCACAGAAACGTGTGATCCACCTTCATTTTTTCTGATCATTTTTCCATCTAAAAACACAAAACGTGTAAAATATCTCTGAAGCAAACAAACATTTTCGCGAGGCGACCGCCGTCCACCATCACCACCCAACCACAACGCAGCCGCGGGCTGCCCTTGTTTATTTGCAATTTGGAAGAAAGGACTGGTTTTCTATGTATCCGACTCAGTCATCCAAACCACTACGTAGCGCCTAGCGAAGAGAACAACAACAACTGCACATGGGCGCCCGCCAATCAAGCTATCCAATCTTCTGCACGATTGCACGAGTTACGTTCCAAAGAAAAAACCCGGCCGCTGCATTATTGATTTCCCATATCGTAACCAACAAATGATCAATCTTCAGAGCAGCAACCTCGACAGCTTCCTCCTCCTCTTTTTTTCCCTGCAAAATATCACGTAGAGCTATTTGATGTGTAGCACACCATGTCTGAATTAAGCTTGAATATCCTGACGAGATTACAATGTTTTCAGTATGTGGCCAATTGAGTGCGTGCAGACAGACCCGTAAGCTAATTTTTTTAAACGGACCCGTAAGCTAATTTGGTAGTTATCCAAATAAAGTTGATTAACTTGCCAGAAGAAAACACATGCACATGGATTAGCACGAACTATCGACGAAGAAGAAGACTTTCATTTTTCGCTTGCACAGTAAACGGAGATTATTAAGAGCAACCGGGAGAAGAGAAGAGAAGCTTCAAAAAAAAGGAAGCAGCTATATACACACACCAGCATCGATCATGGACATGGATGCATGGGAGGGGGAGCTAACATTGTTGCCGGCTCGCCTCTCAACCCAAATCTCTCTCCTCCCTTCTCGCTGCGTTCCTCTCTCAGAGACACACATTCTTACAACCTACAGTGCGTGACACACGCGCGCGCATGCACGACAGCGTCGATCCACCCTTTCCTTCCTACAAAGACTCCTCGGGGATGCTCGCCAGCGCGGGGCGCCACCCGGCAGCGGCGGCGGCGCGGCGGGCCTCCATCGTCCTGATCTCGGCCACGATCTGCGCCGCGGTCTTCTGTCCCCCGACGGTGAGCGACAGAAGCCGCGCCGCCTCCTCCTTGCTAAGGAGCACCTTCACCCTCACCACGCCCTTCCCATGTCCGCCACGGCGAGCCGCCGCCGCCGATGCTCGTCTCGGGGAAGCCGCCTTGGCGTAGCTGGCCTTGACGCTCTTCGTTCCCATTCCCCCAGCTTCCGCTTCCGGTCGCGACTTGCCGGCGCCAATCTTGGGCGTGGGCGCCGCCTTGTCGCTGCACGGCGTCTTCTTCATCCTGCGGAGGGCCTTGGTGAGAAGCTTGAGGGAGTACATCCTCCGCTCGGGTTTCACCGCCGGCGGCAGAGCCTTGGTGCCCTGGTCGACCAAGCACGGCATCGCGTTGCCCATTTTCTCTCGGCGTTTCAGTATTGTTTGTGCTGCTAAGCTTGGGAGCTTTGGGTGTGATGATTGATGAGATGGAGGAAAGAGAGGGCTAGATGAGCAGTGTCGATGCCCCCCGGTGGTGACAACCATGCCGTTTATATAACGCCACAGGGAACAGAGACGAGAGTTGGAAACTTGGGTGATAAGAAAATTGTGAGGAGTAGGTTGCACTGCCCAATGGGGAGCTTACAATATTGGACGTGACTACGTAGCGGCGCCGCTGGGAGCGCGTCTGCAGCGGCGGTCAAACCCAGCGCGTGCGACTTTTCCCGCGCGAGCGCGCACGAGCCGTGATCGCTCCTTGGTCGTTGGTCCGTGATCGTTCTTGGGCTTCTCCTCATACTGGGCCTGAATGGCTTCAGAAACAAAAGCCCATATTTATTCCAACCAGTACCTGACCCAGTTTAACCAGCGAGTCTCTTCTTCCCCACGACAGCAGCCCCAAATAGTGGAGCTCTGCCTGAGCGAGGATGAAAAGCAGTATCACGGGAAACCCAGGATTTCATCAATAAAAACAAGAAAAGAAACTGATCTGGAGGAACATCAGGTTCGAGAAAAAACTTTCCACCAATTTTCTGCATACTTTTATGCTTGTACACAGAGAATTTGCAAGCATAGTACGAAGAACATGTGCCACATTGTAGCAACCCATGAGATCATGCGGTAGCTTGCAGACAAGCAAGAAAATATAAGGAACTTCGAAAACATACATAATCACAAATAGATCAGGTCTGACATACTCATACAAAGGTAGATCAAGTTGTCCACAAATCACAGGTAGCAAACTAATAAAAAACTTGAGTAGTTTCAGTATGTTCCCAAGAAACTTGGAGGAAACTAGCTAAGCATAACTTCATTTCTTTAGCAAGAGACTAGCACACCATAACTTGATAAATCCTTGGATTCTTCACTTACACCGTTCATCATTTGAAAACAGAAATCCAACCACCTCCATTCAGTCCTGTTGCAAGAACAAATATGGTTGAGTTAGCAACACTAACATATTTCCACTATTTTTATATGTTTACAGGTAAACAAAATATGGACAGTGGTACCGATGGATCTAACCTTGCAGTTTCGGTCAATGATATATCAAACAATCAAGATAAAAAGGAAATCAAATTTACAGTACAAAAATTCACCTGTGGTTACCAAATTCTTTTATGCCAGCTCTCAGTTTATTTCACCCGTGGTAGCTATCAGAATCATCCGTGGTAGCTATCAGATTCATCTTAAAAGATAACTCATGCTAGCTAACAAAATTAAATGCACTCTAACCATGATAAATTGTTAATTCAAATACAGCTACCAGTTTAGTTCGTGCTAGCTATGAGGTTGATTCAGTACAGATACCAAGTTAGTTCATGGTAGCTATGAGGTTGATTCAATACAGCTATCAGGTTAGCTCATGATATCAGGGTTATTTTAAGACAACTCATGCACTCTAACCATGATAAATTGTGAAAGATGATTCATGCTAGCTAATTTATCAGCCAGCCATCAGGTTAAATCATTCCAGCAACCAGTTTTCACTCAAGCTAATCATTGCTAGTCGATTTCAACAAATATCTAGGTACACGGTTAATTCATGCTAGCAGGTCACGTTAAATGAAATACAACTATCACGTAGATTAATCGTAGCTATCAAGTTAATTAAATCCAAGTTGCCTAGTTAATCTAAAAAAACTAGCTACCAGGTTAATAACATGCTAGCTATCAGATTAATCCGAAACAGCTGTTAGGTTAAACATGCTAGCTATCAGATTAATCCGAAACGGCTGTTAGGTTAAACATGCTAGCTATCGGGTTAATCCAGTGTAGTTACCTTGTTGATTCATGCTAGCTGCCAGGAAATAACACGGGAGAATTAAGTGTTCAAACACGTAGAGCTGAAGGGGACGACATGAGGCTATTGTCCACACCTCAACCCCCTGCCACACAAAATACACGATATATTTGTTATTGCCAAGTTAATTAATGACATGTCGAGATCATTCTAGCTATTTTTCAGGGTAATTCAAGGTACTCAACAATTCATTCATGACAGTAGTTTCATCCATGAAAGTTATGAGGTTATACAAGATAGCCATCAGTTATATGCATGCTACCTACCATGTTTATTGTGTGCTAGCTAAATACATGCTACCGCATGATGGTTAAAACCTGATACATAACAGTAATTAGGTTCATGGAAAAGGTTAATAAAGCATGGTAGCTATCAAGTACATGCATGCTAGCTACCATGTTTCTCTATGATAGCTATCAATTTGCATAAAAAATAAAGCAAAACTGGATCAAAAGACATTGCCACTTTCAAATAAAGAAGGCCACCTTATCTGCACTTGTGGGGTGGGTGTTCAGCTTCATCCAAAACTCAAAACCATCTGGCCCGCCAAAAAGACCCATGTCGTGGATTAACTCGTCTTTGAACTCTTCCCTTAGCTACATGAAAACAAAAAAACGCCGGAATCAGTATCAAAATCGTATGCACCAAAAATCAACAAACCTAAATGTACCACCGAGCTGGTGTTACAAAAAAAAACTAGTCTGCGTAGCTCCAGATTTGGTTGCATCATACTCCTGCACATCCAAAGCAGCGAGTATATCAACTGCCTCTCTCGTCCACGAATTAATTGCAAACCGCGCTGCCAATATCAGGTTACTTGAATACATATGCCATGTTGATTCATGCTAGCTCCTACCAGGTCCAATTCAATCCAGCTACAAAACAGGTTAAACTTATTCTAGTTACCTGTACACACATGAAAGTGCATACCAAGAAGTTAACATGCAAGCTACCAGGCTATTTCAAGTAATCTACCAAGTTTATCGATGCTAGCTATCATGTTAAATCTTTGCCAGTTGATTTAAAAAACCAAGCTGTCAGGCTAAAATATGCTAACTCTCAAATTAATCCAAAAAACAATTGCCAGGTTAAAACATGCTATCTATCTGCCATGTCTCAAACCTTACACCTATGTACCAATTAACCAAACGCTAAAAAAAAACACTACAACATCAGAGTACACCACCACTACCCTATGAAAATCCATGGAGAACAACAACACACATGAAAACACAATCCTTGGGTCAACCCCTTGCCACAGCACCAAACCAAACATCAAGCAAGGCCCCCAACAGATGAACACAAGGCTACCAAACAAAATCCATGGCCACTACCGAATGGATTCGACCACAAAACCCAAACACTAACAGTGTCTATCCAGAACTCTACACCAACGACCACGAAAACGAAATTCTAGCACCATCGCCTACCTACGCCGTTGAAGCCGACAGCGACGGTGGTCAAATCCAAACCACTGAACATACCCATCAACCAAATTGACCACAAAAACTAGCAAATCGAGAGGGTGCAAGCCTCACAACGCCGAGGACTGCGACAACGAGCGCCTCTGCCCCTATCCCGTTGACATCGACGACGCCAATGGTCAAATCCGGACTAAACTACACCGAGAGAGGAAATGGACCACATAAACGCGTAAATACAGAGGGTGCAGCGTTCACGACAGGTAGGAGTACGACGATGAGGTTCCTCTTTGCCGGAGAGGAACTGCTGGAATGCGCCCAACGCGGCAACAAATCCGGAATCACCGATGAAATCACCGGGACCGGAGAGCGAGAGAGTAGAGCAGGTGAGATTGGGGCTTACCACAGCCGGGGGTGCAACTACGAGGCTCTACGCCGGCGACAAACCTCCGGGCTGCGGCCAGCGCGGCGGAAATGGCAGATCGCCATCCCAATCGCCGGAGCGGAGAGAGCCGAGCAAATAGGGGAGAGGATTTCGGGCAGGATTTTTCCCTGAGCTGGCTGACAGGTGGGTTCCACAAAACGTTATCTATTTGACGCGAGCGACGTGCGGCCGGAACGAGAGAACGTGCGCTCTTACCTGCTGACAAGTGGGGCCGGCCATGAAATCCACGTCCGCTCGCGCGCATCGCTAGATTCGCTAGCACGAATCGTGAGCCGCCGCTGGGGAGAGACGCGGTGCGGCGCCTCTGAATAGCTTTTTCCTACAATATTTGTTCCATGGAGTTTGAGGTCAAACTGGGTTTCGACAGTTAGCACTTGTCCACGGCAAGTTGACACAGATTAATAAAAATTACGAGTACACAAATGCAAATTTATCAGAGCAAAGCAAAGTCGGCACATGCTGCATGGAACTTTCGGAGCAGTGACATGCGCATGCGGTTTCTACGGGAAAGCAGGAGAAAAAAGAGACACCATGCATGCAAAGGCAAAGGCAAAGGGAAAAAAATAGATTTATCATGAGTTCATGACCAGGATAACTATTTTGTACTTGTGCTTGGAGCAGGCCATCCATTGCATTCTGCGCAGGGATAGGATGTCCAACTAGTCCAAAGGAGCAGACCCCGGATTGGATTAGGCTGGCCAGTCGCACAACAAGTTGATCGCAACTGCTCTGCTATGAGCCCGGGAGCTAAACTCCAGGTGCATGCGAACAGAGGTGGGTGGTGTGCTATTGCTAGTTTGCCTAGCAGCATGAGTAGTGACCGGAGTGAGTGTCTGCAGCATTTCACAGCCTTGGCAATTGGCTACGAGGGGGAACAAGCTGGGTTGGTGTGAGACACTTGCGCCTTTCAGAATTGCTAAGCCCCTCAGAGCCCGGATGGAGACAGTAGTTTGCAGCTGAGACTTTCTGAACTTGAAGCTCAACAGTAGACGCAACACAGCAACCAGGTTGAAGCCTTTCAAGAAACTACCAGTGGTTTTAATCTACAGCGTCCTGCACTGCATCTGCTTTCAGGTTACTAGCCATATGTTCAGGAGTAGCTCTTCTTTCCCCAGCTCATCAATCATGGTCGTGTACCAAACCAACGCCATTCGACTAGTTATATTTGTACATACTGCTAAGACAGGCAGACAGCTACGTACCCGGTAAAAATCAGCAAAAGGAGAAATCTAGGTCTAATCGAAACTGCATTTTCCTAACAAGGAGGGATTCCAAGACAGCAACAATAATCATTGCTAACTCCCTCCCCTTGAATCTCAGATAGCTATTACAGTACATGCAAAAAGAGAAATCTAGGTCTAATCGAAACTGCATTTTGCTAACAAGGAGGAATTCCAGATAGGATGGGTAATCAGTGCTAACTCCATCCACTTGCATCTCAGTCTTCTCAGATAGCTATTACTGCAACCTGCAACTTACGCTAGACAATCACCAACATCTACAGATGTTCCACCTAGCGCATCAGTTTCACACTAGTATTTATGCAGAACAGAAAAGATCTCACAAGGAATAACATTTTTGGGTTGCTACATGCTACTTTTTGCATGAAAAAATATCAAGTGGAAAAAATACATAAGCAAGAAGTTGTTTTCGGATTTTCTTCAACTCCTGTCAGACTTGATCTACTAGTGCATGGAAAAACTAGAACAAACTAGGTAGTACTAGCATCTAAAGTTCACCAATTCCGGTGTTACCCATGCTTGAATAATACTGATGACTTGCAACAGTCTATTATGCACAATATAGATAGAGAAGCAGTTAAGCAACCAAGTAAGCAACCATGGTAAGCCCAGTACGAACAATGTTAAGCTGGAAGAATCCACAGGATGCTATATATATATACTCCCTCCGTCCAATAATAACCGTCTCAAGTTTATTCAAAAGTGGATGTATCCATACATGTTTCATGTCTAGATACATTCACTTTTTGTCAAACTTGAGACGGTTATTATTGGACGGAGGGAGTAGATATATATGCTCCAAAGATTATGCAAGTCTTACATAAAACATTGCTCGATAAAACAAACAACAAAGAGCCTGCTCCATTTGTGCACTTTCCTATTTTCATTTTCTGAAGTGTAGAGGCCAATTTACCTACTCAACTGTACTTGTGTTCCCCCCTTTGTGACTATCCCTGTCAGCACTAGTATCAAAAGAAAACTAGCTACGCATTAACACATTCCACCATGCAGAATCAAAGGAACCCAGCCATAAAACAAACCAAGCACGAATCACAGGAGCTGCTGTGTGATCCTGACAGACACGATCTCCCCGTTCCTCGGGTCGCGCATCACCTTGAACTTCGACAGCAATGCTGTCATGGAAGATACTATATGGCCTAGCAAAGATTCATGTCAGAACTAGACTCCAGCCAGATCAAAATGCTTTGATTCGGCTCATGCTCTTGCCAGAACTAGACATACCATGGTTGGGTTTCAGGTTGCTGTTGAGGGCGACACCGATCGGGGTGAAGCGTGCCCGGGGCAGCAGGTTGGAACGTTCCCGGATCCAAGACTTGGCATCGAGAATATCTGCACAATCAATGTCACCGTCAGCGTGAGTATCAGCCTCATGTCAGACAATCATGTACGAGTGAGTAACGAAGTGCTGGAATGGTTCAGGAACGAACTGCTGGTGTGTGGGGTATTGATGTGGGCGCGGTTGAAGATGGCAGCTCCGGCGGTATCCAGCGGCCCATCGCTGAAGTAACGGCCGAGCTCCTCGTACCCCCAGGTCCCATCCCTGAACTTGTTCTCCAGGTACAGCTCGCAGTGCCGGGCCTCCAGAACCTGCATCGTCCCTGTACCACAAGTTGTTCCAATCCTAACTAAATTCAGTAACCAGCACCATAATGGCAGGACCAACGACAACCTCCAAGCTAGCATCACCTTCGCACGTGTTGATGTTGCACACGGGGCATCGCACCATGTTCATGTCTGCAGCATTCGAGAAAGACCAAAGAAGAATGAGGAAGGCCGAACAGTTCAGCAAGTGCCAGGAATGAGCAAGAAGAAGAAGAACACGGGATGTGTGCACGTACCAGCGATCCAGATGCCAGGGCGGACGTTGGTGACCAAGCAGGCTCCAGTCAGTCCGATGGAGAACTCTGCAATCTCATCTGCCGGTGGCATCCCTCGTGGCAGTTCCAGCGTCGCCGTCAGCAGCATGTTCGACGTGTCCATCAGGAATCCGCCAATGCGAAACCACTCTGCACCACATCAAGCGTCAGGTATATACATCGCAGGAGTAAACGGCAATGGTGGAAGAAACAGGCTGTGGGAGAATTTCTGGGACGTTGCAGCGCTGTGCTTACCGATGTGCTTCTCGGGCTGGCGGAAACAGTACGCGTGGGTGTTGTCTGAAAGAAACAGAGGAGCACGCGTGTCAGTAAGTGGGACTGGTGTCAGTGGAGGACACCCCAAGGCTTGGTTCTTACCGAAGGCGTTGACATAGAGGCGGCGCCAGGAGCGGTGGAACGGGCGGGGATAGCTGAGCTTGCGGAGCTCGCGATCGTCGAAGCCGAGCGAGAGGTCGCGGAAGAAGGCGTAGCACCAGATCGAGTCGTCGCCCAAGAGGAGGCGGAGGAACCAGCGGCAGGTGACGGCAAGGCGCACCAGGTCAGTGCCGTGCAGGTACTTGGCCACCTCCGTCCACATGTCCGGCTCATACCTGCACACCAACAGCATACTAATAGTCTTCAGATTTCAAACATTGGGTGCTGAAACTACAGCATTCAAATGTCAATGAGAAAATACAGCACAAATCACACAACAGGTAGATAATGAGTTCCTGAACTAGAACTCCTAGACGTTTGGACTCGTTGAAGCATCAGAATCACAAGTAATTCAAAGCAAACTGCAGGGATTAGCTATTGGTTAACAAAACACTTTGCTCCCGCGAATTAGAATTCAAACAAAATGTCACGGCAGCTCACCAAATCGAACAGCTGCTGTTACAAACAGCAATGCATGGCAAGTTTAGCTCGCCAATTCGAGCTCTTATTGCTTGAAAACCAATAACAGAGCCGTACACGAATCACTTCAAAGTTCAAACCGCGTGTAGATGTGAGCAGCGATTCTACATTTCTAATTGGAAACACTGAGCCCGGAATTTCGAGGGGGTGTGCGCACCAGCTGTTACACAATCGCATCCAACGCAACAAAATTCGAATAATCCTCCCTCAGAAAAAAAAATCGAATAATCCACAGGCTTCAATCTACGAATTGCAGAGGATTCAAACAGCAACGCCAACTGCAGGCTGGGTTCAGTTGCGGTCGCTTCAATACCAAGCACGATTCACGGCAGTAAAATTCAAACCGCTCCAATACGCAAAAGTAGCCACAGATACACAACTCAGACTGGGTTCAGTCTACCACATACAGACACAGATACGCAACAAAATTCGAATAATCCACAGGCTTCAATCTACGAATTGCAGAATATTCAAACAGCGACACCAAATGCAGACTGGGTTCAGTTACGACGATCGCTTCACTACCAAGCTCGATTCACGGCAGTAAAATTCAAACCACTCCAATACGCAAAAGTAGACACAGATACGCAACTCAGTAGGCGAAATTGCAAGGCGATTCCACTGATTCATCACGCATCGCACAAATGTTCAAACCAATTCGCTCCTCCGATCCGATACACCACGTTCCAGCACTGCACACGTCATGAGCAGATGATTCAAACTACGAACTCGAATCCATTCGAAGCGCAGTAGCTCCGCAGTCCAACGAATCCAGCACCACGGGAAATTTCGAATCCACGCAGAGACACACAGCGAGAGAGAGGGAGGGACCAAGGGAACAGCAGAACACGTACCAGTTGAAGGGGACGCGAGATCGCGGGATGAAGGAGACGCGCGACACCGGCGCCGCCAGCCGGCAGCACCTCGAAGGCTGGAGCCCAACGACGGGACTCCCGATGCTCGGCGCCGGCTTCCCCTCCGCCGCCGCCGCCTGCTTCCGGGCTCGCTTCCTCGGCGGCGTCCGCGGGGGCGAGGAGACGAAGTCGGGGTGGAGTAGCTTCGGCCTCGGGCGCTTCCTCAGCTCCATGGCCCTCTCGCTCCCTCCCTCTCTCGGCGGCGGTGGGCGCAGAAGAGAAGAGAAGGCCTTGCCCATGTAGCGGTGGGAGGGCGAGGTGCCGTGTGCTGCCTGCGTGCGGGCGAAGGAGGGACGCATATATAGCGAGGCGGAGGCGAGGCGACACGGGTTTCGAAATTTGAATTTGGTTGGGAGAAGTGAAGCAGAGCTGAGCCCCGGTGGCCGGTGCTGCAAGGGTATTTCTGGTATTCTTCGCGATTCCGCGTGGCATAACACTGTCTCACTGCAACGTGGGCCTACCACGAGCCCATTCTGGTTGACCCCACACGTCAGTGCAGACCGTCACCGGTGATGAACCGCTCGAACAGAGAGTGGTATTTATTTTCTTCTGCAAGAGAGTAACAAAAGGCGCAGGATTAATAACTGTAGAAGAATGTCTAGTACAGTAGAACTTTGTAGTACAGAAATAACTCGTCAAGAGCAAAGATGCCAAAATGTATATGCCGTTCAGCTGAGTTTTGCAGCAACAAATTTACACAGGATCTGATGTAAAGAAACAAATGGAATCAAGGATTTCAAGAGTTGTGAGCTGCACAAATAAAAGCGACTCGTGTAGCATTTATACAAAATATATATACAGATTGATCCGTTTATCATTCATCAACAAAGGGAAATGGGTGAAAGACTTGCACTGCTGGAGCGGTGGAGATGAACAGGTCTCTGATTTCGGGTGCCCAAGCATGTTGGCAATGACCAGCGTAAGATCAAAATTCAGTGTCGCAGAGCTTCACCATCAGGTCGGAAACAATTCGCCGAGCGAAAGGGATGTAGCTCAAGCTATACCTGTGGTGGAAAAACAAGGGGAGTGTGGAAGCATGGTGAGGTCATTCTTTCTTTGTAAAAAACTAGGTAATTCTGTCAGTTGATTGTAAGGCGAAAGAGCAGGAAATTGAGATACAATCAGCACATCGTTTCCAGAGTTGGAGCTTTTACAGTGTCCAAATAACTGTCATCTAGCTTCACCACATGCTATATACACTATGTAAAATTTGGAGACCGCTAAGGAGAAAAAAAGAGTTGAATGCTGACACTGAATGTTTTAAACAATATCCAAGTTTGCATGGTCCAATTAAGTTCTATATTCAAATATAGCAGTTTCCAAAGCCCTAAGGAGCTAATAGCCGGGCATTGCTTACTCAGGTTTGCACGTGCCACTTAAGACTGACGAAGCTGCAGCGCTTCAGAGACATATTTCCATGGAAACGTTTCTACAGGAGTGATGCTATGACCACTCACGGTTACCGGCTACTAACCTAGCATCGTTACTTTTTAGCTTTGGGCATGTGCTGTTTACAGTTGTGTACTTGTATGTCAAAAAGACATAAAGTCAAGCCCCGTGTATAACAGCGTACATTAAAGACTGGGTGAATATTATCCACTGGTGTATCTGTGCTCCCACCAAGTTAGAGGTGGTGCTCTATTTAGTATTCCAGGTATTGCTTCTTCGACAATTTGACATCGCTGGAAGTGAACGTGCTACACATAGACAATGACTTACATAACTCGGTGTACATAACACAAGCAATACTCAGAGGAAAACCGGAAAACCTGAAATCGGTTCCTGAAAATGCAAGGGGACGTAACAATTTTCTATCATCTTGATAGTATACAAGCTAATCTCAGTTCTCAGCATTGCTAATGGTCCTATAAAAGGACAGGCAGTACATGACAGCACTCAAGGAGCTAACGACTGTGGATAATTAACTGGCTCCATTTAATATGCTTGCGAAGTTGCGATTTCAAGAAACACAGAAATGAAAATGAAAATGAAAAAAAAATTGGCAAGTGTTGGGATTATCTATTGCATGCAGCAGAATAACATTCTAGACCGCGCCTCACTAAGCACAGTAATAAGTACATAACACATGCTTCATTTACTTTTCTATATGCAAAACAAGCAAGTATACCCCAATTTAATTAAGGTATATGATTGCAACTTTGTGGTCTCGGTATAATGTGATGGTTTAATGATTAACAAGTCGAGTAAGTCACTAAAGGCTATTTGGAGGAAAAGCAACTTACCAAAAGAGGGCGCAGATCTCACAGATGATTGCAATCAATGTAAGCAACTTGTCATGAAGCTGCACACAAACCACAATCAGAATTCATGGTTACCTGTCGACTTTGGATATTTCTCCATTAAACTAGGTAATTTATTTACAGGAATAAGGCCATAAAATGAACAGAGCAAGATTACTAACCAAAAGAGCAAAAATTAGAGCAAAAATAACACATCCACCATAAATAGCTGTAGCATAAACACGAACTGGGTCAAACATCATCCTCAGTTGTTTATTTGGCCCCATTACGAAGGCTGTGCTGCCAAACAAAGGTTCAAATCAACATATTGCAAATATTCAAGAACGAAGATATCAGAGCTAATGCAAGATCTGAACATACATATCAACCTGGCATTTGATAGGATCTTATTATTCACACTTGAAAGGCTACCTATAAATAGCAACAAAGATATATGGAAGATTGGAACAGTACAAATCTAAAACGAAAAACTATGAAAGTGAAAATCTGTGTAATCACCTTCCAACTGCCATTATGTTGCCAAATGTAAACATGACGGCGAATTTGATAGGTCTGGCGAAAACAATAAGCGACTGCACAAGAAAGTTAAGAAGTAAGCAGTGCATCACATGAAGAATTTACAGCCAAACATGTTTCATTTACTAAAATTATCTTCTGTTAAATAGTTCAGAATTGCCAGCAAGTTGTACTATCAGGTTAGAGCTTAATGATAGAATTTCTTCACTCTCGTGGCATTTAGGTCGATCAACAGTTGTCTCAGGTATCCAAGATCAAATCAGAACAAACTTCACATAAGCATGGCATCTAAACCTTAACTGCCACTAAGACAGGTCTCCAGCACCGGCATAATAAATGTGACGTATGTTCTTACTGCGAAGATAAAATTTAGCAAAGAAATCACTGTGTTGGCTAACCTAAAGTTCTTAATCCTGAAATGGGCATTTACTCGTGAGATCTGACCCAATACTTCAGGCTTAGTTTTCCATGCCTAAAATGATATATTTGATATTTGGAAGGACTAGCATCAGCCATTGCTGAAAATACACAGTAACCATAACTCTTAATGATAGTTCTTAATCCTTCAATGTACAGGATCCAATTGCTAAAAGTAGCGTCAGCATGGCCTACATGGCTAATTATTCACCTGCAGTCAACTAGCAACTACAGCAAAAATTGTACGCACAATAAAGTGTAGGCGGAAATTAAAGCCACGTACCAGCATCATCAGGACGAGTCCAGCGGCCAAGCAAGCCGCGAAGCTGTAGACCCGCTGAACCAGGCAAAACAAGCAGAACATTTCAGATCGACGCGGACCAAGAAACAGCTGCTGCGTCCGAGGGTATACGGAGGGGCATGCCTGACCTGGAGAGGGGACAGCGAGCAGAGGCCTTCGGAGTCGCCTAGAAGGTCGTCCTCTTGCCGCTCTTCGTCGTCGCCGCCGGCGAGCGAGCGGTGGAGACGGGTGAGGGCGTCCATTATTGCTTCGATCGGTTTTTTCAGGTTTGGGGATCGATTTCAATCGAGGTGGGGAGGACAGGGATGCATACATGATATCCTAGCCGTCCGTTTGGCTCCTCGGAGATCTGAAGGCTGAGAAAACGTGTCTGCGATACTGAAAAACCTGAAGGTCGTGGGTACTCCTGCCTCGCGCACATCGTGCAGATCACACCAAGTCACCAACCACTACCAGCTAAGCATCTCTTGCAGATTGCAAAAACCACACCCATGCTACATTTAAAATATTTCTCTCCTCCATTGTTGGTCTTCCTCAAGCTCCCATTTCCCCATCCAAAGTCAAATTCATTTTGGTAAAAGAAAAAGGAGATCTTGATCTACAATCCCATACAATCAAATATGATTCCCCATCGAGTTCATCAAGATATTGTTAATCTTGAGTTTGTTGGAAACCCTAAGTGTACTATGGTCGCCCGGAAGCATCCAAGGTGTGGATCTGAGCTCAGTTTGCATGTCATCTTAAGGCCTACCACAAATAGTTGAGCTCCTACTTTGTGGAGGAGGCTCAAAAAGAAAAAAGGTTACACTTCAATGGTCATTGGGGGCCATTCGTGATAACTCACACCTCTCCAGCGGTGATTAACTTCTCCCACCCAATGATCTTCATCTCCACGTAGCTTCGTTATTTTCATCCGAGTTATTTTGCTTGTGATGGCCTTCGTGGTTGAAATTTATATATCATCATGTAGGTTACTTTCACATTAATGCATTAGGCTTACCTTTGTACCTGCAAATCCTAAAAATCGTGAAAATTTTAGAAAAAAAATGTAGAAACATATTCACCCCCTCTAAGTTAACCATCTAAATCCTTTGATTGGTATCAGAGCCGAGGACTATATTTAGTGGCTTTACCACTTAGTAGATAAATGGTCGATGGAGAGGGAGATGCTACAATGTTATATACATGCAAGGATCTAAATGATATGATGGTCATGTATAAAGAACAATATGAACCCTCTATGCAAGAGTCCATTAAAAAACAAGTCGATGATGTTATTACACATTTGTCTCTGGGTAGTTCTCCCCTTGCTAGTCCAAGTGTGGAGGAGATACTGGGGACCTCCACCCTCACGATTTTTGCGCGAGGAGTGGCACTCCTTCTTGCCATGCCGCTCAGCACACCTATATACTACCTCTTATATCCATTCCTCGTATTAACCACTCCACCCTCACCTGTCTTGGGTGGAACACATTTTTCTCATTGGAAATATTCTATGGAGTCTCAACTTCACAATACTTGCGTGGAGATTTAGGGAGTGTTGAGAAAATGATTCAAGCCGGTGGATGAAAATAGCATTACACTCAATGATCACATTGATTATCAACTCAATGCCAATGATTTCAACATGACTCAAATTGGCTTGAGTCATCCTATCTATGATGAAGTATACCTCATCAATACCTCCAAGGAGCTTTCGGACAAGCTCACCGCGATGCAAGAGGGAATTCAAGCATCCAAAGGTCAAGATATGAGATGAGCAAGTTTATGATCAATGATAGGGAGACCCTTCGAAGTGCCTTTGCGAGATTCAATGCCCTTTGGGTAAATATCCAAGGCTTTGTTTGGTCCTAAAAATAGCATATTCATAAGACTAGACTAGTGGTACCAAGCAAGAAATCTCTCAAACCGCTTTTAGTTTGTCTTTTGTTCGACACCCAGCTGTGCATCCATTTTTTTTGTTGATTTTTCACTCCACTTTCCAACTCGAAGAAGCAAAGCTCCTCCCCTCTTACCACTTCGCAACATATGTTTGCCATGTACCTGGCCAAAATTCCTTCTCTCCACTTCCCAATGGGTTATTTACCACGTGCCTCGCCTATAAATGCCGCCTCATCGCATCCACACTAAGCTGCCACCCATACGCTTATGTCCTCCTTTGCCTCACATTCCTGGTTTGGTTGCCTCTATTGTCCCCAGTACGCTCCTCTCTTAGCCCCCCCCCCCCCCCCCCCCCCGCCCCCATGTTTGCCTTTATCCGTCCGCCGAGATATCGGCCAAGAAACAACAATGGTCGTTGAACTAGCTATGACCAAAGGGAGCCAAAATGAGCGAACATGAGGCAAGAAGGGCAATCTAACCGATGAAAGTAGGAAAGGGGGTAAGGACTCCCACATGGTCTACTCTCTTTGTCCATCGCCCAAACTCGCTTTTTTGTCATCTTCGCCCGCTCCGAGAGAGGTTCGAGCATGGTTGGACAATGTACAAAGCCTGAATGGGAAGACTCATCAGACCAACGCGTAGCCTCTCCGCCCAAGAAACCGTCGTCACATGCGCCACATCAGAGGCCAAAGAATGGGATTTCCAGGTGTGCCACTAGGTGCCCCACCGCCTGCAGAGGTCGGGCGGCACCTTCTAACCATGCATGGTGACGTTGGAGAAGAGGAACCGGGGCACGCCTTGCAGTAGTTTTATTTAGTTTAATTTTACAATAGTGTTTAGTTTGTTATGTTTAATTATATTTGGAGTTGTATAATATTGAGTTTAGTTAAGTTGAAATGGTTTTGGAGTTTTGTTTACTTTCATTTCCATCTCCCGCTACAACATATAACACAAACAGAACAACAACCTAAAAGTGTCTCCAACGAGAATACTTAAAAATAACATGAGGTTGGCAGTCCGATCAAAATAGTCCACGTTATCTCATTCTTTTAAGCCACGTAGTTGAGCGCTAAAATGTTAGCAAGTCACACCTGTAAGGTTTTAGCGGGTCCTATTAATGTTATTATGTGCGCCATACGTGCTCGAGTGAGGTGTACTAAATGGAAGACACTACTTCTACTTGTCTGCGATTGAAAAGTTAAGAAAAACCTTTTTTATATGACATAAGGAGAAACCTGAGCAAGAGCATCTCTAGCAGACCCCTTATACCACGGTATAGTACTATAAGGGCCAAAAAATAGTTTTAAGGTACCATGCGAGCTACGGCTACCGTAAAACCGAATATTCTATTCGCGGGTGCATTTTCTTCCTTTCCCTTCTTCACATGGTCATCTTCTTCCCACATCACCGCACAATCAACCGCGGCCAGCCTGCATCTTCGTGCCAGCTGTTGTTGTGGCCTCCCCACCTCGCAGCGGAAGTACGTCACCACGTGCCCGCCGCCCCCAGCTATTCGGCGGAGGAGTTCAACCCGGGGGAGCGCCTGGGTTTCCCTTGTTCCTCCCTGTCCGTTGCGCCTCCCACCCGTTGCCTGCATCTCCAGCACGACTGAATTTCCCTAGCCTTGACGACCACACGGCGGCGGCAGGATGTAGCGACGGCCAGCAGGCAGCGGTCCCGTGTTGAAATTGGAGCGGCGGCGGCTAAGGACTCTTCGCACATGTCCGCGGCGGTGGGCATGGCTGAAATCGACCTCGGCCAGTAGCGGCGTCGAGAACGAGAGGCACTAGATGAAAGGTACTTCCCGCCAACTATTTTTTTGGGTCAAGGGAAATCATAAAATTTACCTCCGATACATTAGAGATTGGAGGCTCATCTTAAGACTCCCCTTAAAAAAGATTTGACCCTGTTTACGGGATCTAAAATTGACTTTTTTTTCGACTAAACCCGTAAGATATGCTTGTTTTAAGGGATCTGATAGAGATGTCCTAACATACCAAAGAATCGAAGGTAGAAAGATAAAAATCAACATACAGTAATAAAGATTGAGCCCTAGATATATCTTGCATGTGTATCAAATACATTAATAAAGATCGAGCCCTAGATATATATCTTGCGTGTGTGTTTCAGAAATCTAGTCTGGGAGTTATTAAAACGGAAAAGAAAATAAACAATCTGACATGTGGAAGTTCAACCACAACTACCGTGTTACCCTGAACCGTGGCTCATATTAACCGCCACCCACGCTCAGCCGACGTAACCGCACAATGGGTATTTCCGTCACGCCACCTGAAACAAAATCTTCGAAAACAAATAGATTAAATCCCCCGAAAATCCGCGATCGCGTCTCTTCTCGCCCCCGGCGTTCCCCTCCTCCAATTCCCAATCCCTTCTTCGCTATCCGGCCGCTGCTCGTATTCCATTCGATTCGATTCCGATTCGATCCATGCAAGTCTCCCACCGCCGGCCCACATCCGAATCCTCCCGTAGTTCGCTTTGTCCCGCTCCTCGTAAAAGCTGATCCCCGCCACCGGACTCGAGCCCCGGTGAATCCCTGCTGCTTCCTGCCAAGTTCTTGCTTCCTTTATATGCTTGGAGTGTTCTGGGCGGTTCCTGTGGCGAGACGAGGAGTTCTGGTGGATTTGTATCTGGTCTGCTCAAGGTTCAGCCCTGTGGAACTCTGCTGAGGATTTAGGGGAGACCAGGGTTTCGAATTGCGGCGGTTCTGGTTAGGGTGTCCGTGGGATTGAGGTTTGGAAGCCACCATGCCGAGGAGCACGCGACGCCGGTCCCGCAAGCACGGCCGGGAGGAGCGGGACAGGTCGGACTCCGACGAGGACACGCGGCCGCGGGAGCGTGAGGACAGGAAGGGCTCCGTCAGGGGCTCGGAGGAGCACGAGAAGCGGCAGTCCTCGGCATCGGCAAAGCTTCCCAATGTGGCCGAGGCATCTGGTTCGTCCGCGGAGGGGCAGAAGAAGAGGAAGAGCAGGGGGAGCGAGAGGCTGCCACTGGGGATGAAAGGTGGAGTGGCGGCGGGGAGGATGAGAGGCGTGATTACCATGACTCGAAGAAGTCGAGGAGTTCAGATGGTGATGTGAAGGGGAAGTCTGCAAGGAAGTCTAAGGAATCTGATAGGTCGGACGAGGTTGGCAGGAGGAGGTCAGATAAAGGGACGTTGTCGGAGGAACATAGTGCGGGCGAGCATCGCCGCGTGAAGGAGAGGGGGATGGATCTTGAGGTACAGAAGTTGAAAGAAGGCAAGCAAGTGATGGTGCTCAAGGAAGACAGTATGGATCAGCAGTATAAGGTGGCGAAGGATAGGAATCATGAAAAGGAGAATGGGGGCAGGCATGATGCCTCGTTGAAAGCTATGGCAAGAAACAAAGAGGTGAAAACACGAGATTTGGACAGCGATCAAGCGAGGAATAAGTGTAATGGGACTGATGGTAGGTATTTTTCACCCTGCCTACGTACTTAAACTTTGTCGGTAGATACTAGATAATGAACTAATGAAGTATCACTTGCTATACTGACAAAAGCATCATATGGATCATGGAACATGAACACCTGTCAATTGCATAGGTCTTGTTAACAATAGAAGGATAAACAACTAATGCTTAAGTTACTAAACTAGAAACTGATATGTTATATGATGTTACTGAAGGTTTTTTACTTGATTTTCTTCCATTGATTTTACTTATCGCAGAGACACCTCTTATCATCACATTTGACTTCATCTGTTCATATCTGTTGCCTGTCTTACACTTCCTCGACTAGTGTTGTTTTTGACATAGTAGGATTCAGTAGCAGTTTTATGTAGGTATGAGTTGCAGTATTATAGCCTTCCCCCCAGGGTAGTGAGATTTGACCTTAGTATTTGTTGTTTGCGCCTGCTATTCTACTTGCGTATTTCCAGACAGTATAGTCTTCACTTCAACCAGAAATCTAAATGCGAGCTGAAAATGCAGTTTTCGTGATGCTAAATAGCGTTAGGTTCTTGTGTATAATACATATGAGTGTGTGACCATAGAAGACTACATAGAAGTGTATTGTGCGCATGCACAGATGTGGGTATATTGTGTGCGGCTGTGCACCAGAGTCAATGAAGCACTAGGCACTGTTTACACTTGATTGGAGAACCATCTACACCTGTGTTGATAGATAAATCACAAAACTGAAAAACGTCTGAAAGATTTGAGAGGGTGGGATGCTAGTGCTCCTGGACATCAAATCCTTGTTCATTCCTAATTCTTGAAATTTCAAATCTGTTAACTGTTCTATTGTGTGTGTATTATTATTTGGACATGAACCATTCCCTTTCCCTATGTTGTCAGGGGATGGATTCAGCGATACAAGTTATTTCTGACTTGTTCCTATGCATGAGTAGAATATATGTGATTTGAAATAGTTTATGTTGTATTATTTGTTATCTATTCAACATTGTCAATTTTCAGAACAAACTCTCTGACTATCTTCTCGAGCCTTGTACACCACGTCATTGATGTGTCTGTGTATGTTCTGTCGTAACATCCTGGTTACACGTTATGGTTTAAATAGCTCAAAAATCAAACAAGTGGTATTATGTTCATAATCTTAGGACTGTAAAAACACCACGTTAATCAAAAAGAGAGTATTGTGTGAGTTGGACTTTCTAATTATTTTTATATGTCTTAAGTATCTATGCTATAATTTCTATTGATATCATATTGTTTTCATTTAATTAGCAGAACGTCAACTTGAAGATGAGTTGCATGATGGAGAACAAGAGAAAAATGGGAGGTACAGGAAAACACAGGAGCAGTCTGTTGGGAAAGATGAGTCACAAGGTGGCAGCAGGGAAAGGAAAACCATACCTAGGGATGTTCGTACGAAAATTGATGGATGTTACGAGCAACAGCACACAGATGAAAAACTCAAAATGACGTGCCTAGAGGTGTGGACAAACGTAGAGAAGAAAAATATAAGGATGATAGGTCCAAAGTTCAGGATAGGCATAAAAATAACAAATACAAAGATGATAGGCATAAAGAAGAGGAAAGGCATAGAGATGAAAGGTACAAAGAGGAAAGGTCTAGACATGAAGATAGACATAGGGATGTAAAATACAAAGAGGAAAGATCTAAAGAGGAGGGCAGACAGAAGGATGAAAGATACAAAGAGAAGCCTAGAGATGAAGAGAAACCTAGGAATGGAAGATCTGATAACAGCTCTAGAGAGAAATATCGAGATGATATTTATAGA
The DNA here is from genome assembly GCA_947311845.1 of Poa pratensis. Taxonomy (NCBI): domain Eukaryota; kingdom Viridiplantae; phylum Streptophyta; class Magnoliopsida; order Poales; family Poaceae; genus Poa; species Poa pratensis. The sequence goes on from CAMZMU010000106.1 coordinate 13,634,002, forward strand.
AATCATAGGAACCAAGATGGTGGATCAAGGGACATGCGATCCTCAAAGGACAACACTAGAGACAGATCTTTGGAAAAGCACTACAAAGAGGAACTTAATAACTCAGAGAGCAGATACAATAAAAATATACTTCATGACAATGAGGATGATGCATCTGCTGCTGATCGTAAGAGCACTAAGTACAGAGATGAGAGCAAAGGGAAGAAACGGTCTTATGAAGAAAGTGTTCACAATGGCGATCTAGAACCCAGGAATGCAAAAGAATACCATGGAGATGCTACTACAAAACACAGGTCTGAGGTAGGCTCATTTCTATCTAGTGAAGACCGTAGACGGGATTATGAGAAGGTTGATTCTCGGAGGAGGGATTTAGAGAGGAAGAGCCCTTCTAGATCCAGTACATATCATGTGAAGGAGCAAAGCAGGTAATTTTCCCCCACTGTTGACCACATTCTTCTCTGCATTACGTTGCACTATAACTTCTAAATGGGAAACACATCTTGGTATCTATCTTTGTGCCTTTGGATTCGATTGTGTTTAAATTAATTTTTAATATATAGTTTGTTCTATAATACTATTTGTGCATGAAGTTCATTGATGGAGCTACTTTATCTTGTTCGAGATGCTTTTTTCAAGTGTTTTGAAGAGAGATTACTCGAGTGCAGTTTCAGTTTCAGTTTCTTTTTGACATGTATTCGCTGCCATGTTTTTAACAGAGCCAAGAACTGCTATGAGTGAAAACATAAAAGTAGTTCTAGTATTTGTGGGCACTTCTCATCATCTGTTTCTGCATGTTATTTTGGTACTGAACTTCTAAGTTTTTCTGTTGGTCAAACTATAAGTCGTTAAAAGTTTTTTACAAACTGCATGGATGTGACTATTTAAAATTTTAGCAAATTATTATTTATTTCAGGCATTTCCCCAAACAAGAAGAATCCTCACCCAGGGAGCATGGTGCTGCTCTTGGAAGACATAGACGAACATCTGACTTTCAATCAGTTGAGGTCCGAGTAAAACTGATGCAAATAACAATGAATCCTCTCTTCCCTCAAAAGATGGTAAAAGTTCGAGATCTGATGGCCGACCAATTCATTTTAATGACAGACAACCATCAGTGACTGATCGGCAAGTTCCTATCCGGAGCAATCTGAGGCATAGTCTTGATATGGTTGATGGCTCAGTGAAGAACGGCAATACCAGACATCATGAGTTATTATTGAATGGTCGAGCTACGGACAACTATCAAAGTGCATCACCGGGGCATCTCCTTCCGGCACCTGATAGATCTGAGATGGCCACTCAAAGATCCTTTGATGATGATACTAGGAGCCAGGTTAGGGAACGCCGATCAAGCAGCCGCTCTAGAAGAAGTGGTACTGTTGATACTGCAAGAGGGCATGTTAACACTTGGAATAATCCCTCTTCATGGCCTTCACCAGTACCTAATGGGTTTGGTCATTTCCAGCATGGGCCTCCAGTCCCTGGTTTTCACCCAGCTATCCACCAATTCCCTCAATCTTTTTATGGGATGCGACCACCTATGGATATGAATCATGCTGGGGCTCAGTATCCTCTGCGTGGACATCCTGAGAGTTTTTCTCAATTTGCACAACCATTTTCATGGCACAATCCTGCAGAAGAACCATATCTCTCTCGATTTCCAGGTTGGGATGCAAACAGAAGTGTCTTTGAAGAATATTCAGACAGCTATAGCAGACAGGATTTGGGCAGGAGTAAAGATCCTGATTTTCAGCAGCAGTTAGAGTCAGAGGTGCCACTTCCATCTCACACTTCTGACAAGCCTTCGTTAACTCAGTCCCAAACTCAAAATCAAAATGATAGCTCTGAAGTCAAAACAGTTGATGAGAGCAATGATGAAAAAGCTGATGCACATGCTCCAAAATATAGATCTGAGAGAACTCCTGGACCTTCTAGTGTGGAAGTGGATTCTCGGTTTTGCTCTAGCTATTTTAAGAGCCTTGACATTTCAACAAGCCTTGCTTCGTCGGAGTTGTACAAAAAGTGTATTACAATGAAAGGGGGGTTGGAACTGGCTGGATCGTGTAAATTGAGCATGCCTAGGTGCTTGAAGGTAACTGAATTATTTACATATATAGTTAACTGTTTACAAATCGCTTCATTTTAAGCATGTTAACCTTTCTGCTCCCTTGTACAGAATAATAAAAACGAGCACGGATATCAAGCACAAGGTCTCAAAGACATGATACAATCTGTGTTTTCTGGGAAAACAACTTCCATATTTGAGGTACATCTTTGAAAGATCCAACGTTAAGAAGCATTCATGACAGTATACCGCCAGTACATGAATGGCTATGTTTAATATTTGTCATGTCGGACAGTCACCATGTTATTCAGGCTTCTCGATTAGGGCATTTTTCTTCATAAGGCCCCGAAAAAAAAACATAATTTTTGTGATTGTCTGGAATAGGCTATATTGAAGAGAGACAAAGCTTTATTGAAGTAAAGCTTCTAAGTTGAATGCCATAAAGAGCCACCTACGGTCTGGACCATGGGGGCTGGCTGTTCCCAAAATTTGGCTTACAAAATTGGCCTTATGTTTTGATAGCTCGCATTGAGCAAATATCACCTATACATGACATTGGGAAGTCTAAAAATTGTTCATGCCACAATGCTTATGTTTCATGTTTAATCCCCAACCTAGGCCACCTAGAGCCTTCAAACATTAACTAGCTTGATTGGTTGACTTATTTGGCTTGAATTGTTGTCCTGTATCTGAGTTCATCATCATCCTTATTTACTATTGAGCCAAACATGTTAAAATTTGCACCAGGTGCTGTACAGTAATAATGTCATTGTAGCTCAAATAATTGTTTTAGTAGCGTAAAGAAATATCTAGTTTTTAATTTGCAGGTGCTGTACATATTTTCTCTTGGAATTATTACATCAGAACCTTCCATTGCATCTATTGCTAATATAATTTGGCTATAATAATCCATGTTGGGCCTGTGATGATTATTGATGTGGTTTAACTTTTACAGAATGCCATGGCGCTTTACAGTTCAAGCACTGGTTCTTGGAAGTCCAAAACTCTCGCATCATCTTCACAACCAGAAAGTGATGGGATGATTAAGGAGGCTTCTGCGGACATGGTGGACGAAGGTGATGCTACTGTAGCTGAGGATCAGGCATTGCCTTGTACTGATATAGGTGATGAAGTATGCAACAACGACCAGCCTCATCGTGGAGTGAATTTTAGCATGCCTGGTGAAGCTGGGTTGGCAAAAGATTGCAGCGACGCAGGAGAGACAAGGTAGGCTCAAATCTTGGGGACGAAAACCTCAGCAGCAACCATAGCGAGGGGTATGCTTCTGACGCTGAGGAGCCGCTCCCGCATGACGCCAAAGCCCTGCAACCTAGTTGCGACGCTGTAGGCAGTATTCCCGACGTTCGGATTGAGCACGTTTCTGGTGTCGTTTCTGATGCTACGCTTGCCTCTGGTTCAAAGTCGTGCGAGGATGTCGTTCCAGGTTGTAGGGCTAATTTAAACCGGATACCTTGCTCTCCTGGGAGTACTTAAAAAACTATTTATTCCATTTATTGCTCCGATTAGTATCCCATTTCCTTGGGCTGGTATCCCCGTGCATTTGTTTTCCTCTTTTCCCATCATGTTTTGTCTCTGAGAATGGCAGCATTCTCCAGTGTGCCTCCCTTGTTCTGCCGCAGTGTGTGTGGTGGCTCAATTGCGATCAATAAAAAGTTATCTTCTTCATTTCACTATTTTCTTCTAGAAATTTCAACTACGACCACTCATCACTTGGGTTTACCGTTGCTTTTCTTGCGAAACGAAAAGGGTAGTTTTTTTTTTGGAAATCAAAAGGGTAGAATTAGTAGTTGCTTTGGTTATTTTAGGGACGAAGGTTACGGATATGTTATGTGGAAAAAAGAATGAAACTTGGGTCTTTCTTTCGAGCTTGGATCCCTTTCATCCGTGTATTTGGTGGAAGAAGCTGCGTACGTATAACTTAAATCCTCTAATTCATACCGCATGTCCGCAGGGTAAATCAAAACCATATAGGAACTGTAATTAGAATCTCAGAGTCGAATTTTTATTAATCTTTTTTAAATGGGTGATGCAGTGTTACGGAGTGTCACTCCTTCCTAGGTAGTTATTCTGTCCTAAGAGTATTGTTCAAACGCATGATCATGGACCAAAAACAGATCAGTGCTCCACCTTTTACATCCAAATTGCGGCACTGCACCAGCTCAATTTCTGATACATGCGCAAGGCAGCAAATCCTCAATGCAAGCGCAGCAACAACACACACATGTTCTCTCTAACGCATACACAGCAACAACACAATCAAATGCAGTGATGGCACATAACCGAAAATGGAATAGAAAATTGTAATCTGCGTATCCATGCTCCACAATTCCACAGAAGATTGCCCGAAAACACAAAATCATCTCTGCTGCATACTGAATTACTGGTACATCTTAGGATTTTCTCCAACTTCCCTGAACCATGAGCAGAGAGAAGTAGAAGGAATGACATCTTAAGTATACAGCGCACCCAACTCGGTCCGGCCGAGACTCTGGCCGCGGCCTTCACCGGGTCGACGCCGAGCTCCGCCGCCACGCGCCGCATGACCCCGAGGTCGGAGGGCCTCGCGGCCGCCGGCCAAGTCACCACCATGCTCGCGGCCTTGCCCCGGATCTCGCACTCCGCCATCACGGCCGCGCCGAGCCCGTCCATCACGCTCCCCGGAGGCGCCAGCGCCGCGACGCCCTTGGCCGCGCCGACGCCTCCCGCCGACGAGCCGCGCTGGTCTCCAACTTCCCCTCGACCGGCTCGTCCGCGGCGAGCCTGCCCCTGTACGCATCGCTCCGGACCGCGTCCAGGACCAGGACCTCCTCCGGCTGGAGCCCGGAGATGAGGCTCTGGCGGCGGCGCGCGCGCGGTGGGCGGGGACGGCGCCGTGGGCGGCGGCGAGGAGGGCGCCGGAGGACGGGTGGAGGTAGACGCGGATGGGCGCGTGGGAGTGCTGCAGGGGGAGGTCGGGGAGGAGAGGGAGGCGTGGAGCGGCGGCGGCGGGGAGGAGAGGAGGGCGAGGGAGGTGGGGGAGATGAGGACGATTAGGAGGCGCGCGGCGGGGCTAGGGTTTGGGGAGACGACGAGGATGGGGGTGGGCTGCGGCAGGGAGCCGCGAAGTTGTCGAGGTCGTCGGGGAGAAGCGGGACGGCGGCGGCGCGTCGGTGACGACGTCGTCCATGGCTGCGATGCGATCGGTGGCGGCCTGGTGGGGTTTGCTGTGTTCTTTGTGGAGCTTTGTGGGTTAAGGGGATTTGTTTCTTTCTTGAGCTTCAGGTAAACTGTTGCAAGACAAACCATATAGCCGCCGGCGCCGGCTATTACCTCAGTTTGGCAGTGAAGTGTTTTGTAAAACAAAAATATCCAAAAACCACATTATTTCTATGCCTAGCAAATCAATAGTTTAGTTTTGGAGAAGGAGGTCCAGCCCTCTTCCATATACTTCAAAATTAGTGCACTTTCCTAAATACTGAAGTATATAAAACTACAGTTTTTGCTAAAATCAAACATCTCAAAGCATTTAAAACCATAATTGTAGACACCAATAGTTTTCCTAAAATACTTTTAAAATACTTTGCTTCCAAAAGCACCTTAAATGGTAACCGCTTGTCATGATTTTCAGACATATTGTGATGGACCCATTTGTAAAGGAAAAGTCCGGTCTCCCCGGAGGATGATCCTCCAGGTCGCTACACTCGTCGCTCCACTCACACAGTCATACGTACCCAACGTCTCCCATTCGCCAAATCTAGCGCCACCTGACAAGCCGCCATGGAAGCTCCTCCTCATGATCTCGACATAAACCACGAAATCGAAAGCATCAACTTGTACATTTCAAGGGATGATGGGGTAACCACGGGGGGATGAGTTTGGAATCACTAGATCCGGCTTTGGCAAGCTGGATTCGTCACGGCGAGCCCGGACGGCGAGGTCGGTGGTACAAATTGAGGTTAGTAATTTGCGTTTTTTAGGATGCCTACGATTCTTTCTGGATGGTACAAACTTGTATGCATTTTGCTACGAACAGTGCAGATTTATTGCATATTTGTCTTATTTTTTTGCTGCATCATCAATGCTTTTAAAAATGTTGTAATGTTGTTTTTACGGTTTGTACCCTCCGCGGAATAGAATGATGCAACTATGCTATTGCTACATCATGGTGGAAGGTATGCTTCATTAATCGGACGAGCGAGCTTTCACTTTTTAGTAACATCCGTCGGTGGGAGAGGCCGAAGATGAAATCACCAAATGCCCCGGATGATGCTCATCGATTTCCATTTGTAAACTGCTCCTATCTTTTGCCATAGATGGTGATGCGTCCATTTTATATAGTGTTTTTGCTTATTGAATTAATACATGGATGTATGGATTCTATCATTTTACCGTGCAAAAGTGCACCATTCTTGTATGTGTATGCAGGGAATGCAAAGTCAAAGGAGAGATCTCATAAAAGGCAAGGGAAGCTAAGTATGGGATGAAATATGATGATTAACAGCATTAAAAGTCATTCCCAGAAACACACGATTCACATGAATTAAGAAGGAGGTCAAAAACCATTGCAAAAGGCATAACGAGCACTCGTGACCGTACCCGCCACCTTACCAAGCACCCCAGGGCAGTACGGCAGCGGAAGGATAATTCACGCTAAGGATATGAAGACGGACATGTAACGACCACGGGTACGGTGCAAGCGACCATACCAGCAACCGTATCGTGGTGCGCTGGAACTGCCTCATCAACTATTTTAACCATGTGCTCTCGGATTTGGAAGAGGAGACAGAACAACCGCCAGCCATGAAACAATACCAAACCCTAGCCTCCGGAAGGTGTCCGAAGGGGGAATTCGCAACATGGCATCCATCTCCATCAATACCATCAACGTGAAGGCTTCCACATCGATCTACATCACCACCATCGTCATTATTTTTTTCAAATTTTAACCCGCCCCCCGGATAACTTTCTGTGGCGCACCTGGCCATGTGCGCCACAGAAATATGACTTTCTGTGGCGCACCAATTAAGGGTGCGCCACAGAATGTAACCTACCTATAAGGGTTTTCCCACTAGTGTTAGCATCCACATGATATAATCTCTCAACCATCTCGTTGTAATCCTAGAGCATCTAGTTGTGGATTTACACATGTGTTCATTCATACATCAATCTATCATTTGCAATACATTCATTATAATGTTTACTGCCTTCATGCGTGAGTAGTTCCATTAGTTATTGGGGAGATGGAGAAACCCTAACACTACTATGAAAATTGAGATAAAGATGCAATGTTTTCTATTGGCTGTCTTGTGGTAAAAATCGTCGTGATATTGTGTGAATTCGACCACACCAATATTTGCCTACGGGACATGAACGGTTGTTAACATTGGTGTGAGGTAGGAGGTAATGCTACGGGCATACATTGACAAAAGGTAGCCCCTTCCTTCTGCTGATCATTTATGTGGGAGTAACGGAGATTCACGGTACCTTAACTGCATCCATGGGGAGACCCTCAATTACAAGTACCAGTAGGCGCATCGCCGATAATCTAGACTAGTAGTGGTTATGAGCGGTGTGTTGGCTAGAGTAACTCAGGGCACACTTATATGCGGAGCTCCGCCCTCACAAAACATACAAGAGATGAACGTATCACACGCCTAATCAATCCAGAAATATGCTAGTGGTAGAACCATTCTTCTTCAGAATGCCTTTATCCCTATTGCAGTTCCCATCACTTTTCCGTTCATTATTCAGCTCTCGTTTTTTTCAATTGTATTTGCTTCATTGTTTAGTTTATTTACACTCAACACAATCAATATTTTCCACACTTTATTGCTTGCCTATATTTAAAGATAATTTGCGGGTACAATTAGATAAACGACGAAAACTATAAACACGAGAACATTTCCTAAGCTCCACCGTGGTTCGATACTCTTACTTTGAAACTAGCTTCAACAACCATGTGCACTTGCAGGCATAAGATGGTGTGACTGATTTGACCGTCACTATAGAAGCAACTATTGGAAATAGGAAAAATTCCATACTAAAAATATGTTTTGAGCATACTCAAATTGTCAAATTTTGAGTACACATATACTCAACATTATGGGTATCGGCACACGTTCCACCAGAACATACACTGAAAATATAAGTATCACAAAAGAAATTGCACGCAAAGGCTCCCGCGTATCTGTGATTAATTTTTTTCCTTGCACACACTGGGCTTTTTATTTCCATCGTATTCCCCCAACGCCTTTCACACGGGAACAATTTGACTTGATACTCTGGAACCAAGGTCGAAAGGATTGAAAAAAGTCAGTCCTCCACAACCACCGGATAAGTATTCTTTGAAATCTCGTTGAGAATTAGTAGTTCTTTTCAAGACCGATTTGACAAGGCCCGTCTTGGTCAAAGTCTAGCTCAACCACGTGCACTATATGAACATGCCGATTGTTTATTGGTAGTGAGGACTCGATGGCCCGATCCAACCATAATTAGAACCTGAGGTGAATTAAAGTAATTTCATTTTTATACTAAATTTATACTTCGAACTAAATCGTAGGATGCTACTGTCTTATCAAGTATAATTCTCTATTTTTTTTGACATATTTAACCGCATAAAAGTTATTAAATATTTATTTTGTAACATTATTTATTTCATAAAACTTATAACACAATTGCATAAACCATATACTATTATACATATTAATGGTAGAGATCTCTAACTTATATGGTCCAAAAATATCTTATGAGATGTTTTAGTACATGAGTAGTTAAGCATATGTATATAAGAAACTTCTAGAACATAAATTAAATTTTAGCAAGATTATTTATTGCTTTTTATGGTCAAATGTTTTTGGGTTATCATGGATTCAATATAAGTTTAAAACATGTGTATGCTTATTGAAATAGAACAGTTAATAGTTATCACCGACTAATACGAATTATAATTATTTATAGTATTTTATGTGTACATAAAATTCAATTACTTGATATGCTTGCATGCATTGGCATCATATGTCGTAAATAGGTGCTCATACAATTTTTTAAATAAAACAACATGCACATAATTAATTAGGTAAATAAAAATATTTTTTAGTTAAACTTGTATGACTTATATAAGCCTAAGTAAACTTGTCGCCGTCGAGACGATGTCTCTCCACCATGGCTTCGGCCGCCAGACGATGCCTCTCCATCGTGGATGTGCCCGCATGCATGCCTCTCATGATGGCACACACCCTGCAACTCCATGGCTTCGTGGGCCCTGTGGTGAGCCTACTCCATCCACAGCTGGTGAGCCTCCTCCATGTCCCAACGAGAAGCCTCGATCGCGAGCGATGAAGGATGCCTCAATCTAGCTCGGTAAACATGAGTTGGTAGCCAGACTCCTCCGTCAACGTGCACTCGCGGGAGATCTCCATGTCACGCTCAACGATGGCGTTGCTGGTTTGATCAAGGGTGATGGCGTGCAGCTCCCGGTCACTGTCCTCCCGGTTGAGTGGTTGCGTAGAGTGGAGGATGGCGGTCTGGCAACAGCTCATCCCCCTCTTCCCTCTCCTCCTCCTCTTTTCATTGTCGTCCAAAAGCGGTGGAGTTGGCTCCGGTGGCCGGAAATGCTCGCCAGGTTAGGGTGCACCATGAGGTGGCTAGGCGGTGATGCATCTTTTGCTAGCGATGAGATGGCGGCAAATGAGCACGGTTGGAGTTGGCGACACGACATACCATCTTGTAGCCCAACCTCTGGGTAGAAAATGGAGGCAAGAAGTGACGATGCATCCGGTTAAACATCAACGACTTGTGGTGAGTTGTTCCACCGTCGTGTCGGCCTAGCAGCGCTGCTCGAGAAGACGAGAATTTTAAGCGTTATTTAAACCCGTGACCAGTGTGCGGATGAGAAGGCGGGCCCACCTGTATGAGGACACGTGGCGGGTGTATCCAGGACTTGTTCGACGCCCCCGAGTAGGCCCTGCAATTTAGAAGCTGACACTGGATTCCAACCTATTTTTCAGGTGGTCCGGATCGTTGGGTTTACCGGCGATGCCATTTTTCAGTCCAAACCCACATTGGGTCTATCGGGAGGACTTTGAAGATTGCAGATGGAGACGTTCTAATGGTGAAACCCATATCGGGTCAATCTGACAGATTTTGTTATTCTTGTGTAGCATAGAATATGAATGATTTTGAATTGATATTTTGCAACTTGGTAGGATGCACTATTATCTACAACCAGCCAACCTGCAGGATTGTCTTCATTTTTAAAAAAAACTTTAAAATGCGGTTTCTGAATTTTTGAAAAATAAAGATCAACATGTGTATCCGTTTTGATTTTCCGGTGAGTATACACGCTACTGGTCTAAATTACACACCACAATGACGATTTTGATGGGAGATCGGCTGCGGGCGGCGTGCTGATGTATAAAGCAGAGGCGGCGCGACCTGGAGTTCCTACTGGTTTCGGCCCCAGATCCACCACGTCAGAATAGAGCCCGTACTAGGAGGCAGAGCCCAGATCCGCGCGAAAAACTCGGGACGCCCCCACCAGACAGACCAACTCGTCTTTCTTCCCCACCTCACTCCTCCCCTCCCTTGAGTTGCCTCTCTCCTCGGCGCCTCCCCCTGCCCCGACCCCGACACCGCGTTCCGAAATTTTTCATTCAAAACCCAATCCCTCGGAGCTTTACGGGGGGAACCCAAAATTTTCGGCCCGCGTCGGCGCGCATTCGTCCCAATCCGCCTCAAATCCCCATCTCCTATCCTCAAATCACCCCCGACCTTAAATCCCAGCTGCCCCCTGCACCCGCCCCAATTCGCCGTCGGAACCCTAAGCCTTCCACACCCGCCCCAATTCGCCGCCCCGATTCGGGATCCTAGGGCTCCACGCGCGCGCTGGCCCCCGATGCCCTAGCCGCCGCCGGCATGCTCGCCCCGCTCAAGCGCTGCACCGCCGCGGGCCCGTGCGAGCCCGCCGCCGCCGCCGACGGCATGTTGCCGCCCGCCAAGCGCCGCCGCGAGCGCGTGCTGCCCTCGCGCTTCCGGGACTCCGCCGCCGCGCTGCCGCTCGCGAAGAAGCCCTGCAAGGCCGCGGCCGCGGCCGAAGACGGGGAGGTGTACGAGGTCGAGGTGCGCGCGGTCGCCCCCAAAAAAGGCTCCCCCTTTGGGGCCGTGCACACCGAGGTGTGGACCGGCGACCAGGAGCCGACGGAGGAGGAGCTGTACCGGGCGTGCCGGAACATCAGCGGGAGCAGCGGCAGCAGCTCGGGCTGTGTCAGCGGGAGCGTGGTCACGTCCGTCGGCAATGCCGCTGTGAAATGCGAGCTGGAGGAGATGCCCGTCAGCAATGTTGCTGGCAATGCCCGGCTGGAGGTGGTGGCCAGTGTGGTCACGTTGGCGAGCAATGCTACCGCTGCAAATGGTGGCGGGCCGACGGTGGTGGAGTGCAAGCCAAAGAAGGAGGCGGCGGTCAGGAAGGAGGATTTCTACTGGCCGGAGGATTTTGTGCTTGGCGACGTGGTGTGGGCGAAGTCGGGGAAGAAGTGCCCCGCGTGGCCTGCGCTGGTGATTGACCCGCTGCAGCACGCGCCGGAGGTTGTGCTCAACTCTTGCGTCCCGGGGCGCTCTGCGTCATGTTCTTCGGTTACTCTTCTAGCGGCCGTAGCAGGGTAATGCATTACAAGTTTTCTGCTTGAGCATTCACTTTTGGTCGAATAATTCGTTCATGATGAAACCCCTAGCTTATAAGTGTAAAACTCCATAGATATTCCCTCAGTTTCACACTTGCACCAGATGCAACTGAACCAGAGTAACATATGTGAGGGCCAAACAGTTCATCTCTGTATTTTTTCTTTTGCGTTGGCTGACATCGCCATATTATTTCGCAGGACTACGGATGGGTTAAGCAAGGGACGATCTTTCCCTTTGTGGAATATCTGGACAGGTAAACTTTGGCTTCTGCCATATCGAGGTGAGGTGAACATGGCTTTACCTACCTGGCTGTGTCTGAAGTTCCTCTTTCTTCTACCAGGTTTCAGGGACAACCTCTATATAAGCTCAGGCCGAGCAAATTCCGTGCAGCAATTGAGGAGGCTTTCCTTGCTGAGCGTGGTTTTTTTGACCTCCAAATAGATGGGGAGAAGTCTGTCAACGAGCAGTCTGTCGCCGATGGCACACATGAAGTGACTGGTTCTAATACTGAGCAAGAGTGCCAATCTAATTCTCAGGTAACTTGATGTGTGAAGTTTAACAGTTGAGTTTAGCCGCCTCATTTGTGGCAAGTCCTCAGCTAGGCTGCTATCTAATCTACTGTGTTGCAGGTTGTTGGGAAATCAGCAGCATGTTGTGATAGTTGTGGTAATCGTCTTCCATCCAAGATTTCAAAGAAAAAGAAGCAAGAGGCAGAGCAGTTACTTTGTAGGCATTGTGAAAAGGTATGTATCTGGCGGTGAACCAAGTGTTTGTTTGTTCTATTAACTTGTTTCGTCCTATTTAGTTCCTTACATGTGTAAACATTACTGTCTCTGCAGCTATTGGAGTCAAAACAATACTGTGGCATATGCAAGAAAATTTGGCACCACACAGATGGTGGAAACTGGGTAAGCCTAGCTATGCTTTGGTGATGTTATAGATTATCTTCTCGTGATTGTTATAGGCACTGACTTGCAATGCACTTTTTGGCAGGTGTGTTGTGATGAGTGCGAGATTTGGGTTCATGTAGAATGCGATCAGACATGCCATGACCTGGAGGTTGTTTGTTTATTTTTTTGGTGGTGACATTTTAGCTTCCCAATGTTTGATGCATATGCAATGCTTCCATGCATAGAATTCACAGACAGTGCATTGTTTTGTAGGATTTAGAAAATGCGGAGTATTTCTGTCCTGATTGTAAGTCAAAACGCAAGAAAACATTGGCAGTTGAACAAATGAGCACGCCGAACAGTTCAGAGTGAGTTATTTCTTTCTTTCTCAGACCTACTGATGTTTGACTGTTTAGATAAGAATGCCAGCTTCTAACATGTCTCAGCACAGATGTGCTAGCACTTCAAAGGAAAAATTGCCTGAATCCATACCTGTGTGCTGCGCTGGGATGGAAGCATTGTACTTAGCTGAGAAGCACATGTAAGCATTTAGCATATCTTTTACTGAATCTTCAGATTACATGTTTCTTTAAATGCGCTTAATTACCAATACTATATATCTGAATTTAATATGTATTATTTGGTCAATTTCTTGAATTGAAGTCGATTTTTGAGAAAATAATAAGAAAATTATATGTGTAATATTTCTTTTCTTGGAGCAGTAATTTTTCTCTTTTTCTTAATTCTTTGAGCTTGAACCTGAGTCCTAAAGTACCATTAGATTCTGCGGAAACAGAGTGGCTGCTATATATTTGCAATTGGTCCTTTAGTCCTCAGTTAGCTAATTGTCGTGTGTTGCCTGCAAATCTAAAAGATAAATACCACATACCTCCCTTCTCCTCTCAATCTTTCTGTGACCGCCCTGCCTAAGATTTGCTACGTGATTGTGCATAATTTAATCTGGCATTTATGATCGCTGTGCTGGGCAGTAGCTGCTCCGCCGGCAAGCCATCATCTTTCAGTAAAATGATATTGTCCTCTTGACATGGGTGCAACCACAAACTCAACTCTGGCCAAATCCAACTGCTGCATTTGCTACTTCTGACTAAGGAAGCAACCATGGGCACACCTTAAAGAAGCCTTAGTTCTTCTCGCTTAAAGGAGATGAGTGGGGATTGATAGATTGGTCGTTATGCTCGATGCTGTTTGGCGATGAAAGCAAGCAAAAGCTGGTAGCGCAGAAAAATGTAAAAAAGGGTGGGGCACACCACACCACAATGTTAGTTAGCGTGAGATGCGTGTTTGTTAGATTAACTAGGTAAGGCTATTAATACATTATTTAGTGTGAGATCCGTGTTTGTTGGGTGATCTAGATAACGTTGTTACTGATATTTAATAGGGAGATTTTAACTAGACATCCCCTCTTTGGTGGGTAGAGTGTGACAACCGAGGTCCTTAATTTTTTAACAGCGTGTGAGAGAAGTTGAAGGATTGTTCTGATTTTCATGGGGTGACTGGGCATGGCAAACGAATGCGGTGGGCATTTTTCTGTAATTAGTTACAAGTGCGACACCACCAGGCATTCACCAACTTCCTTTTAATAGTAAAGATTGGTGCATAACCAAGTTATTTTTAGGTTGGTTCTTAGTTCGTACTGTTACTGTAGAAGCCACCTGATTATTATTTGGTAGGTCACTTTTGTGATAGAAAAATATTGTAATACAGACCAGAAGTACTGAAAACCATTCCAGAGCTGGTAGTGCATTGATTTCCTTATGTGTTTTTGCACCACTATTGGTATTTGAGTTATTATTGTTGCTGGCAGGATATTATGTCCATGCAAGTCTTGCAAGAAAAGGTTGATGAGTCTGAATGAGTGGGAAAGACATACTGGCTCAAGGAAGAAAAAATGGAAGCAGAGTATTAAACTCAAGAGCACTGGGGAGCCATTAGTTAACCTGGTAAGTTTTCAAGATCTTACCAAGTATTAAACATTCGTGGTCCAGTAAAATATGTGGATTCTACAACAATACACATGCCCTTTGATCAAAAGACATACAAACTGACAAGGTTCCTTCTTTTTTCATCGTCTGCAGCTTGACAATATTCCTGGCGGGAATTTCACCCCAAGTATTAAGAAAGAAGAGTTGCTTTCATTACAAGGTATGTCGGCTCTTGATTTTTTGTTGGCAAGCATAGTTGGTGGTTGCAACAGTACTTCATGTGATTGATTTTTTCAATATCTGCAGCAAACTCTTATAGTCCAGTATATGCTAAATGGACAACTGAACGTTGTGCTGTCTGTCGGTGGGTTGAGGATTGGGACTACAACAAAATTATCATTTGTAACAGGTATTTCCTGCAATCATTTTGATCTGTGAGAGTTCCTTCGATGTTTTAATACTACCTTTTATGTAAATTTCTGTGATTAGTAGTTCACACAACTTTCTCTCCAAAATTGATATTTTCAGATGTCAAATAGCTGTTCATCAGGAGTGTTATGGAGCACGTTCTGTACAGGATCTTACCAATTGGGTTTGTCGAGCATGTGAATTGCCCCAACAAAAAAGAGAGTGCTGCTTATGTCCTGTAAAAGGTATTTTTGTCTTGATGACTGTCATATAATACATTGTTTGAAATGCCTGTTCTTTTTCTAATTTTTACAAGAAATAATTCCTGTGAAATTGCTGCATCCCAAACAGGGCCTCATTGGTCCCGTTCCAAACATGGCCTCATCTTATGTGCTCCATAGTTTCTTGATTCATCATTAGCATGGAATTATTTGGACGTTTGAGTATACTGATATAAAAGCCTGAGTTAGCCTGGGATACTTTTGATCTGAGTTGCCTGGTATCTTTAAGATTTTTTTAATCTTTATATATACTTAAGAGTTAAGAGGCTATATCCTCTTAAGTATACTTATTGTGTCCTAATTACTCGCTAATTTCAGTTTCTATACGCAAGAATTGTTTGTTTGGTGCTTGCTGAAGTTGTTTTGTACACGATCTAGTTAATTAAAACAATTTTTCATGTCTTTCCAAGATGTGAATATATCTGAGATTTCCTTAAGAGTTAAGAGACTATAGCCTCTTAAGTATACTTATTGTGTCCTAATTACTTGCTAATTTCAGTTTCTATACGCAAGAATTGTTTGTTTGGTGCTTGCTGAAGTTGTTTTGTACATGATCTAGTTAATTAAAACAATTTGTTCATGTCTTTCCAAGATGTGAATATATCTGAGATTTCCAACAATTGTTTACGACTTTAACATTAAATTATGCGTTGGTCTTTAAAATTTTCATGTGCCTGTGATATGTTTGATTTAATATATACCAAGCTTTCCTGATAGGTGCAGAGTTAACTGTTTTCTTCCACATTTTATACTAGTGTATGTCAAGAGAAGTGGATTTTTTTTCCAAGTTCTAATTATGTTTGTCAAACGTGCTTTGCACATGCATGGTTATACTAGTTGCCTGCCTAAAGTGTCGAGGCCTTTAGTTTGTACCTTTTATGTGTTAAGTTTTGATTGGTGCACAGCCTTATCTGATATTATAATTTTATTTTGTCTTGTTTATCATGTTGCTTATGGATCATTCATGTTGTTAACTACTTTTTTTGGACCCCTGTAGGCGGTGCTCTCAAGCCAACTGATGTTGACCAACTGTGGGTTCATGTCACATGTGCCTGGTATCAGCCTAAAGTCTCCTTTCCTGTCGACGAGACAATGGAGCCAGCTATGGGCATATTGAGCATCCCTTCTGAGTACTTTAAGAAGGTTAGGATTTTGATTTGGTATTTTTTTGCAAGGTTACCCTGTAGGAAATTACCGTATGTGCTTATGTGTTCAATTTTCAGTTTTTAACCTTTGTTTTATTCTCTGTTTTCTTTGAAACTGCAGACATGTGTCATATGCAAGCAGATGCATGGGGCCTGCACCCAGTGCTATAAGTGCTCTACTTCTTATCATGCAATGTGTGCATCAAGAGCAGGATATCGCATGGAGGTAGACTTCCTTTTGTAGTGGCAATTATGATCATACTAATATGTTTTACATATCCATTTTTTAAAATTCAACCTACGCATTCTTTTTAAATATTTTTGCGATGAATGGCGCTTTATTAAACTCATAAGTTAGCATCATGCCGAGACAATTCATAGGAAAAACCTCTGCACATTCTTTTGTTATATGAAAACAAAAATGCATGTTATCAGCTATATAATGCTCTGCTGGAAGTTTAGTTTTTTAGCATATACCTCTTACAAGCCTGATATTTTGGGCTGCTGTGCAGTATTACTGTGGATCAGCAAGTTTTTTTACTACCTTTTGTGTTTAAGCTATCTTCTGGAAAAGTTCTCTTTTGTGGCTATGTTGTTTGCATCATTGCTCAAGTTCTCTTTTGGAGCTTATTTCTAAAGTGGCCTAAGCTTGTTACAGCTGCACCTCATTTGACGCATACATTTACTGCTATTTTTTAATAACCTATTTTAACTGAAAAACTGATTAAAGTTGACATTTTTTCTATGTCTTGTAGTTGCAATACTCTGAAAGACACGGTAGGCAAGTGACAAAAATGGTTTCCTACTGTGCGTCTCACAGGTATTATTATTCTCACCTTTGTCTTTTCCTTTTTTTTGTTAAGTTCACGTTACATGAGTGGTTTCTGTAAAAAAAAAATCTAAATTGGCGTCATGATCCTTATATAGACTTCCTTATGTGTTTTCAGTTGGTTTTGATCTTTGTATTAGTATCAAATCTATTTTAAGAAAATATGATGACAAATATAAGCCATGGTGCTGGCATGATCTTGGAACAAATATTACTTACAGAAGTGAACATTACCCTGAAGGATGAATTATCACAAATTTGGTTACTAATACATGCTATATTTTTCTTTTGCACTGTAGTACTCCCGACCCAGATAATGTGTTGATAGTGAAGACACCTGAAGGAGTTTTCTCTACTAAATTTTTCCTCCAAAACAATGAGAAGCAGTCTCCTGCACGACTGGCCAATGACGAAAACCACGAGGAGGTCTTTCCTGCTAAGTTTTCTGACTGCCCACCTGCACGGTGCCTACCTTATGATATGCTGAGAAACAAGGTATTTTCAAGCATCTTGATTCTTTGCGTCCCCCCTTATACTACCCCCCTCCCCCATCTGATAGTCATAGGATCAGAGAGGATATTTCTGATTCTGTCTCATGCATAAATTTTTAAGCGTCTTATACAACATCCATTTGCTTCTACTAATCATTTTCTTTTCTAGTTCATTTGTACTTTGACCATGTTTACATGTTTCATGTATAATTTCTTTGGTCTTGGTGCTCACACGTGTGTGCATGTGTTTATTCTTCAAAATTCAGCAACACTTATGCATGGAATAATGTCATGCCTAACTTCGGTTGTTAAAGTTAGTTTCATGTGATGTTATCAGACTTTTGTAGTTGTAATTTCTGTTGTTTTGTCAGCAACACTTCAGTACTAAGTTATCTGCATTTTCCAGAAAGAACAAGGAGAGGCAATTGCCCATCGAATAATGGGACCCCAACACCACTCCCGGGATTTGATTGAGGATTTGAATGCATACATGGTAATTGCCCCATCCCGAGCATTGCCATTTTCCCCTTTTTTGAAGTTACGCTTGAGGGCTAGAATAATTAGGCATTTTATTCTCTTGCTAACAGGATCAGAAGGATGACAAACCTTTTTCTACGTTCAAAGAACGACTTCAGTATTTACAGGTGTAGTTTCTGAGTGATTCTGATTCTTAAAAAGCTATGTGAGCATACTGATAATTTCAATGCTTGATTATTTCAGAAAACTGAAAATAAGAGGGTCTGTTGTGGTCGATCTGGACTACATGGATGGGGGCTGTTTGCTACTAAGAAAATTCAAGAGGGGCAAATGGTATATCACTTCAGGCTGCTTATTTTAAAACAAAACTCATACTGATGACATAATAAGCACATGCACACCATATTAGTCTGGTCGTGAAGCCTAAGTAAACATCTACAGTTTGTGTTTACGGCAACAATTTGATTAAATGTTTACTGTCTAAGCTACAACAGACACCTTTTGGTGATTTGCATTTTTTCTGACATCCAGTTGCTGAATATAATTGCTTTACTGTGCAAAACTGTAGGCATAGACATGCTAAATCAGCAGCACGAACATTTTTGGTAGATTATTTTCACTACATTAGCAGTTAAAGTTTTACCATGAAAACGCGTATGCTCATTTTATCAACCACTTGAAATTCATTGTACATCCTGTATGTGAGTTCATTCCTAATTTTTCATCTAACCAAACCTGTGCCAGGTTATTGAATACCGTGGGGACCAAGTTAGACGGAGTGTGGCTGATCTTAGGGAAGCACGATATCACAGGGAGAATAAAGATTGCTATGTGAGTTATTTTTTCTTTCCTTTTTAATGTGATAGTGTTCTACTTTCAACTTGTACTGGTGTAACTTTTCACGGTCAGGCAATCATTTTAGTTGAGAAGTGACTCATAGCTAACCACAGTTGTTACCGATAGATCAGACCAACATGAGATACCTCATTTTCGTTTTCTGGCATGGTGTATTGATTTTCTCGTTTTGTTGCGCTGCAGCTGTTCAAGATAAGCGAAGATGTTGTGATTGATGCTACGGAGAAAGGAAACATAGCCCGTCTAATTAATCACTCGGTAATACTCCGGGTTCGCACACATGCATCTTTGTTGCATGCTTAATAGTCAATGAAATGGTAAACTAAATACACTACTCGCGCTTGCAGTGCATGCCTAACTGTTATGCAAGGATCATGAGTGTCAGTGACGACAAGAGCCAGATCATTCTCATCGCCAGAAGAGATGTCTCTGCAGGAGAAGAACTGACGTACTGTTCCTTAACCCAGACCACTTTTGATTTTCAAGCGAAAATAGAGACAATTTCATCGCATCGAATGTAACTGGCATGATGTTTATCACCTGCTGATCCGTCCATTTCTTCTCTAATTTGCAGGTATGACTACAAGTTTGACCAGGACGAGTCGGAGGATCGCAAGGTTCCTTGTCTGTGTAAAGCTCCTAACTGCCGTGGGTACATGAACTAGGCTGCTCGCCATCTCACAGGGACTAACACCAATTACCGTGCCAAAGGGCAACATTTCACAGATTCTTTGATCATCTTGCGCGTGGCTGTCGACATACTACAAGTTTGTGCTTTTTGGTCACAAATTTTGTTAGATATAGCGAGGTAGGTAGGGCTCACCAGGCTAGATAAGAAACCGTAACTGGCAGCCACAGCCAGCCATTGTAAATTCTTCATTGATGTAATAAATTGATGCATTCTCTTTTGAATAAAAAAGAAAAGGAAGATGTCCATTGTCTGCAATACATTTCCTGTGACGATCTGTTCTGTTGAGAAGAGGTTCTCCTTTGGGAACTCTGTTGTCGTTCCGTCTTGCATTTGCTGTTTCTTGTTTCAGATAGGGTACGTGTGGTGCTGGTGCAGCAGCTGCACCCAATCTATTTGTTTGACCACCAGCGGGACCCTATCTTTCCGGGGCCACAATGTCGGTGACCCATGTCCACCGCCGGGTCGTATCGCCATTAGGTAAACTGTAAACGTCTCTCTGCCTCGCCAGTACGCCTCTCCCACCTCCACCGCCGCGGCGGGTCGCCACTACTCGCCACGACGAGCACAAGCTTCTCCGGTCTAGTGGAGCTGTCGGCGTTTCACGGGGCAGCAGCTGAACTCCTGGGGAGAGAAAAGGATTTTAAAAGGGGAGGGAAAGATGCGCCTGCTCGTGCCCATATGCTGCTTCCCCTCCACTTTATCCCCGCAACTACCAGCTCAGCGACCGCCGTCTCGCCGCCTCGGCTCCGCATCCCGCGCGTCGGCCTGCCCCTGCCTCTGCCGCCGACTATGGCCTCGACCAAGCGCCGCCGCGGGCGACGCGAGGTCGCGCCCCTTCCTCCGGCCGCTGCCGCTGCGGAGGAGGCCTCCGGCGACTCCCCTGGCCCTCCAGGAGGCGACGACAAGGTGATTATGGTTTGGTGCATTGTTCTCTGCTCCGCGGAGACCACGCTGTGGTTTGCTTCCAGCTTAGTACAGTAACTACTACAGTAGTTTACTAGCAGTACTGTTTTACAGTTCCAACTAGAGTTCCAAATTTGTGCTCTGTCTTCACAAGTTTAGTTCTGTGTTGCAAACGGCTTGTAGGCTAACTATAGCTTAGCTTCCTGTTGCAGTATTCAATCACACCCATGCAGACTGTGGTGCTACGGGGGGATGGATGGGATCCGACCAAAATTAGTGTTTAGTCATGCATAAGCACGTAGAGTGCCAGTTTATTCTGCTTTGCTGTTGCGATGTCGCCGTAATATGATTCAGTCCGGTTGATTTTGCAAGGTCAAATGGTCTAAGCTTTGGGATCATTTGTTCCAAATGCATTTCTAGTTTTTCCACGCTTCCAACTATTAGCCGTTTACCTTTGGGAAAAGATGTCAAAACTCAATTTAGCTCATCATACCCATTTCTGTTAATGTTATCTTGTCACTGTTGTGGTCACTGGTCCTAGATTTGCTTTGACCTGGCCTCCCATGTTCAACATTCCATGTCAAATTTGGAGCTTCTGCATGTCACACTGCAAATATTGGTGGCTCTTGTGCCTGTTTGCCTTCTGCCGTGTTGCTAACGAACGCACATTTATTTTTTCTCGTGCTGGTAGAGAGATGGTTCAGACCTCAAAACACTAGCTAGAAGATTTTGGAAAGTTGCTGCCCCTTACTGGTGGTCAGAGGATAAAACCCAAGCAAGGCTGCGGCTTGGTGCTGTATTTGCTCTCACACTGGCAACCACAGGGATTAGTGTTGGATTCAACTTTCTGGGTCGTGACTTCTACAATGCCCTTGCCGGTATGTTCCGTGTTCTGTTAAAAGGTTATGATGTTGCAGATTGAATGTTAACGTTTTGAATACATATGCACATACACGGAACTGTCAGTGCAAGTGATCAGCTGACAGGCCAGGATAGGGAGAGGTTTTTTAGGTTTCACATGAGAATTTCAGTGTACTACTAAAAGAGAACGTACCTCAGCTGAACTTTGGGCTGGATTTACACTTTAGCATTGAGCTAGAGCCTTCTGCAATATCCAACCATAGACAAGAATTTACACTTTAGCATTCTTTTTTTGAGCTGGAGCCTTCTTGGATGTAACTAACGGTGGCCTTTCATATCATTCGAACTGTTGACCATTCTTATTTTTTATTGCTAATAATACAAATTTAGTGTTTTCTCTTGCAAGACAAGGATCAGGAACAATTTTCCAAGCAATTGCTGTATTACCTGGGAGGTTTTGCTGTAGGAATTCCGGTGAGCATATTACTGCTCTTTTGTAGGTATTGCTCT
The DNA here is from genome assembly GCA_947311845.1 of Poa pratensis. Taxonomy (NCBI): domain Eukaryota; kingdom Viridiplantae; phylum Streptophyta; class Magnoliopsida; order Poales; family Poaceae; genus Poa; species Poa pratensis. The sequence goes on from CAMZMU010000106.1 coordinate 13,656,029, forward strand.
TCAAGCTGTTTCATGTTCAACTATTTGTAGCACAACGACATGAATAGTGAAAATATCATACGATGTTAGCTTATGAAGATAGTTTTTTGTGCACTGTCATGTTTAGCAATCGAAGATTATTATTTACAAAGGGAACATAGTCGTGGTTTCACGTTTTAAGCATTAGTGGTTCATATTGCACCAGAAAGAGGTGGGTTCTGTTTTATTATGGTAGATTTCCTTTCCAAGGCTGTCTAGAGCCACAAGTTTGATATTTTAAAGGTGTCTCAGAGGCTGCTGCAACATTTATTGTGATGTTCTACCTAAAGTCTACCATTGAACACTTTGTGTTTTTTGCACTAGATGGCTATATTGTGGGGATCTTACTCTTATTCCTGGTTTCCAGCAGTGTCTAGAATTGCTATGGTTCTACTAGTGTTCACTATTAGAGGAAATGTACTCTCTGCTTTGTTTTCCATGTCGCAGAGTCAGCAACTAGTTTTCCTCTTAATAGTCCTGTGTTCTGATTTACAACTTCCTGCTTGCGCTGCTCTGCAGTTCTTTGTCTTGAGGGACTATGCAAGAGAAACCCTTTCCTTAAGATGGCGATCCTGGATGACAAGTTATTACATGAAGCGCTACTTTAAAAACAGAACGTTCTATAAGATTCAGTCTCAGTCACTAATAGACAATCCGGACCAGCGGATCAATGATGATCTCAGTTCTTTCACTGGAACCGCGCTTGCGTTTTCTCTGTCACTTCTCAATGCTGTAGTGGATTTAGTGTCATTCAGCAACATCCTTTATGGAATCTATCCGCCTTTGTTCATTGTTCTTGTTTTGTATTCTCTTGGAGGAACCGCTATTAGTGTCTTCCTTGGTAAGGTAAGGTTCTTATCACGTTATTTATCTATAACTTGCATGGGAGTAGCAATAATTCTTTACACTCTTTAGTTATTCCAATAACTAATAGTTGGTCATTCGTGTTGGCAGAATTTGGTCAACTTGAACTTCATGCAAGAAAAGAAAGAAGCTGATTTTCGTTACGGGCTTGTCCGTGTTAGAGAAAATGCTGAATCAATTGCTTTTTATGGTGGTGAGGAAAACGAATTACAACTTCTGTTGGACCGGTTCAGGAGGGCTTACCAAAACCTAAGTGTAAGCATTGTTTTCATAAACTGTCTTTCACCTCAAATTTCTGTTCAGTTTGTTTCTGTTCCAACATTACGAGGCCACTGCTGGACCATTTATAACTGGTGATAGTAGCATTCCTAGCAGTAGATGGAACAGAGCGGCGAGCTTTCAAATAAACCACAAACAACCTGGTAGCTTGCTTATTTCAACTTTTTATTTTTTAAATAATAATAATGATAATTTGGATAGTCTTTGTAAACTATCATTAACCTTTTTAGTGCTGCAATTTCACCAGAAAGCAGAATACCAGCGGTTTCTAAATCAAGTTTTGCTAATCTTGCAAATTGCTACTCATATTAACGTAGCAGTGATTCATGCCCTCTTATTTTGTAACACTCCGATATCAGAGATCTAATTCTACAATATTCCAAAATATTACATTTCAACATTAAGACACTGCATATTTATGTGACAATATTTTGGTATTACATTAAGACACTGCATTTCAACATATTTATCTTTTAATCATGCTGTATTTCTGTGACAATATTTTGGTATTACATAAGCTGCCCAAATCTTCTTTTGTCACTGTACTAAAATACTACACCTAGTAATCGGTATGCGAAAATGAAAGTCAATGTTCAAAAAATCGGCCGATATGCCGATTAATCGGCCGATTTATCGTGAATCATGGGGTGACCGATAAGATTATAGCATATCGGTCGAGTTTATCGCTGGCACCGATTTTTCGGTCTGACAGCCGATTTTCAGCCAATTTTTGCCACTTATCGGCGATTTATCAGCCTGACAGCCGATTATCGGGCGATAGTTTTGTAGAACTTTACATTAGCTCGAATTTTGCCCATGTTGTTGATTCAAAGGAAAGGAATCAATGTAGCACTTATATCCAATACTCCAATGTAATTTTTGCAAAGCATATTTTAGAAGTTTTAGTGTCGGAAGTTAACATATAGTTACAAAACTAGCCGATAAATAGGGGACCGATAAAACCGATTAATCGGCCGATAAGCGATTAATCTATAATCTGAGGCCAACCGAGCAGTAAACGATAAGCGATATCTTGAACATTGATGAAAGTAAGATGATTTCTGGATCCCAAATCAAATCCATGGTTACACACCCGTGAGGGTATTGGCTTTGTATGTGCTACCATTCTTGAAATCAGGCACTCTGCGGCAGCTCTCTATATTTTTATGTGTCGCCATAAACTGATGGTGCAATTTATATTTGGAAATTTCGGCCAATATTTGATCTTTTAATTTTATGTTTATAGGAATTGCTGCTAGCATCTCGGAATCTGGATTTCTTCACCAGCGGTTATCGATATTTAATTCAGATCCTGCCAGCTGCAGTTGTTGCTCCAATGTACTTCGCAGGAAAAATTGAGTTTGGAGTAATAAACCAATCGGTGTCTGCTTTCAATCACATTCTCAGTGATTTCTCTCTCATTGTTTTCCAGTTTCAATCAATTACTGCATTCTCAGCAGTTATTGATCGTTTAGGTGATACCTCCTTCTGTCTCCCTCTCTCAGCGCATTACTTTTGAGGTAACTGGATTAACACTTTGAACTTCAGGTGAATTTGATGATCTATTGGACGCAAACGAGTCTTCTCTACTGCCCCGACGCGATGGCATTGATGACATCAACATTTTTTTCAAGAGCAGTGGATCTTCTGTTCTTAGTTCTAATGGATCACAAATGCAATCTGATCCAGGCATAGTTCTAGAGATTTGTAATTTGACATTGTTAACACCCAGGGGTGGAAATATTCTTATTACTGACTTCAGTATGGAACTAAAAGACAAGGACCACCTACTGGTATGTTTTCCCGCCTCTCTAGCTAGTTGTACAATCAGCAACGTAGAAAGTACTGATGAGTGATGACATCTTGCTTATCTGATGGTCTCATTTCAAAATTTAGGTGATGGGACCCAGTGGAAGTGGGAAGACCTCATTGCTGCGTGCTCTGGCTGGCCTTTGGACTACTGGCACTGGGACTATTGTGTACCATTCGAGAGATTCTACACAACTTCGAACAGCAAATTTAGGTTCTGATGAGCCATCCAATGGAAAGCCAGAGGGTGATGAACTACTACAAAGTTCGAAGCAGAGAAGAGATAATGGCATATTCTTTGTCCCACAAAGACCATATATGGCTTTGGGTACTCTTCGTCAGCAATTGCTCTATCCTACATGGACTGAAGATATTCATCAGTCACCAATTAATGATGCTGAGAAAACAGGTGACTTTTTCATGGGGAGCTGTTTGAGTGCAAAGTGCAAACTATACTGGGTTTAGACTTTGATTCGACATGAAGATTTTATACTAACTGAGTAACGGTATTCCTAATTGTAAGCAAGTAACCACCACGTAAAGAAATCATGTTCAAAATTAATTTGTTAGGAGAAAAGGAAAATTTTCACATATATTAAAATAAAGAAAAAGGTGAAAACGTCAGTATTCATATCCATCACGCCAATCTTCTTTATTTTGTTTCTCCCTACATGAATTCAATTTTCATTAATAATAATACAGAGGTAGATATCTAAATGGTCTTTCTAATATAAAAACCATCTTAGTTGAATGACATGTATTTTGCAGCATGGTACAATCGGGTTATTTGCTCACATGCCTTTATCTTGTGAGGGAACTGCATAAATGTGTGACTTGAGTGCACTTACTGATTCATGTTTTTTTTGGGGTACAGATAACTCTCTGTTTATAAATCTAAATACATATTTGACTTGGATGGTGTAACGAGTATTGCAGTTGAGAATATCAGCCTGGTCCAGTTTAGCTCATGTTTGTGATAGCAGTTTGATTAATCTCACGTGGACAGTTTAGTTGAGTGTCAAGTCTCTAGACGACATAGAAACCCATGGGAACCAAAGCTTAGCAACTCCTTTGAGCGAAGTCTCTGGATGAAACTCTGAGTTACTATTACACATTTGTGTTATGCTTTAGCAAAATTTGGACCCCAAGACGTAACAGTTTATATCTTAATAAAATAAAAAGAATTATTATGGTGCTTAAATTAACATGATTCAAGACAAGGAAGGCCATGGGATAGTTATGAAATTTAGCAACTTCATGGAACTGTTATGATAATCCAGAATAATGCTGTCTAACAGAAGTAAAATGTGAAATTTATAGTGGTTGTTTCTACTTTCTTCCTCTGATCCTTGTAGTTGTGTCATACTGTTCCTAATAGGCCAATAGTGATGCAGGAGCGCTACTGTTTTTTTAATTTTGTTGTTAGATGTGGAGCAAACCCATGGCTTGTTTGCAGATACCAGATTCAGAAACATGCATGTGAACTATGCTAAACTTGTGCTATTTATTATGACCAGATCCCCTTCCCTTTCTATCTGAAGTTTCCACATCAGATCGAGTTGGTGCCAAGCTTGAGATACCCTCAACTGATGAGTTGATTAGAGTACTTGAGGTTGTTCGGCTGGGCTATATATTGCCTCGTTTCAGTGGCTTGGATTCTATGCATGATTGGGCCAGTGTTCTTTCGCTAGGCGAGCAGCAACGTCTTGCATTTGCTCGGCTGTTACTCGCAAAACCAACTTTGGTCCTACTTGACGAGTCCACAAGTGCACTAGATGATACAAATGAGGTAAGAATCCATATACTGCTGTTGTAGTTTTTTTTTTCTTATGAGCTACTTCCTACGATGAATGTCGGAAAATGCCAAGCCAGCAATTATCATGTACTGAATAGCAGACATTTATACTCCAATACCACTTTTGACAAATCCGCCTCTGGCACAGGTTCATCTATACAGTCAGATCGAAGCTGCGGGGATAACATACATAAGCGTCGGTCACCGGAGAACACTTCACAGGTTCCACAACAAGGTCTTGTACATTTCGAAGTCTGATTCAGCGACTAGCAGCCTTCGTAATTGGGAGCTAAAGCCCACAGACCAGAAATCAATCGAAGAATCATCCCCATTCGCTTCATAAGAGATTAAGATTTTGAACCACTTTTGCTCCTTAAAAAATGTATCCCACATCTGACTCATGGTAAATACAGATTCCCTATCAAGGATCCCATGTGCACGAAATCATGTTGCGAACTGAAGCTAAACTGTGGCGTTACTCTTTCTGTCTTCCAGCTGGATCAACAAAATGGCGACAGTGCTACAGCTGCTAACCACCGTGCGATCCAGGATATATTTTAGCACCTAAAAGATAGCTCACCTTTTTGTTTATGTGTATACTTGATAGTTCAGAGTGAACTATAGTAGATGTATATATACAGTTGATTTAAGGCTTCTTCTGTTATCAACTTCCTTTTTATTTCGATCTGAATTTTCTCTGGTTAATTTATTTACACCCGAGGTTGAAATCCGCTGTTGTTTCTAACAACTGTTAGGAACTTAAGCTCTGCATAGATCTTTGTTGAGTATAGATGTTCGGCAACTGTTGCCTGACAAGATCTTCTGATGAAGATCTTTCTTGTCAGTGCCAAGTTTCTATGTGTGTATTACACGAATACTGATGGAATACAACACGGTCATGAAAAAACAACTAATTCTGAATATAGGGCTTTAAAGTTCCAAGAAAGCAAACCAAAGCAGGATGGTAAAGAAAAAGAATCATTCGAGCAGGCCTCCTCAGTTCTTATGCATGAATGAATGAATATAGGGCTTTAAACTTCCAAGTACGCTAGCTCTTTAGTCTTCCCCTGCAGCAGTTATCAGTCCTGCCTCATAAACAGTGGCATAATTTTGCCACCTCTGCTGTCTGCTACCAACAACAGAAATAGATGCAATGTTCGACCATTGATTGATACTATTTGGATTTCCTTCCATGTCAAAGGAACGTGTGAGACTAGCAACTCGTAGCTGCAACCTGCAAGAAAGTTCGATATCATACTTGGAATTGAAGTGAACATAAGCTCTTACATACAACAAGAAACACTGATATAAAAAAAGAAAGGTAAAGGACAAAGATTCTCGAGACTACTTCTTGACTCTTACATGCTGTTTAACAAAGAGTGTTATGCGAATGATGCGCCAGAATCCTTTAAGATCAGTGGTTATATAATATACATGTGCTAAATAGTAAAACCGTAGAAATAGTCATGTTCTTACATATTACATCTCTTCAGGGGCCAAAACAAGAAGGGTACTGTGAAGACTAAAAGCTAGCGTACCTGTTAAAAAACTACTTTTGAGGGAGGTGAAGTGGAATGGCAAACGGACCATTGCAACAACCCCAATATTCGTAGACGTATAAGGACAATTCGTATATATTACAATGATTTGAAATAATTTCGCCGCGGATAACCACCGATACAATCATCCATGCTCAACCTATATGGTCCTGATCGACTGACATGTCGAGAATTGATATCCTCCTCCCGCCAGTTCCCGACTCTCTTTGGCAGTTGAAGTAGACGGCGGCGACCGGCAAGCCGAGGTTATACAGCTCGGCGAAGTTGCGGGTGCTGAAGTTCTGTCGCCATCCCGGAGCGTAGACCGTCTGCCGGCCGAGCTGCTGGAAGAGCAGGAACACCAGCCGGTGGATCCCGAGCACCGGCCGCGGGCTCTCGTAGCACATCACCTCAGTCCCTACATATCAACACGACAATCTCATTACATTAGAACACAAATCGATTTCTAATTGCGTATGTTGATTAAGCATATGATTAATTTTCTCCGTACCAAAAGATACTCCTGTCGTGGCCGGGATGTCGGTGACCAGCCTGCAGTAGTAGATCACAGTCATTTTTTTTAGCTTACAGATCACAGTCATTTGAGTCACACATCGGAGTTGCTTAGAAAAAAAGCAGATTAATTAAAGTTGATAACTGAATTTGTAGAGGACATTAGCAACTAGCTAGACACTTATAGTTACAGGTCGTGACACGGGCTAATGAGAGAAAAGAACCTGAAGATTATGCTGCTATCTTGGGTGATACGACTTGTTAACCTTATAATAATATATTTTTTTGCAGTAAAAATTAAGTTAATTTTTCCAAACACGCAAAAGCTTTCGACAATGGGGATACCCACGAAAAATAAGCAGCCCCAGTACAAAGTATTTACACAACGCTTGCCAAGCAACCCAAAGTGTTATGCAAAGAGGGGTTTGTAGACAAAAATAATTACTGAACCACAAGAGGAATGGAAATTTGGCTCCTCATGTAAGCGCGAAGAGCAAGCATTGCCCTCTAACGCCACATGTCCAGATTTCCCTAGTACTACGTGACTCAGTAATGTAAGTGATGGTATTTTTCAAATTACAGGAAATATGTTTCTTGCCAAATCTTATATTTTCTGTAGTGTTCCACAAATTTCAGTTTTGGAAAATGAAAAGCGAATAAAACATAAACCTGGAAATCAAATCTAGTTAAAAGCTCTGATTTTAAGAAACGACTTATGTTGTGACATTTGCATGTATGCATCCAATATTATATCAGTTATTGTACCAAAATGTAGTGGTAAAATTTAAAATACTTTTGAGATATGCATTTTTTTTACGGGTTTGGGGTATGCATTAATAACACGTTGGGCCAAATGATAGTGACTTAAATTCCACTGGTGTATGTAGTTTCTTTCACGTATATTCCACTATCTAATCACACACTCTTCTCGATGTTTTTTCCTTCACATTGTAATGATTTAAAAAAGGTAAATACATGTGGGGAGAACTTGCATGAGGGAATATCTTTTATGAAACTTGAAAAGCGAAGGAAGTACATATGTCCATGTACATATATTTGAAACTCAGGTGTGGGTGGGCCGTACGTGTACCCATGTCTTCACCACGTGATGGAGATTGAAAGGATTTGATCGCCGTGGCCAACCTCGTATTGGACGCTATTATATTGTTTATGTTTTTTTTTTGCTTCGTGGAAAGATGCTATTTGACCCTGTGCACCTGTTAACTATACGCAAATATCTGAATTTTGATTGGCAGGAGATATTTGCAAGCCAGGTAGGAGAGAGATCGATCTTTGTTCGTTGCTCCTCTGCTCTCACCAGTGCATGTACTCCCTCAGGCTGGGATCGCTCGGGCTCGGAGCATCCGGATCCACCATCACCTGCGCGAACCAAAAGTTTTCCTTGAGGTCGTAATCCAAAAGTATCATCATCAGCTAGCCTAGCTAATCAAGGGGATGAGAATGAGCTGATGAACCGGCCGGCCGGCCAGCGCCGGCGGCGTACGGTGTGCGTAAGTAGAAGTAGTACGGTGTGCGTAAGTAGAAGTAGAACTCACCAGCGTGTAGAAGGTGCGCATGTCGGGGCCGCCGACCTCGACGCGCGGCTGGTCGGCGATGGCGGACGGCCTGAACTCGCAGCCGTTGGCCACCTCCCTGGACGCGTAGCCGACCCGCAGCGGCACCAGCCGTACGAACGGGTCCACCACGTCACCGATCACACGCCCCACCACCAGCGGGTCGCCGCGCTGCAAGCCCACCATCTTTCTCCTCCTCCGACGATCGCCGGCCGGCTAAGCTTAGCTGATGCCTATGTGGTTGGTAGCAGTTGCAAGCTGAAACCTCGCTCCCGTCGTTGTTGCAGTTGCAGCACGACGAGCCGACGTACTTATAGGAGAGGAGAAATCTCTCTCCAGAAAGAGAGCTAGCTAGCTATGAATGGATCACGACTTCACGAGCAGCTAGCTAGCTGCCGAGGTGTACTAGTCCACGGCCGACAGCTGCTTATTTAAAAGCCACGGCCCAACCAAACACCCTCCTGCGTCAGGCTGTCCAAACCGGTTTGATCCGATGGCTGCTGTCCCGGCCCACAGCCGACAGCTGCCAAGACGCCGTCAAGACGACGACGACTACTACTAGTCGCGCCTGTTTGGGAAAGGGGGGAGTGGGTGGGTCAAATGGCCTTTTGCTGTTTGCTAGCTCGTCTAGGAAAGGAGCAAAAGTGCTAGTGCAGTACGTGCGGCGCAGGAGATAGGCCGAGAGGAGAATATACAACAGATCTTCAGCTCGATATTTCTAGGCGTACGTTTTCCGTTAAGGTAAACTGGTTTATCAGAGGCATGCGAAAGGCTATGACCGTCCAAAGTCATACATGAACAAAGAGAAAGAACTTGGTTTGTGGAAACTGCTTGGCATACACAGGACTCCTTTTGGAAGATGGGATCAATTTGTTTTTCTTCTTCACAAAAAACTAAAGACGGTCTAAACCTAGTTTGGCACCAAAGTTTTTTTTTAACTGAAGTATTTTAATACCATAGTATTTAAGTGTCTGATGTAGTAATACTTCAGTTTCTAGAAAAAGAAAAAAGCGTTTTGGCACCCGGGAGCATATGCTCCCGGTATTTTCGGAAAAATAAAAAAAATAGAAAAACTTTTCAAAAAATTCCGAAAAAAATCACAGGCGTATCTGAGTATGGTACGCACGAGCGTGTGAATTTTCATAATGAACTGACATTGTGGCTTACCTGTGCAAAAAAGACAAGTCACAGATCTGAAAATTCAAATTTTTGGATCTCATTTTCTGTCAGAAATTTGTCTTTTTTGCACAGGTCGGCCACGATGTCATTTCGTTGCGAAATTTGACACGGGTGTGCGAACCATACTCAGGTATGCCTGTGATTTTTTTTCGGAATTTTATGAAAAGTTTTTCTATTTTTTTTATTTGCCCGAAAATAACGGGTGCCATTATGAATTTCCGGAAAAAGAGGTACAAAGTTGTTTTTCCAGTACTTAAAAAGTGGAGTAGCATGTTTTAAGAGATACTAAAGTATTTAGTCATAGCCAAACACATCAAGTATTTAAAACTGTGGTATTTTGAGAAACTGTAGCATTATTGCAATACTCTAAAAATATTTTGATACCAAACTAGGCCTTAACTTTTTTTTGACGAAAACGCAGACGTCGCCGTTTTTCAATTAATTAAGGAGAAGTTTATAGAGAATAATAATACCGGGAAAATAGAGAACAAGAACCAACATAGTGTCCACTTCATCAAACAACTTTAAGTTTGTAGAAAATTATATCGACATCTAAAACAACAATTTACTTTTATTAGATCCATCATATAATATATTTTCGTACTATATACATTTGACGTTGTAGATATTGATATGTTTTCCTATAAATTCGGTCAAACCTATTGAAGTTTATTTAGGATAATATCTTAAACTTAAATTATTGTAGAGCGAAGAGAGTATTATGTGTAGTTCAAATCAGAATTTTGATGTTTCAATATCGTCTGTTGTGTGTTGCAAAACTATATCCCGTTGATTTAGTCACGGTGCAATAAACTATAACGCTCAACATGTGATGTACTCTAGAAAGTATGCTTTTCTTATTGTTGCTACACGTACATGGGTTGTCACGGGCAGTGGTCTTTGTCCTTTTTGCTTCCCATGAAATTTAGATATTTACAACTTTCTTGTTGAGAAGAAGATTTTTGCAAGTGATTAATCCGTACATCTAGCAGCTACATTCCTGCCTCTAGTCTATCGCCTATCACACGGCCGGAAACATTTCCACGAAGCTTTTCTTCACGGCATGCTGCATGTCATGTTGTGTGCGACGTGAGAGGGCGAAAAGAAATTAAGGAGCTCCATAGCAGAGCGCGGCGATAGGCGCTAGGCGGCATGTCCTTTTTGTCACCCGGACGTTGCTCTCAGTCCCCGTCAGCGTCCCCGTCGTTCTGGCGAGTTCGCATTGGCTGCCCCCGAGAATTTCACCTCTTCCTGATTAATTACACCAGGATGAGCCTCGTATTTAGGCCGAGGTATGTCTCGGATATCGACACCTCGACAACCGCCAACCATTTACTGTTGGATGAACCCCCGCGGCCGGCGACTCCAGGTCCAGGGTACAAATTCAGAGCTGTCTGCCGCGATCAGATGGTGATGTAATCTTAAGTGCAGTGGTGTTTATCTTTCACCATGTCTTTTCTTGTTGCGAGGATAATCTGCACTAACTAATGTGCAGGGTCACTCCCTTCCACTGTAACTGTCAAGGCATCGAGAATTTTCATCCCAAACAGTTGTTCATAAAGATAAATAAGTGAGAGTCGTGGCAGTGTTTATTAATTCCAGCTAACTCCCTATAGCTTTACCATGAAGCTTCGCAAGAAGGTAAGTGGTTGCAGGATGCGATTTTACAGATTATTCAAAGACATTTCTTGTTAGCTCTTCCCAAGATTTGGTGTGACCTTGTGTTTGTGTAGTGTGTGCGGATGGAAGATATAGCAGAACAGATGGACGCAAACCTATAATGGAGCCTGAGCTACATGGTGCTCGTTTTTTCAAAAACTCGAAATCGACATTTTAAAAATGTTCAAAAAGTAAAAAAAAAACTACAACTTTTTTTAGAGCAATGGGAAAGGGGAATTTTATAAATAATAAAATGAAAAAATTGGAAAAGGAAAATTGATAAATATTATTAGCAATGAGGAAGTCAGGAAAAATGAAAACATAATGAATATTAGTGATAACCATCGTATTTTCTAATATTGGCAAATGATTCCACTAGTTTTGAGTTTTATCGAATTTTTTTATTTCCTTTCTTCATTTTATATCTTAAGCTTAAGAACTACAATATTTCTCATGCATTTTATGATAATTGATATTTGAGCTTTTTTATATGCGTAATGAATGGAGTGTATTATTTAACTTTTTTGTTTGCCTTATGAATTTATTAAATTGTGTTTTTTGTTGTTTTTTCATGCTTATTAGGTTAACATGTGTGCTAAAATTACTAGCACACAATTGGCGATTTTAAATATTGTATCTCGGTTTCAAAAGAAGAAGGATACACATGGTTGGTCACCCAACTTACATCGATGAGTAATTTGGTCACATAACCCCAAAAGGTACCAAACTAGTCACTGAGAGACATTTATGAGTATGTCGGTTCGATTTGTCTTTTCTCTAATCCTTGGTGTGCTGACTACACCGAGAGATGGGGTTTTTGGCGCGAATTGACTCACATGCTTGTCACGTGCGAATGCCCAGGGATAGACCTTTGTGAACCCCCGTGTGGTATTAAACCGGACCAAATTGAATAAGTGTCGGTTAGGTTAAATCAACCCTAATCGAACCCTAATTCCCAAATCGATTCCCCATCCTCTCCTACTCAACCAAAACCCTACAAATCCAGTGTCGCCCGTCGATCATGGCAGACCGCAGCGAGTTACCGGAGGATTTGTTCCGTACCTGGGACCAGACCACCGCCTAGAGCACCTGCGGTCGGTGCTGAGCCGCACCCGCACCATGGCAAAGTTGGAGCACAAGTGGTAGGGCCGGGCTTTTGAAGCCACCATGGAAGGTGACTCACCGTGAAAGGACACGTATGTCGCCTAGAGGGGTGGGGGTGTGTGAATAGGCGATTTAATATAAGTACAGTTTAGGCTTGAATAAATGCGGAATAAAACTTGCGTTTAATTTATCAAGCACAAAACCTATACAAGCTAGGTTTACCTATGTGCACGAACAACTTATGCTAAGCAAGTTAAACAACTATGTGATAGCATGATATATAAATTCAAGCTCGATGGCTATCACAAAGTAATTTGCATAAGTAAGGAGCTCAGGTATAGAAATAAAAGAGTCACTTGGAGACGATGATTTATGCCGAAGTTCACTTCCCAATGGAAGCTAGTCTCTGTTGGAGTGGTGCGGAGTCACAAAGTGATTCCCGAATAGCCGTTCAGTGGCACACCGTATCTCCTTCTTGCCCCCACCAATGTGGAGTGCCACGAGCCACTATGGGACACTTGAGGGTGGTACCGAACCCGTACACGTCGGGGCTATCTCCGCAACTTAATTGGGGGCGCCCAACAATCCCGCGAGCTACCAAAAATCTGAGATGAACAACGACCGTCTAGGGCACTCCAAGTACCCAAGAGGAACAAGCTCTAGGGCACTTCAAGTACCCAAAGAGTAACAAGCTTCTCAACTTCAACTTCCACATATCACCGTGGAGAACTAAAACCGATGCAACCGATGCAATGTGCAAGCACACAAGAAGTGCTCAAATCCTTCACTCTCTCCAAAGCAACTAATGCTGGGGGGGGGGGGGGGAGAAAAGAGGAAGAACAAAGAAACACTCAACAAATGAATTTCCAAGTACCCAAGAGAGGAAGAACTAAGAGGAGAGATGGATTGGTGGAATAATAAATCTAGATTTGCTCTCTCTTTTCCCTCTAAATGGAGGCAAGAATCATGAAGGAATAGAGAGATAGCTCAGCTCAAGGAGGTCAACAATGGAGGTCAATTTCGTGCTCATCAAATCTGGTCTCTTTGGGGAAGGAGGGGTCCCTTTATAGGTCCCCAAGAAAAAGTGCCATTGCAGGAAACTTATACCGAAGTAACCGGTCTGGAGAGGCCGGAGTCTCCGGCCTAGCACAGAATCTCCGGTCCACGAGGGACCGGAAACTCCAGCCTAGCCGGAGACTTTCAAAGTCTCCGGACAGACTCCAGCCATAATCCAGATTGGGCACCAGAGGCGCACGCCATTTGGTGCATCTCTTGGCCAGGTCCAAAATAGTCTCTGGTTGCCCTGAGACCGGAATCTCCAGTGTTTTCACACCGGAGTCTCCGGACCGGCAACACCGGATTTACCGGGTTGTTTCCAACAACCACTCAACAAAACTTTAAACTCTAATTTTTTTGCAAACAAACTCCAAATAATGTGAGACCAATTTTGATGGAAAGCTAACGACAAGAGCTACCATACAAAACTTATTGCGTTTTTTGTGTTGTAAATATTAAGGATCAGCAATAGAGAGAGGATACCCCACATGGGAAGGTGTGGAACCTTTCTCAAAGACGAACCGGTAATATTTCCAACACCGATAACGCAATAAGTTTTTCATATCCGTTTTCGAAAAACTTGGGCTTGTCATGAAGATCACGACAAGCACCAAAACCCCACGAGGAGAAAAGCCAAACAAATAACCAAGAAAGATGTAGATGTCAAGTATGCAAAGGTTTGATATTTCTACGAACGATGCGCTAATTAAAAGTCATTCGAGCTTTTGATAGTACGCTTATCTATCATAACCCGATCTCTCAACTAGCACCATGAGACCAGTAAAATAGAAAACCTATCAAGAGCATACCTTTGCTTTGCGCATTCCACTTGAGCTAGATGATGACGATCTTGATCTCCTCAAGATGGAACACCTTTCTTGATTGTGTTCCGCTTGGTGAAGACTCACGTAGTGCTCCCCCATACTCCACGATGGGAGAGCCTCTCTTAGGCACATCTTCACTTGACCATTATCTCCAAATGGGTGGCAAGCTTCAAGCATAGGATTTCTTTAATATGCTTCTCTTGAACTTGCACTTCTCAAACTTGATGACGTCCACAACTTGACGTCATCCTCCGTGGGCTGTATGAAATCTTCCTTTTGCTGCAAGCCCATAGAAAGATTCCTAAACCCACATAGAAATACCACACACACATATCATGGGTTAGTTAACAAACCTATATGGACAATTTCTCACCATACCAAGAGATACATGATTCCACTTGGTACATCTTCTAGCTTTGTGTGCTGATCTATATCTTGATCCACCTTGTATCTTTTCTTATCTTTTTCACTAGATGATGTCTTGAAGATAACCATAAATGATCACATGATCCTTTTCTTCAAAACATACTTGCAATATGCTCAATTCTCTCATGACCAATCTTCACATAACCCCTCGAATAACACATTGGTCATCACATACTCTTCTTCTTGATCATATCAAATATATCCATACAAATCGATTATCTTGATGCCAAATACTTCATTGCATTATTATTTCATGTCATCAACCTTGAATCCAACATGTGGAGTACAAAGCATTGCCTATGGACAGACACTACAAGTATAACTCAATGCTATTATTATCTTCATGTCATCAATCTTGAATCCAATATATGGAGTACAAAGCATTGTGTCGGGGGAATAATCCCGGGTGGCAGTAAATACCAGGAATCTGCCGCGTGCCGTTCTCCAAGCTGGTTACCCGGAGCTGACTACCGACCTCGCGCCCCAGCTGGCACATTGGATCCTCCTTAGGGATGTAAATGGTCAGATAAATGACGCCATTTAATACCACTTATTTTGGTCAAAAAGTCAAAACGTTTTTTGTTTCCTGTGAAAATGAATCAGGAATGCATTTATACGGGATTATGTGGCGCCATTAATGTGTCCATTTACATCCCTAATCCTCCTTGTAGGCGTACAAGGACTAGAAGACAAAAGCAGCGTAGACCAAGTACAGCGCCGGGTCTCCGAAGTCAAAGATGACGTCGGCCGCCGTGTATCGTACCCTGCGGCCTACATCGACAAGACAGGTCACAGGAAGAACAGAGCCATCATCACACATGCTGGCACATCCCCCCACACTGTGCCACCTGTCCACCGGCGGCCCGGCTCTGCTAGCCGGCAACCCGGTCATTTCCCTGTAACCGGCTGCTCACCCTATAAAAGGAGAGCCGGATCCCTCATAGCAAGGGTTGGAACCTAGGTTACTCATTTGATATTCATAGCCCTCCAGGAGGAAGAGAACATCGCATACAACTCTAGGAGCACCATTGTAGCCCTTGTGATCACCATATACATCACTAGGCAGGAGTAGGGGTGTTACCTCCACACGAGGGCCCTGAACCTGGGTATGTCTCGGTGTTAGCCTTGCTCGTATCCGATCCCGGGTGTACGCTGTCATTCGCTGAGTCCCCACGGAAAGTCATCTCCCGATGGCACTGCCGTGCATAATACCACGACACATTGCCTATGGATAAACACTACAAGTATAACTCAATGCAACCATTAGTCCATAGGGATTGTCATTAATTAGCAAAACCACACATGGGCGCCATGCTCTTTCACACTGCGATGTGAAGGTGGATGTATGCTCACCGCCGATGCACACGCGTCCACGATCTATCCCGCCAAGTCATGGTCAGAGGGGCAACGTTGAGCTTTGGCCAACGACCCCATGGCCACGAAGGTGAGGAATCCGAGATCTCTCGCCTAACCAAGCTTACCTTCGAGTGCTTCAAACGCGAGGCATGAGAGCTCTATGCCGTCGGCCAGTTTGTCAATAGCGGGACCTAGTGGAGATGATGAACCCGAAGCATAGCTGGTTCCTATTTGTCACCGCAAGGATGAAGAAGCCATACGAGATCCCGAAAGTCTGCATCGTGGAGGTGCCGGAACCCGAAGCACCATCATTGGAGTACGACTTCGATGACTCGAAGACGCTTCCAGCACCAAGGTCAGTGCTGCGCATGGTCGTAATTCATGTCACAGAGGTTGTGAGCCATGACATGGTCATCCCCGAAATGTCGTTGTGGTACGACATCAACACCCGGGACACAACGCACACCCACTACTTTATGTTCTTCGGTGGCCGTGTCGACGGCAGTAGACCTCCTCCGGTGAGGGATGGTGGGCACTACTTCAGTGGGCATAACGGCAATGCCTCTGTCGGAGGCAAATGATAACTACATATGTAAATTGTGGTGTTGTTTGAAGATCTTCAGTTTGTGCCTGGAGATTTTGTTTACTTCTGTCTGAAGAATGTTGTTTCTCCTGTGTTCTCAAGAAGATCTTCAGTTTTCCACTGGAGATGTAGTTCGTGTCATCTAGTTTGTTAGTATGAAATTTGTAATATTCCTGAACTTGATTTGAGTTGTGTTGATGTTGCTTTCATTTGAATGTATGTGCCGCTTTGTTGAGTGTTGTTAACGAAGAAGTTTAGTTTGAATGTTGTTGCAAAGTTGGGTCGATGATAAGTTGAATATGTGACACTTGGGTGATGGAAATTGTAGAAAATTCATGACAAAATGAAGTATAAATACAAGGTGATACTTGCAATGTTGGTTGTGATCCTATTGAAATTCATATAAAATTCAGTGCCAACTAGCAGGTAAAGTTCAAGTTCATGTCAAATTCATCTAAAGTACCAACTTTTGTACGGTTCATGTTAAAATCAAGTAAAAATCATAGGATAATCAATTAATAATCATGGAAAAGTTCTAGGAGCTAGATAATTGAACTAACAATCATGAAAAATTATAGAGCTAAATAATTGAACTGAAATACATGGACTATATCCAGGAGCTAAATAATTGTACTAAAAATCATGGAAAAATTCAAGGAACAAGTAATTGAAGTATTGAACTAAAATTTTGTGTAAAAATTCAAGCAGCTCGATAATTGAACTAAAAAACATGGAAAATTTGAGGACCTGCAAAATCATGAAATAATCGGGAAACAATTACCGAACACTCAACAAAGAAACATAGATACCAAAGATAGCATAATTCGACCATAACACTTGATTTCTCAGGTTTACACAACACGCATGGCATCATGTTATGGTATAGTTAGTTAGTACACATACATAACAAAAACAAACGACCAGCTACTAACTACAACATAAGAGTGATTTTCCTAAACTTAGTTTTTATCTTGGACATATTTGTCGTGACCACAATTGACTCATTGCTCTTGTTATAAAACTTAGTCATCATCTGACCAAATATGTTTTCTAGCATAGACAAAACAGGTAGTTCGCTAGCATACAGAATCAGCCTTAAATTAAAAAAAAAACTTGCTAAGAAACCAAGTAAAATTCAAACAAATTTTTTTTTTTTGCTAAGAACACATGTATTTTTTAAAAAAAAAATCACTTCCTAAAAACACTTGTAAAAATGAAACAAAAATTGTAGCATGTCCTTGAGTCCTTTGACGTAATATAATTTTAGGGGCATCCAACGTGGCAAATTGGATAAAATCTTATATTTTTTTTTTACCGTAACTTCGGCGGGCCTTAGGCCACCCTGAACTTATTATAAATAATCACAACTCCAGCAGTTTAGGGGAGAGGAATACAGACATAGGGGTAAAGGAAGCAGAGATACAACATAGAGAGCTCAGGGGGGCTCAAAGCTAATACACCATGCTTTAAGAGCACTTGCAGCCGAAGAGGAATGACAACGGTACGCCCAGAGATGGACTTCTTCCGTGCATCTGCGTTGAACAATTCCAGAGGCTCGTCCAGGTTTTGGAAGACCTTCGCATTGCGGCGTTTCCAGATACTCCATGAAATGGCCGTGCATACCGTAGAGTCCACAAAGCTTCTGCACCTTGCATTCCACAACTAATGGATGCAGCTGATCACCACGCCTTGTTGATAAGGGTAGAAGTAGTCCCAAACCTCTCTCATCTTGGGTGATGGCGTGGAACAACACGTTCGCTGGGAGACCCCAAGTGTAAGGTTTGATGTAATTTAGTAGCAAGTTTTCCCTTGATTACAAAACCAAGGTTATCAATCCAGTATGATTTGGAGAAGGCTTCGGAAAGGTGTCAACGGCGCCATTTACGATAATTGACATGGACCTGCGCACAGCCGAACAAACTACTTTGCCCAACACTACAAGGAAACAACTAATAGCCGGCTTGTAATCACCGGCGGGCCACCTAAACCCCACGCTGGTGATCTGCTGGGACCAAATTCCGCAGCTAATCACCGGCGTGGGAATTTTTCCACACCGGTGATACGGTGGAATCAGCGGCGTGGACATCTTAGAGCCACGCCAGTGATTTGTGGGCCCAAAAATCGAACCACGGTGAAACAGGTTACCGGCGTGGGACTACCAAGACACGCCGGTAACTTTGTGTGTAATCACCGGCGTGGCTAGTAGAGCACACGCCGGTAATTGTGTATGGTCTGTCGCGCGATACGGACCCAGCAAATGACTGGCGTGGCTTTTTTCCACACGCCGTTAATTAGTTTGAGGTTACTGGCGTGGCTTTTGTCCACCACGCCGGTAATTTGGGACGTAAAAATTCTGTAGCCATGTGACCACCTTTCCCCACCACTCACTTTACTCTTTACCTCTTTGGATCTATCTTCTTCGTCCTTGGTTCTTCTTCTCTTTACTCTCTCCTCCCACACTCCAAGCAAGGTAAATTAATCTCTCTCCTCCACTCTCTCTCTCTCTCTCCCCCCACTTACTCTCTCTCTCCTCTCTCTCTCTCCACCAATCAGTTTCTTAATTACTTGGCTCTATCTCACTAACTCTCTAATTAATTGAACTCCCCCTCTCTAGGTTTACTAATGGAACATACAATGGATTGGAGCTAGCTTGGGTGTTCTACTACTTGTGGTAACATCTCTATCTTCGACTCGATCATTACTATCGCATATATATATTTGGGTTGGAGCCATATTTAATTTCGGCCACGTATTTATTATCTTGTTCATGTGTGGTTGGAACCGAATTCGGCCATGCATTTATGGTCATGAAGATGTATATTCAGTGGTGTGTGTTGTTTCTCATGCAGGAAAATGAGTGCCAATGTTTTGACAAAACGACGTTTCGTCAAATTTCTGGCACTCAATACGTCCCATTTTTAGCAAAGGTCATGCCGAATTTTTCTATTTTGGTTTAATTTGTATACATATTTGTGTAGGCATCGATGGCGGTGAACATGGACAATCGAGGTGTAGCCGCAGCTGCGTATTTGGAGACGGCGGTGAAGAAAATGTATGATAGGGACGAAAGCGTTATTCCATGTCCGTGTCGTAAATGCGAGAACACACTTATGTTTGAACCCTTCAGAGGAACTTTGTTGTCGCATTTGCTCAAAAGTGGTTTCATGGAAGGCTATGAGTTGGTGCTAGATGATCAGGGTGATGATGAAATCAATGAGAATATGCCCGATGTTGAGGAATGGTTGTCGTCGACGATGATGAAGAAGGGGGAAACATTGACGTATGATGATCATGATGATGATGTCGGGCCTGAAGAAGATGAGATGGGCATGGAAAGCTCGTTAGCAACAAAGTTGGCTGACCCATATCTTCAAGAGTTGCTTCGTAAGAAATGAACGTGCTGCGTGTAGGGAGGCAAACAAGCTGGAGAAACTGTCGATAGACTCAAAAAATCCTTTGTACGAAGGTAGCAGTCCCGAGTACAACCGTCTGGATGTGACGCTTAAACTTCTTGACATCAAGGTGAAAACAAAAGCCACCGATAAATGCCTCGAATTGATTTTAGAGTATATGCATGAATTTTTACCCAAAGGGAACAAATTGCCTCAGAATGTCGAAGAGGCTAAGAAAATCGTGTGCCCTCTTGATTTGCCGCACACTAGATATCACGCGTGCATCAATGATTGCATTATCTATCGGAATGAGCACGCGAATAGTTTAGTGTGTCCAGTGTGCGGTCACTCCTGTTACAAGCGTGGAAAGAAGAGTCCTCAGAAGGTTGTATGGTACTTTCCTCTCATTCCTCGTTTCAACGCTATTACTAGGACAAGAAAGAAGCAAAGTAATGCACTGGCACAAGGAAAGGACAAAGGAAAAAGTAAGTGATAACATGCTGAGACACCCAGCGGATGGTTTGCAGTGGAAAAAGGTTGACTATATGAACAAAGAGTTCACGGATGAGGTAAGGACTTGAGGTTGGGCCTTAGTACGGATGGACTAAATCCGTTTGGGAACCAGAGCACAAATCACAACACGTGGCCTGTGTTTATATGCATGTACAACTTGCCCCTTGGTTGTGCATGAAGAGAAAATACATACACATGGTTATGCTATCCAAGGGCCAACACAACCAGGTAGCGATATTAACTTGTACATGCAGCTGGTAAAGTTGGAGCTAGACATGTTGTGGGATAAGAAAGGTGTCATACATGGGACGCCTACAAAGAACAATATTTCAATATGAGAGCCGTCTTGATGACGACGGTACAAGACTTTCCGGGTTAGGGTATGTGTCTTGCCAGGTGTGCTACGAACACTACGCATGTGTCAATTGTATGGACGAGACAGCTTACCGCCAGCTATCAAAATTGGGGTCCTATAAAACTGTGTACCAGGGTCATCGGAGGTGGCTTGACCCAAATGACGAGTGGAGAAAGAGAAAAGACCTGTTCGACAATACAGTAGATACCCGAGGACCGACACGTCCGAGAAAAAGAACAGAGATTCTTGAAATGTTGAACAATTGGAAGGAGTGCCCTTTGCCGGAAAGAAACGAAAGGCACCCGAGCCTCTTTGCAGAACATGGAAAAGGAAGTCTGTTTTTGGGACTTGCCCTATTGGCCACTTCTTGATACGCCACATTCTATTGATTCAATGCATATCATTAAGAACGTGACCGAGAGTATGTTGGGCACATTGTTCATGATGCCGGAAAAGGGTAAAGATGGACCAAAGGCAAGAATAGATTTGGAAGAACTAGGCATCAGGAAGGACCTACATGTATCAAAGAAGAAGAAATTAGATCACGAGACATAGGAGACTGCTGTCACGAGCCAAAAGGGCACGAAAACCAAAGAGCATATTCCCCCCGCTTGCTTCACTCTTACTCCAGCAGAGTTGAAACAAGTTTTTGAGTGTCTTTACGACATCAAAGTAATAACCGGCTACTCGGGCTTCATACGCAGATTTCTAGACATGAAGAAACACAAGTTCAGTAGGATGAAGTCTCATGACTGTCACGTGATGATGACACAGTTAATTCCAGTTGCACTTAGAGGTGTAATGGACAATCACGTCCGTGACACAGTTCTTGACCTCTGTAATGTGTTGGATGTTATATCTCGAAAGTGTATCAGTAAGAAGCATCTTAAAAGGCTACAAGAAGAGATCGTGACTATACTATGTGAGCTTGAGATATACTTCCCGCCTTCAATGTTCGACGTGATGTTGCATCTGCTTGTCCATATTTTTCTGAGATCGAATATCTCGGGCCTGCTTTTCTGCGCAACATGTTCCCGTTTGAAAGGCTGAATGGGTGGGTGAAGGGCTTCATTCATAACAGGGCACATCCGGATGGAAGCATCGTTCAGGGATATCTAACTGAGGAGTGCATCTCTTTCTGCAACAACTACATGGACGTCAATAATCCTATTGGTATGCCCACCAATAAGCACTTTTACAAGCTCTGTGGGGCTGGTCACTCGACTCTAAAGAAGGCGTTGCATGTGGGCCATTTAAACCGATGCGACGACTTTGAACGAGCGCACACGGTTTACTTACAACACGTGAATGTGCTGGATGATTGGTTGGAGAAGCATAAAATGACAATAATTGAAAAGTATGCACTTCTTGGGCAGACGAAGACGGAATACCAGATTAGTAAAGAGCATAACCAGACCTTCGCGGCTTGGTTAAAGAAGACCGTCAGGAACAATCCATTGCCAGTGAATGATGAAAATGCAGAGATCATATACACCTTATCACAAGGCCCCGCACACAATGTCATGTCTTATCAAGCGTATGATATGAACGGATTCACATACTATACGGAGGCCAAAGACAAAAATAGTGTGTACCAGAACTCTAGGGTAACTATGGAATTAGAGATCGGTGTTGTGAACCGAAGATACTACGGAAGGATCGAAGAAATCTGGGAACTTCACTACGCGGGAGACTATAAGGTGGCGATGTTCCGCGTCAGATGGGCAAAGAATATCGACTATGAAGATCATGGTTTCGTTACCATGACTATACCCGAAGCGCAACCCATTGGTGCACAGAGCAATGTGAAGGGAATCATCGCAGAAAACGAGCCCTGGTTATGGCTAAGGATGTGGCCCAATGTTTTTTCATAAAAGACCCGACAAGGCCGAGCCATGTAGTCGTGAGGAGAGGAAAAAGGAGTATCATCGGGCATGATGAAGTCGAGACCGAGGAGGATTTTCACCAATTTGACGATCCTAAAGAAGAAGACGACTTCCAGGAGCCATACACCACAAGAAGAAGCATAACCACATTACCTTCTTCCAAAAAACCAATCCTTTCATAAGATCAAGTACTACTACTACGAATAAGAGAAAGAAGACCGTGAAAAAGACTTGATCCATGTTATAGATCAACTACTACCTATCTATTTTATTGTCTATTTTTATGAACCAATCAGTGTAATATTGAGACTTTACTCCAATTGTATTGGGACTTTAATCCATTTTATTGTCTACTTTTATTAATTTTATTTTTACTACCTACCTATTTTAGTCTCCTCTCAAACCCTAACCTCTCTCAAATCCGCATCGCCGCCACCTCCTCTCGCACAACATCGCGCCCCTGTCTCTCTCGCGCTCCGCCGCCGCCTCTCCTCTCGTGCCGTCCCTCTCGCTCCCCGCCGCCGCCTCGCCGACCCCGACCCGCGCCTCGCCTTGCCATCCCCGACCAGCGCCTCGTCTCGCCTTCCCCGACCCGCCTCGCCATCCCCAGCCTCGCCGTCCCCGACCCGCGCCTCGCCTCACCTCGCCTTCCCCGACCGTGCCGCCGTCCCCGACCCGCGCCTCGCCTCACCGTCCCCTGCCTCGTCGGTGAGTCCAATTTCATGTGTAGTTAGTTGATTGATTTACATTTTAGTGTATAGTTGATTTACATGTGTAGTGTTAGATGTGTACTTAGTTTATTTAGATATGTAGTATTAGTTATAGATTTTAGTGTATTTAGTTTATTTTAGATGTTACATGTGTAGTATTAGATGTAGTATTAATTTGATATTTGTGTTACAATGCCAATGATTAAAATCTTGTGGCACTATGTGATCATGGGATGGTGCAAGTGAGCCTTGTGATATGCACAAATACACATCTTGTGCATCTAACTAGGCTCACTCGCACCATCCCTGGATTTGTGTGTGTCCAATATAACTATGAGGCACAAATTAAATATACTTGTTACATGCCGGTGATTAAAATATTGCGACACTATTTTGGAGGTGGTGCAAGTGATATGAGGCATGATTTCTCGTTCATGTATATTTTGCAACTTGCTGTATTCTAGTTCATTTTAGACTATTTCTTGTGTAATGCACTCTCCTAATGTTTGTTATATGTATAATAAGCAGTAAAATGAATCCGTGTGGGGTTTGTGGCCATCTCTACTGCATGGATACGTAGTTTGGCGTTGTTCTTCCATGGGATGTTGAAACTCATCTGGTATATATTAAACTTCAACATGTTATGAGCCTACCTTTCTTGTTGATTTGGAGCATCTAGATAACACTAATCTCTAATTGTTGTTTTACGCAGAACATCCCGTGCAAGGTTAGACGTGACTTCTTGGAGCATTTGGGTGTTGCCTTCACCGACCATAGGACATTTGAGGTCAACTTGGTACAGATGACGGTGCCCACTCGGAGTTTCAGAGTTCTGTGTACAAACACGATGGACCGCACTTACTTCAATGGTGCTACTTGGACACAGCTTGTTAATGCATACGACATGCAACCTACTGAGAGGTGCACCTTGTTTCTCGATCATGACCACAACGAGACGTACTTCATGTACAGGGCACCACAAGACTCCTCCAGTTCCGAGTCCGAGGATCATGACCCTAGAGAAGAAATGACTACATGCCTGAGTCTAAGGTTGTCGAGAGGCTAAGTGACTAGCTAGCTCTACCTTGTATAGTTACAAATAAGTTGACTAGTAAGAACTTTGTTGAGTCTAGCAGCTCTTCCCAGTACTATTTCTGTTAATTGTAATGATTTATGTTTCCGTGTATTATGCTGGTAATTGTACTGAAAGGAATATGCCCGAGAGGCAATAATAAAGTGGTTATTATCTTATTCCATGTTTATGATAAATGTTTATTTCTCATGCTAGAATTGTATTAATCGGAAACGTTAATACATGTTTGACTAATAAACAAGTAAGAGTTCCTAGTAACGCCTCTTGTTTAACTAGCTCGTTGATTAACCGATGATCAAGGTTTCCTGATCATGAACATTGGATGTTGTTAATAACATGAGAATGATGTGATGAACATACACCCAAAGTAGATATAGCAATGCGATCAAGTCATTAAGTTTACATTGTTGTATCCATCACATACAAAGTAACTCTAATCCTTAGACCATGAGATCATGTCAATCACTAACACCGGATGAGTGCTTTGATGACATCAAACGTCACACCGTGAAAGGGTGACTATAAAGGTGGCATTGGGTACTCTGAAAGTATTAGTTGAGGCTCATGGATCAAGAGTGAGATTTGTCCATCCAAATGACGGAGAGATATACTATGGGCCCTCTCGGTGATATCACATCAATACCGCTTGCAAGCACGTGACTAGATCACAAGGATGTCATATCACGGAACGAGTAAAGAGTACTTGTCGGTAACGAGATCGAACTAGGTATAGTTGATACCGATGATCGGATCTCGGATAAGTAAAGTATCGCGAGACAAAAGGAATTGGTTACGACGTTTATGGTTCACGCGATCACAAGATTCATCGTTGAATGTGTAGGAGTCATTACGGATCTCCAGATCCCGCTGTTGATTATTGATCGGAGAGGAGTCTCGATCATGTCTGCATTATTCACGAACCGTAGGGTGCACACTTAAGGTTTGCCACGCTTTTGGGTAGATACGGAATATCAGAGAAAAGTTTGGACAGCACCGAAATTGTTTCGGGTAATATTGAAATAGTTCAAGGGGGTAAGTGTTAATGTTTGTTGATTAATAGAATCAACAAATATTAAATCTCAAATAAAAGAATTAAAAATGTTTTATTCATTTATGAGAGAAAAACTCTTGGGATTTATGAATGGGAGTTTCTACCAAATTAAGAGGAAGTTTCAAGTGAGTTAAAATGGAGTTACCACTCACATTAAGAGGGATAAAACGGGGGCACCTTTTTGGGCTGTGCATCCCTCTCTTGGTGGCTGCCTCCTCCTCCTATATATAGAGGTGTGGAGCTCCCTATTCCTCACACACTTGAGCCTCTCTCCCTCCTCCCGCTGCTCCACCTTCCGGCCATTCGCTTGGCAAGCCATGGCCGATTAGTTTCTCCACCACACCACGCCGTCGTGCTGCTGGAGTTTCCGGTGGTTCTACTACTTCCGCTGCCCCGCTGGATCGAGGGAACGAGGTTGTCATCAAGCCGTACGTGTGACCGAGTACGGAGGCGCTGCCCGTTGCAGCGCATATCTTCACGATCTTGAGATCGGCGAGTGAACGACTACATCATCCACGAGAATTATTCTCGAAACGCTTACGGTCTTCGAGGGTGAGTTTCTTGGAACTTGACTTACCCGTTGCTTACATCCACTAGATTAGATATTGGAGTCTTGGCCATAGGAATTTTTTGTTTTCTATGCTACGAACCCATCAGTGGTATCAGAGCCGTGTCTATGCGTAGATGTTTTGCACGGGTAGAACACATATGTGTATGTGGGCGTTGATGATCATGTTATTGCTTCCGTGTTGTATTTTTAATCTTAGTGGCATAGTGGGATGAAGCGGCCCGGACTAACCTTACATGTCCACGTACATGAGACTTGTTCCACGACTGACATGCAACTTGCTTTGCATAAGTGGCTTTGCGGGTGTCTGTCTCTCCCACTATAGTTAAGATTTTATCTACAAAGGGTTGTTAATAATTTGTTTATCACCGTTGTGGTTTCATGTTCGTAGGTAAGAACGGTTCTATCTTCGAAAGCCCTAAGCCACGTAAAATATGCAAAATAAATTAGAGGACGTCTAACTTGTTTTTGCAGGGCATGTGATGTGATATGGTCAATGTTACAAATTTTGATGTATGAGATGATACTATTTGTAAATTATGACATACCGGCAGGAGCCAAATGGTTGTCATTTAAATTCATGGCCTGCGTGCTATATCATATCCATGTGATATTTTGTAATTTGGAGGACAATCAAGAAGGAGGCGCCATGGACCTTGGTGCCACGCCGGTGTAATGATGGAGATCATGCCAAGACGCACAAGATGGAGATCCAAGTGCAAGAAGGACCATATCATATCACATTATCCATGCATGTGATGTTAATCCTTTATGCATGTGATGTTAATCCTTTTATGCATCTTATTTTGCTTAGATTGCGACGGTAGCATTATAAGATGATCCCTCACTGTTAATATCAAGATAGAAATGTGTTCTTCCTTAGTATGCACCGTTAAGAAAGTTCGTCGTTTCGAAGCACCACGTGATGATCGGGTGTGATAGACTCTACGTTCGCATACAACGGGTGTTGACGAGCCTAGCATGTACAGACATGGCCTCGTAACACACGCAAGTACTACGGTTCTACTTGACGAGCCTAGCATGTACAGACATGGCCTCGGAACACGTAACCGAAAGGTAAAGCATGAGTCATATGGATGATATGATGAACATCTCGATGTTCGCTTTGCAGCTACACCAACTCTCGTGATGATCGGTTTTGGTGTAGTGAATTTGGTTTGTGTAATCACTGAAACGACTAGAGGGATGTTGTTTTTGAGTGGGAGTTCACGTGGTAATTTTGAATTAACTTGAACTTAATTTATCATAAACTTAGTCTAAATTGTCTTTGCAAATATGTTGTAGATCATGGCACCACCTGCTTTCAATTTCAATATGTTCATGGAGAAAGAGAAACTAGCGAACAATGGTAGCAACTTTACCAACTGGGCACTTAACCTGAGGATTCTCCTCACTGCTTGTCAGAAGCTCTATGTGCTTGATGCACCGCTGGGTGACCCGCCCGCTGATGATGCTTCCGATGAAGATAAAAATGTTTATCTGACTCGCAAGGAAGACCACAATGTAGTTCACTGCGGCATTCTGTATGGTTTAGAGCCGGAGCTGCGAAAGCGTTTCGAGAACAGCAACGCCTTTGATACAATGGGAGAATTGAAATTGATTTTCGATACCCATGCTGCCGTAGAGAGTTATGAAGCTTCAGAAAAGTTCTTTAGCTGCATGATGGAAGAGAACAGCTCCGTTAGCGAGCATGTACTCAAAATGTCTGGGTACGCCGATAAACTCATAGCTCTGGGAATATCGATCCCCAACAAGCTAGGAATTCATCGTGTTCTCCAATCTCTGCCACCAAGTTACAAGAACTTTGTGATGAACTACAATATGCAAGGCATGGAGAAGACTCTCCCAGAGCTTCTGTCCATGCTCAAAACTGCTGAAGTGGAGATCAAAAAGGAACATCAAGTGTTGATGGTGAATAAAACCACTAGTTTCAAGAAAGGCAAGAAAGGCAAGCCAAAGGGTAACTCCAAGAAGGGCGTAAAATGTTACCGCGCCTGAGAAGAAGACCAAGGCCGGCCCTAAGCCTGATACTGAGTGTTTTTATTTCAAGGGCACTGGGCACTGGAAGCGGAACTGTCCCAAATATCTGGCAGATAAGAAGGCTGGCAAAGTGAACAAAGGTATATGTGATATACATGTTATTGATGTGTACCTTACTAGTACTCGCAGTAGCGCCTGGGTATTTGATACTGGTTCGGTTGCTAACATATGTAACTCGAAACAGGAACTGCGGAATAAGCGACAACTAGCAAGAGATGAGGTGACGATGCGCATCGGCAATGGATCAAAGGTTGATGTGATCGCCGTCAGGACGCTACCTCTTCGTTTACCATCAGGATTAGTAATAAACCTCAATAATTGTTATTTGGTGCCTGCGTTGAGCATGAACATCATATCTGGATCTTGTTTGATGCAAAACGGTTATTCATTTAAGTCTGAGAACAATGGATGTTCTATTTATATGAATAATATCTTTTATGGTCATGCACCTGTGAAGAATGGTTTATTTCTTTTGGATCTTGATTGTAGTAATACACATATTCATAATGTGAATGCCAAAAGAATTAAGATGAATGATGATATTGCTGCATACATGTGGCATTGCCGCTTAGGTCATATTGGTGTCAAACGCATGAAGAAGCTCCATTCCGATGGACTCCTAGAATCACTTGATTATGAATCATTTGAGACATGTGAACCATGCCTTATCGGTAAGATGACTAGAACCCCGTTTTCAGGAACAATGGAACGGGCGACGGATTTGTTGGAAATCATACATACCGATGTGTGCGGTCCAGTGAGTGTGTCAGCACGCGGTGGATATCGTTACTTCGTCACTTTCACGGATGATTTGAGTAGATATGGGTATATCTACTTAATGAAACATAGTCTGAAACATTCGAAAAGTTCAAAGAATTTCAGAGTGAAGTGGAAAACCATCGTAACAGAAAGATTAAATTTCTACGATCTGATCGTGGAGGTGAATATTTGACTTACGAGTTTGGCACCCATATGAAACAATGTGGAATAGTTTCACAACTCACACCTGCCGGAACACCACAGCGTAACGGTGTGTCTGAGCGTCGTAATCGTACTTTATTGGATATGGTTCGGTCTATGATGTCTCTCACAGATTTGCCACTGTCATTTTGGGGTTATGCACTAGAGACAGCTGCATTCACTTTAAATAGGCTCTAAATCCGTTGAAACGACACCGTATGAATTGTGGTCTGGCAACAAACCTAAGCTATCATTTCTAAAAGTTTGGGGATGCGATGTTTATGTGAAGAAGCTTCAACCTGATAAACTCGAATCCAAAGCGGAAAAATACGTCTTCATAGGATACCCTAAAGAAACAATTGGGTACACCTTCTATCACAGATCCGAAGGCAAGGTTTTCGTTGCCAAGAATGGATCCTTTTTGGAGAGGAGTTTCTCTCAAAAGGTGTGAGTAGTAGGAAGGTAGAACTCGACGAGGTTATTGAACCTTCTCTTCTTGGAATGGCGAGTGGCGCAGCGTCGGAAACTGTTCCGGAGTTGACTTCACCAAGTGAAGAGGGAACTAATGATCAAGATCATGAAACTCCGAAAGAGGATACTACCGTACTTCGCAGGTCAACAAGGACACGTACAACACCTGAACTGTATGGTGATCCCGTCTTGAATTTCATGATAGTTGAAAACAATGACCCTGCGACGTATGATGAAGCAATAATGAGCCCAGATTCCAACAAATGGCTGGAAGCCATGAAATCCGAAATGTGATCCACGTACGAAAACAAAGTATGGACTTTGGTGGACTTAACCAATGACCGCAAGGCCATTGAGAACAAATGGATTTTCAAAAAGAAAACTGACGCTGATGGTAACGTGACCGTCTATAAAGCTTGACTTGTCGCAAATTGTTTTCGACAAATTCAAGGAGTTGACTACGAGGAGACTTTCTCCCCTGTAGCGATGCTAAAGTCTGTTAGGATTATGTTAGCAATTGCTGCATTTTTGATTATGAAATTTGGCAGATGGATGTCAAAACTGCGTTCCTTAATGGTAACATTGAGAAAGACTTGTACATGGTGCAACCCAAAGGTTTTGTCGATCCTAAGGATGCTAAGGATCCCTCTCTTGGTGGCTGCCTCCTCCTCCTCCTATATATAGAGGTGTGGAGCTCCCTAATCCTCACACACTTGAGCCTCTCTCCCTCCTCCCGCTGCTCCACCTTCCGGCCATTCGCTTGGCGAAGCCATGGCCGATTAGTTTCTCCACCACACCACGCCGTCGTGCTGCTGGAGTTTCCGGTGGTTCTACTACTTCCGCTGCCTCGCTGGATCGAGGGAACGGAGGTCGTCATCAAGCCGTACGTGTGACCGAGTACGGAGGCGCTGCCCGTTGCAGCGCATATCTTCACGATCTTGAGATCGGCGAGTGAACGACTACATCATCCACGAGAATTATTCTCGAAACACTTACGGTCTTCGAGGGTGATCGAGTTCTCTTGGAACTTGACTTACCCGTTGCTTACATCGACTAGATTAGATCTTGGAGTCTTGGCCGTAGGAAATTTTTTGTTTTCTATGCTACGAACCCATCATGTACTATGCTGGTAATTGCAATATATTAAATTCATTTTTTTAATTTACGAAATTTAATCACTGGAGTGGTCTCACACGCCAGTAATGCCAGTACATCACCGGCGGGACCTCTCATGCCAGTGATCCCAATAAGTCACCGGCGTGGCCACGCGCACGCCGGTGATTAGCAACAGATCACCGACGTGGCCTCGCACTCGCCGGTGATCTCAAATAGCACTGGCGTGAAGTTACCGGCGTGGGCGTTTCTCACCGGTGATCCCAAAATAGCCACGCCGGTGATTAGCTGTTTCCTTGTAGTGCCAACGAAACTGAGAGGTTGTCAATCTCTCCGGCTTGATGAACACAAAGAATTAAATGTATGTGTGTAAAATATTATAAGAGCAAAAATGACCAGCGAGCAAAATGATTTAGAAAGGCTATTAGAACGGTTGTAAACAATATAGGAAAATAGGACCAGGATCCACGGTTCACTAGTGGCGTCTCTCCAAAAGATAAACATGTTGGGTAAAAAAATTACAGCGAGGCAATTGACAAACATGGGCGCAACACAATACTATCATGACACAAAGTTCACCGTTTCATTTAATATGGGCATTACATCAAAATACATTGGCCGTTACCCAACTGCATCTATGACTAATAATCCACCCCGAGATCGCTATCCAGCCTGTCATCCGAAAGTATTAAGTTGCAAGCAACAGATAATTGCAATAAGCATGGTTCATAATGTAAGCAATGGTTACAACATATAGCAATAAACACCGCTGTTTTATCCCTAATAGCAACAACACATCTCAAGTCTTAATCGTTTCTGTCAACTCGAGCTCAGACAAGAGAGGCATGAACCCACTATCTAGCATAAATACCCTCTCTAAGATACTAGCAATTACTTCGGCCAAAACATCCACAAGCATCGGAGAGCATGCAAGATCATAAATAAAACATATGATAAACAATCTGAACAATAATGTCATGACTCCATAATTCATCGGATCCCCGCAAACACAACATGTAGCATTACATAAAGATGATCTTAATCATGTAGGCAGCTCATAAGATCTAAACAATGGAGCACAAAGGAGAAGAGACAACCATCTAGCTACTGCCATGGACTCGTAGTCCCGTGGTGGACTACTCACACATCACTCCGGAGGAAGGCATGGTGGTGTAGATGCCTCCGGTGATGATCTCCCCCTCCGGCAGGGTGCCGGGAAGAGCTTCAGAATCCTCCCGATCTAGGGTTGGCAACGGCGATGGGCTCGGAACTTTTCTGGAAAATATGATCGGGTCTCGAGGGTTTTCGGGACGAAGGCAATTTATAGGCGAAAGGGCAACTCGAGGAGACGCCCGAGGGCGCCAGGTGGGCCCCAGGCGTGGTCAACCCTTTGAACGCGCCTGGGTGGCGTCTGGGGGCTGTGGGCCCCCTGCAGCTCCCCTCCTGGCTCCGTCTTCGTTTCTTCATAAAAATAATTATATTAAATTTTCAGCCAATTCCGAGAAAATGTCCCGACTAGCTTTTCTGAAACAAAAAGACAGCAGAAAACAGGAACTGGCACTGGCATCTTGTTAATAGGTTAGTTGAAAGGACAAGGATATCGCCTAGAGGGGGGGGGGGGGGGGTGAATAGGCAATTTTAAAACTTTTCCGGTTTAGGCTTGATAATTGCGGAATAAAACTTGGTGTTTAAATTAACAAGCCAACAACCTAAATATACTAGGCTCACCCATGTGCACCAACAACTTATGCTAAGCAAGACAAGCAACAAGGTGATAGCAAGATGTAAAACTTCAAGCACGAAGGCTATCACAAAGTAAAATGCATAAGTAAAGAGCTCGGGTACAGAAATAACCGAGGCACGCGGAGACGACGATGTATTCCCGAGTTCCTCCTTTTTAGGGGAGTACGTCTCGTTGGAGGGGTGTGAGTTTCAAACTCAAGACGCCACAAATGGCCTCACCCTATTCTCCGATGAAGCTTGCCCAAAAGCTCGGTTCACCTTCCACTATTGATTTCCATTTGGGCGGAAATCGAGTCCCTTACACCAATCTTGAGGCACAACCCATAAAAGGATTGGGAGCTCCCAAGTGGCCACAAAAGGCCTCAACTGCCACAAAAGGCGTCTAGGGTCCAAAAACCCAAGAGTAACAAGCTCACGAACTTTCACTTTCACGAATCCTCGTGGAGAGCACAAACCGATGCACAAAAGCAATGGCAAGAACACAAGAAGTGCTCAAGTCCTTCACTCTCAAATCCCACCAAAAGCAACTAATGCTTATGGGGGGAGAAGAGAGAAAGAACAATGTAGAACACAACAAATGGAACTCCAAGATCAAGATCTACTAAGTTCCCCTCACTTAGAGGAGGAATGGATTGGTGGAAATATAGATCTAGATCTCCTCTCTCAAATCCCTCAAAGATATGCAAGAATCATGGGAGGAATTGGGAGAGGGGCAAGCTTTCCAAGGTCAACAATGGAGGTGAGAGAAGAGGAAAAACGTGTTTGGAAGAGCTGGTGGCTTTGGGGAAGAAGTGGGACTTTATAGGTCCCACGAAAAAAGAGCCGTTGCAGGAAAATTAACCCCGGAGACTTCGGTCTGGGAAGGCCGGAGTCTCCGGCCTGAGCAGAGTCTCTGGCCCCTGAGGGCGGAGACTCCGGCCAGACCAGAGACAACGAAGTCTCCGGGGCACTTCCGGCCCACTTCCGGCCTCTCAATAGAGAGCGCCGTGATTGGGGCACAAGTGCCAAAACCGGCAGGCCGGAGACTCCGGTCCCCCTGAGGCCGGAGACTCCAGTGTGGGCACACCGGAGACTCCGGTCTAGGGGCACCGGACACTCCGTCCTGGATTTCCTGCAGCCACTCAGAAAACCTGAAATGCAATAACTTTCTCGTTTGAACTCCAAATCAGGTGAAACCAATTTTGTTGGAAAGGTAACGACAAGAGCTTTCCTCATGGAAATATTAAGAACCATAAATAGAGTTAAGTTGACACACATGGGAAGGTGTGGAACTTTCCTCACGGATAAACCGATAATATTTCCAAGGTGAAAACGCAACGAGTTTTCAAACCAAAATCCGCTTTCGTAAAACTTGGGCTTGTCATGAAGATCATGACAATAACTAAAATCCAACTAGGAGAAAAACCAAATAAGAACCAAGAAAGATGATGATGCCAAGTATGCAAAGGTTTGAGCTCTCCACAAAGATGCGATCAAGTTACTCACTTGAGATCCCCTCTTGATAGTACGCCGTCTATCTTATAACCGGTCTCCCACTAACACCATGAGACCGATAAAATAGAAACCCTATCAAGATCATACCTTTGCCTTGCGCATTCCACTTGAGCTAGATGATGACGATCTTGATATCTTCAAGTGGACCACCTTTCTTGATTGTGCCTTGTTTGGTGAAGACTCACATATCGCTCCCCCATAAACCACTATGGGAGAGCCTCTCTTAGACACATCTTCACTTGGCCATTATCTCCAAATGGGTGACAAGCTTCAAGCATAGGATTTCTTCGAGATGCTTCTCTTGATTTTGCACTTCATCTTCTTCTCTTAATATATATGGTGACTTGGAGATAAACATGAATGTTCACTCAATCTTCTTTTCCAAGTCATGCTTGCAATAAGCTCAACTCTATATGACCATTCTTCATATAAACCTTAGAGAGAACCTTGGTCATCACATAATCTTCTAGAGTCCAACACATGAACTCTAATCTTTTCCCATGGACAAGATATATAAAGATATCTCAATATAAACATTAGTCCATAGAGATTGTCATTAATTGCCAAAACCACACATGAGGGCACATGCACTTTCATTAGTTCCACAAAATATGCCAAAATGATATAAAAACATTATAAAAACATGTGGCAATGTTATATAACAAGCATGGAACAATCAAAAATTATAGATACGTTTGAGACGTATCATTGGGGCAGCGAATCAGCAGGTGATCAGTGTCCTCAACCTCGTGGCAGAAAACACAGTTTGGGGACGCTCCAAGCTGATGACGAAAACGGCGATCATTTGTGGGGAGGCGTTGTCGACGCACCATCCAGTTGAAAATCCTGCACTTCATAGGGGCGGCATTTTTCCAAACCTTATCTGCCAAATCATCAGTTTGAAGCATTCTATAATTATTAGCATAGAGACCTTTGTTTGAGAGGTCTTTCGAAAAGTGCTTACAACGTTGAGAATCAGCCACAGAAGGGTCAAGAAGAACGGTCCAAAGTTCAGCAGAGAGGAGGTTCAAATCAGAGGAAGCACTGGAAGAAAGGCGGGGAGCGAGGGAAAGGGATAGCTCCGTGGCCATGACAACAAAGAGTTGGGCATTGGGGTGCGTAGTGTGAGAAAAAAGAGCGGGGCCGAAAGCGGTCACAAAGGGGCTGCGTGCCAATCCAGAGATCAAGCCAAAAAACCATGGATCGCCCGTCTCTATAATGACCTTGGTGTGGAGGAGAAAAGCAGGGAGGCCAGCAACAATGTTTTTCCAGATGGGAGAGTCAAGAGAATGGCTCTCCCCAGGTCCCGTCTAGCTGACCAGCCATACTGACGGCGGAACCAAACGGCCCAAGGAGACTCAGTAGGAGAATGCAGCTTGGTCAGGAACTTTGAGAGGAGGGCGGAGTTTTGGTTGGGAATAGACAGAACTCCGAGACCCCCGAGATGTTTTGGCTTGCAGACATCTTCCCAGGCCACCTTGCAGTGTCCCCCAGAACACGTTTCCTCACCAGTCCAAAGGAAAGCCCGACGCCTTTTATCAATGGCCTCAACCGCCCCTACAGAAATCTTATATTGTTATTCATATTTTTATTTATCTGCATTGTATTATGCCAGTCTCCTTGTTAAATGGCTTCCACTTGTATGTGAGCTCATATTGAGTGCCATTAGGCGCTTCTAACTTTGTTTCTTCCCCAACATCTATGTATGCATGCTTCTCAACATCACTCCAGCCTTGTCAATCGGATCATCCTGTGCACACCTTCATCTACATGATTCTTCCACTCGTCCTCATCATCATCAAGTTCATGTACGAGTCCACAAAATCACTACCTCCCTCATTTGTATTTGCACTGCAACAAGACATAAAACCACCCCCATCTGAATCTTCTTGTAGATATCCTCCTTCATGTTCTCCACCAGGCTCAACTTCATCGTCCCTATGTTCAAAACACTGCAACTATTGTGAATGCTCAATTTCTTGATATTTCGGCTTGTATGGTGATTTATATATAAGCACTAAGAACTGCTTGCAACTTCTCTAACGGATGCATAACATCACCCCACCTTTGTTTTTCTAGCAAATTGACATGATCAATGGAAATGTCTGGTGTCTTCTCTTATTTCCGTCGGACCATATCCAATTGAATGACCTGGCTTGCACCAGTACACAGTAACCCTTGGATCAGCAGTAGTATATCCAAGATTAGTGAGCATTTTATAAATTAACACATGACATAAAGTCTCCGTGTCTAGCTCATAAAAAAGTCCGATATCTCATCCAAACACGTCATGTTTTCTCCAATTGAAAAACGAGAGTACTGTGCTAAACGAGGATGAAATATCCAGAGGAAAACCTCCATGGTGAATCACTGTGCTAAACGAGGATCAGATGGTCCTACATTGTCCAAAAAAACTGAATTTTAGTGATCAGAACCCTAGCTATTAATCGGCCGAAAACGTACTAATTAACACGTGGCACCAAAATTCTTCACGGACATGCAAATGCGCCACAGATCCAAAAAGAACTGACAACTTAATTTTACCTAATATACACCAGTGACCACAACCATCACATTGATGAGAGGAGGGGTGTGCGAGAGAGATGAACTCACCATCGATCGACGCCTCCTTCCATGGATATCACCATTGCGCCAGTACTTCCTCCATCGGCCCATGGTCCCCGCTCCCGCTGCCACCCGCGTAGTTGTTGTGTGAATCCCTCGTTGATGTTTCTGGGAGATAAACAAACGCAAAGAGGAATTAGATATGTTGAGAAGAACTGTCGCCATTCGTTTCGGGACGAGGCACAGTTAGAAAAGCAATTTTTTTTAGATAAAGGGCTTTATTACTCAAAGTTCAGGTATTACACCCGGCCTCTGCAACAAAAGATGCACACAGCCGCAATCCAGAGAAGTGATAAAACGTAATGCAGAAAGGCGTATTACAATCATCGAGAGTAAAGTAAAACTCCTATGCCGTAGACAAGCTCGACGACCTATGGAGGTCCAATCCGGCGATCAACCGGCCACCCATGTTGTGAAAAAATGTCCCTCGCCACCTCTTCCAATCGTGCACACGCCTCCGTAAAGAGGTCTCGATGCCCACGCGCTGTAAGGTGGACCATGAACGGAGAGTACTTGTGCATCGGTAGAGTACCTGCAAGTGAGAAACATCTTTGTTATTGAAAACCTTGTCATTTCTATTTAGCCAAAGCGCCCAAATAACAGCAATCGCTCCCACCCTAATAACCGTTCTAAGCTACTTATCTATCCCATGTAACCAGTTGCCAAAAACATTTGCAATGGACTTGGGTGGATATAAGTTAGATGCTATTTGGATAGTTGACCAAATAGAACGTGCGAAACTACACTCGAAGAACACGTGTTTTATTGTCTCTTGATGAGAACAAAACACACACTTAGTACTTCCATGCCAATTCCGTTTGACAAGGTTATCCTTGGTTAAAATGACACCTCTACGAAGATACCACGTGAATATTTTAATTTTTAGTGGAATCTTCATTTGCCATATTTTTTTATTATCATCGACTGGAATATCAGAATGCACAAGTGCCCTATACATGGAATCTACTGAGAATTTCCCATTCCCGCATAAATTCCAACGAAATTCATCGTGACCTTGTGACAGTTGAACAGATGCTAACCTTGCCAACAAGGCATTCCAAGAGGTTAATCTCGGTCCAAATAAATCCCGTCTGAACGTCACATTAGGTGGTGAGCTCTGCATAACAGTGGCTATAGTATCCCCTTTGTGACGTACAATATTGTATAGGGCCGGATACTGCTCCCGGAGGGTGGTGTTTCCTAACCATTTGTCCTCCCAGAATCTGATCTCCGTGCCATTCTTAATCTTAAATACACCAAAGCGAAAGAAGTGTTTCTTAGTCACCATTAGGCCGGCCCAAAAGTGCGAGTCACCAGGTTTCCACACCACCTGTGATAGCGCCTTTGTACCAATGTATTTTCTTTTAAGTAGTGTTTGCCAAATACCATCTTCGGTTAGCAGCTTAAACAACCACTTCCCTAGGAGGGCTGTGTTCTTGATGCAGAGATCATGGATACCCAGTCCTCCTTGGTCTTTTGGACGACAAACAACATCCCATTTAGCCAGTCGATATTTCTTTTTCTCACCATCCCCTTGCCAAAAGAATCTTGATCGAAAATAATCCAATTTATTCCAGACACCTTTTGGTAACTGGAAGAAGGATATCATATACAGTACCATATTTGTAAGTACTGAATTAATGAGAACCAGCCTTCCTCCTAGGGACAGTAATTTGCCTTTCCAGCTGGATAGCCGCGCTTGAAGACGCTCCTCGACATGTCTCCATTCCGCATTAGTCAGTTTTCGATAATGAATTGGTATGCCCAAATACATTATAGGAAATTGACCCTGCTCACAGCCGAATATTTCAGCGTACTGAGCAGCTGCGTCCTGTGCATCTCCGAATCAAAACAATTCGCTTTTATGGAAATTAATTTTTAATCCTGATAATTGTTCGAATGCTGACAATATCAATTTCAGATTCGTCGCTTTACCAAGATCATGTTCCATAAAAAGAATTGTGTCATCCGCGTATTGAAGGATAGAAAGTCCACCATCAAAAAGATGTGGAACTACACCTTCGATTTGGCCATCCGTCTTCGCCCGTTCAATCATGATGGTCAACATATCCGCCACTATATTAAATAGTATAGGCGATAATGGATCACCTTGTCTTAAACCCTTTTTAGTTTGGAAGTAGTGACCGACGTCATCGTTGACTTTTATCGCCACACTACCTCCCTCAACAAAATTGCGTACCCATTCGCACCAAACCTCCGAGAAAACTTTCATTCTCAGAGTTTGTAGCAAGAAAGGCCACTTCACTTTGTCATAAGCCTTTTCAAAGTCGATTTTGAAAATGACCCCATTAAGTTTCTTCGTATGCATTTCATGTACGGTTTCGTGTAGAACCACAACACCGTCTAGGATGTTCCTCCCTTGCATAAAAGCGGTTTGGGTAGGTTTTACCACATGATCTGCTACAGAATTCAACCTAATGGTTGCTACTTTTGTAAAGATCTTGAAGCTATCATTCAGGAGGCATATGGGCCGATACTGTTGTATCCTCTCGGCCCCCTGAATCTTAGGTAACAAGACAATTTCCCCAAAGTTTAGGCGAAACAGTTCGAGTTGTCCAGCATTCATACAACTGAATAACTCTAACAAATCGGACTTAATGGTTTCCCAAAAATGCTGGTAAAATTCAGCTGGAAAACCATCAGGCCCGGATGCCTTATTATGCTCCATCTGGAAAACCGCCTTGCTTATCTCTTCTTCAGAGAAGGGTGCAATGAGCAGGTTGTTTTCCTCAGGAGTTACTTGGGTAATATCATCCGTTCATGCCTCATCGAGAGTGAAGGTTCCTTCCTCCGGAGCACCGAACAGACCTTTATAGTAGTCCGTAATGAAAACTTTGAGCTTGTCCTGACCCTCGATCAGACCCACATCCTGGTGAAGGGAATGAATAATTTTCCTCCTATGTCTGCCATTGGCGACATTATGGAAGTACCTCGTGTTCGAATCACCTTGCAGAATGAATTGAGCCTTAGACCGTTGGTACCATTTGAGCTCTTCTTCTCGCAACATCCGACCCACCTGCTCATTTGAGTGCCGTTTTAGGTCACTCTCATTTGCTGATAAGGGCCGCGTTTCTGCAAGTTTATCGAGCTCATCAATGATGGAACACAAGCGCTCTTTTTCTTTCTTAAGCATACCGGTTGTGTGCTTTGCCCAGCCACGTAGGAATTGGCGCAAATTGCACACTTTAACATTCCATCGTTGGATCGCAGTAGCACCCATAACCGGTTGAGCCCATATCCTTTTAACCAAATCATCAAAACCATCCCGCAACAGCCAACCTAATTCAAACTTGAATTGGGCTTAACAGTCGGTTTCAATGTTCCAGTAGAAAGGAGTATGGGGGCATGATCCGAGAAAGCCTCGACGCGTTCCAAAGCACGGACCGACACCAATGGATATTTATCCTCCCAACGGGAATCCATTAGTACCCGGTCTAACTTTTCAAACGTTGGCTCGGGGAGACTATTAGCCCAAGTAAATTGTCTCCCCGTCATATGAACCTCCCTTAGAGACAAGCTATCGATTACAACATTGAATAAAAGGGGCCAATGACCAACGAATCTACCCTTACTTTTCTCATGACGGTACCTCAACATATTGAAATCCCCTCCTATAAAAATAGGATGTGGGTTATCCTTAGCTAGATTAACCAATTCACGAAGAAAAGCAGCCTTATATTCCTCTTGGGCAGCACCATACGCGGCAACCAAACTCCATATGAAATTATCATACTTATTCCGGATATGAAATTTAATATGAAATTCACCATCCGAACGATCCAAGAACTCCATGGTGTCGGTTCTAATGCCAAGTAACATACCACCCGATCTTCCTCGAGGGGGACAAGAATGCCAAGCGAAGTCTACACCGCCAGATAGGCGGTCTAGTAGAGTGCTTGAAAAATCTCGTCTACCCATCTCAGATATAGCCAGAAAATCCAATTTGTGATCCCTCACATGATGTGCAATATTTAAATGTTTAGCCAAGTCGCCTAGACCTCTGCTATTTTCAAATATGCCATTCATTGGGAAACTATCGGAGATTTTGACTTCCTCGCGGATTTAAGCGAAGCACGATTCTTTTTGCTTTTAGCGGATTTGGATCTTCGGCCAGTAGCGTACAGGTCATCAAAAGATCCCAGCATAGCCTCGTCCAAATCCACCTCCGAAACCTCTCCTACAAGATGTGATAGAAGCTGTCCATCTATTGTGGCATGCACTTCATCATCATCTATAGGTGAGGCAACTGGCTTACTCGAAACACTAGGTGAAACCTTACGGCGATCATATTCTACGTGTTTCAAAACATTAGCCGATAAACCATTTCCTTCTCATTCCTCCCTAAACTGACGCCTACACAAGACAGCTGAGCTGATAATCTAGAAGGCGAAAAGGATAGAAAGGACTTCGGTGCTGGAGACTTACCGGGCGTCGGAGAGGGGAACAAGCCCGCTTTGCGCCTCATCGCCTTGGTCATGGTGTCCTCATCTGTCGCTGCCGCTCCGTCCGAGCCTGTTAGGTGGCGCGCACTACGCCTAGGCATAGCCATAGGTAGCGACTGCCCCCTAACAGGTGTAGGCGTGGTGGGAGGTGGTAAAGGTGATGAAGAACCCCTCTCCACCACAGCGCCCGCCTTGGGAGAAGGCGGAGACGGCGGAGACACCATAGGGGAAGGCACGGTCGATGTAGCAGCCCTCACCGCTATGGTGTCCGTCGTCGACGATGGCGGGCTCACACCGGCGTCCACATTGGGACAGCCTAGCGACCCCACCATAAGCACCTCCGTCGCCTGTCCAGCGCAGTCCGCCACGTAGGCGGCAGCCAACGGCCCAGCATATGCCACAGAACGCAGCTCCTCGGACGCCGCACGTGCGACAGAAGGCCCGTCGCCCGCTGCCGCGAGCACACCAGGCGCATCAGCGGGCTTCGCTCCAGGCGCCACGCGGGCGGCAGCAAGCCGTCCGTCGCTCACCACCGCGGCCATCGCTCCAGGTGTGCTTCATACAATAAAAATACCCACTCTCGAGAAATAAATAAAAGAAAGATCCTTCCCTTTACCCCTAAATAAAAAGCTAAGTTTGTCCCTAAAACTTTGATACCACAAATATTTGTACATGGCCGGTATAACCATTTTGAACAACGACGATCTAGCTATGATTTCACGCATATGGTGGCATGCCGAACACACAAAATTGAAGAAAAACAAAAGGTTCGATGAAACAATAAAACTTTAGAAACATTTTAGATATATAAGGGTAAATTCAAAACATAAAATAAACACAATGTTTTTAAATGTTCAATAAAGGTTATATAAAAATAAATTGGAAAAAGGGAGAATTTATAAGAAATAATAATAATAAAGGAAATTTGGAGAATGAAAATTCATGAATAAACTGCAATAATGAGGAACTCAAGAAAAATCAAAAATAAATTATGAATATTCATGAATAAACTGCAATAATGAGGAACTCGAGAAAAAAAAACAAAAGTAAATTATGAATAGTCATAAGCAATCACCATACTACTTGATACTCATGACGTTCCTAATAATTTTGAGTTATCTCAAATTTCCATATTTCCGGGGAATACTTTTTTTTATCTATAAAAATATAGTTTTTTTGTAATGTTTTATTTAATAATTTGAGTATTTGGAATATTGTACGTTTGTATAAAATTGAAGGTATTTTTAGTAACTAATTTTGCTATTTTCTTCTTACTAGGATGTCACATGTGCTAAACCTACTATCACGTACTCCCTCCATTCCACAATACTCTACATCCTACAAAGTTTAAGACAAATTAGCATTCTCTTAAATAATACTACTCAAGTATGTAAACACCCAATCCAAGTCAGATTAGCATTAATGACACCCAATAGAAAAAGAGAGAGGCTGCTTAGTTTTCTGTTGTTGCTGAGTACCCAGGAGATAATTAATGTTCAGAACCCAGAATGTAGATTAATATGGAACAAAATACTAGACCAAAATGTAGACTATTATGGAACGGAGGGAGTACATCATATATAGGTCATACCATTATAATGGCCAATAGCCAAATATGTTTTGTATCATAGGATGGGCACAATCGAAATACACTTACTCCTACACTTATCAATGGAACGGAAGTTTATGTGTTAATATGTAGGACGGAGTAGGATGGAGTGCGGAAGTCACCAAGTTGCCATTCTCATCGATGACGATGCTAACTTAGCTGCCAAGGCATGAGCCACCTGGTGGTGGTCGATCGAAACTTGCAGCCAGCGGATGCTCTGCATGCATCGCGTATACGATCGGTACGTGCATCTGCTCCGCTTGGGGTTATGCACCCGGCCGGCAGCTGGGCGTTGCTTCTCCTCCTCCAGCTGGGCTGGGAATCGGCTAGCTCGAGTGGACAAAACAAACGCGCGCAGCATGTTCCGTGGTAGTACGTGCGATCGATGCTTGAATGCAGTGCAGCCTGCCACCCTAGACTGGGCACATAGTGGAAGCGTCGCGTCACCAGGATGACGGCTCAGCTGGCCAAAGTGGTAGCTTAGCTTAGCTAGGCGAGAGGCATATATATATTATTCAGGTGGCAGGTGAGCAGGCCGCAACGGCCAAATTTTGTGGCTGTGGCAAGGACGAGAGCTTTTCTTGGACTGGACTGGACTGGACTGTACGCGCCACCTACCTAGTGTTGTCCACACCTGCATGCCTACGCCCTTTGCCCGGTCGGCCTCCGGAGTACGGGCTGTTCCATTGGGTCGAGTCATATTACTACACTCACAAGAACCAAGTCCAACCCCTAAAGAACAAACTAAATCCATATTTATCGTCGTATAAGATCCATAATGTATATTCTACCATTTTGAGCAATTACAACATCTATTAAGAGATTTTCTTCTAACCGTTTAAAACTAAAAATAAGGTTCAAAAAACCCTTCGGGCCCACGTCGCTGGGGTTGTTTCCGGGAGATAAAGTTAGGAAAAACTCTACCAACACAGCACAACTTCCTTCAGGCCTTGTTCGGCAGGCTTGTTTCGGCCGGGTTTTGGGTGTAAATTCCCGGCCCAATTAAATACACGAGAAAACACACGTGCACTGTTCGGCAGGCCGGGTTTAGTTGGGCCGAGTCCGGAAAAACTCCTGGACCCCGTCGGGTTGGAGTCGTATCGAGACGCGAGGGGGAGGTCGCGTCTTGCCGTGTCTTGAGCTCTGGCGGCTCCGCTCCGCCATCGCGGTCGTCGAAGCTCTCCTTCCCCTCCGCCGTCGGTCGTCCCCTCCGCCATCGCCATCGTCGAAGCCTACCTCCCCCGACGGCGAAGCCTCTCTCCCTCCCTCCGCTCCTGGCACCTCCGTTCCTCGCGAGTCTTGTTATAAACGATAGCAAAGAAACGACGAAGAGCGGAACGATCAAACCAAAGGGGACACGAGATTTAACGTGGAAAACCTCTCCAAACAAAGGAGAGGAAAAAACCACGGGCGCCAGCCAGCAATACTTCACTATATCGGGTGAGGTTACAAACGCCGTGGGTTTACAATGTGTGGCTTACCCCAAAACGGCGGCTTACAAGAGGAATAAATAGAAGCATCAAACCCTAGGTCGGCTGCAGTCCAACCCGGAATCAATCCCACCTCGGCGGTAGTACCGCTTAACCCAGCGGTACTACCGCTGGGG
Organism: Poa pratensis; assembly: GCA_947311845.1. Lineage (NCBI taxonomy): Eukaryota > Viridiplantae > Streptophyta > Magnoliopsida > Poales > Poaceae > Poa > Poa pratensis. The sequence goes on from CAMZMU010000106.1 coordinate 13,700,319, forward strand.
TGGGCTGGTTCGTCTCTTCCCACCTCAGCGGTACCGGCGGCGGTACCGCCAGCGGTACCAGTTGGTACCGGACAAGCGCGTCAGAAGGCCATTCTGGCGGTAGCGGCGGCGGTAGCGGTGGCGGCAGCTCCCGAGCGGTAGTACCGCTTAACCCAGCGGTACTACCGCTGGAATTTGGAACATCATAAAACAACAAGTCTCCCGCCGATTTCCTCGCCGCCGCCGACGCTCCCGCGGCCGCAGCTCTCCTTCTCTGCCGCCGCCGACTTCTATCAGGTATGTTACGCCTCGTCCCATCCTCTCTCCATCCCATCCAAAGTATCGCAGTCTGTGGGCGTTTCTAGGGTTTCAGTGCCTCGATTCAGATGCAGTCCCGTTTGTGGGTTCTTGATTGACAGAGGAGTAGCAAAGCTGGGTTCTTGATTGACAGAGGAGGAGCAATATTTTTTTGTGTTTGTTATGGAGGAACTATTGGGTGGATTGCTAATGCCTTGGTTCGTTCTAGATGGCAATGATTTAGGCTCCTTGATTTCATATGATTTGTAATGGAAAATTCAAGGGTCGTTGTTAGCTTGTTTTCTGAATTCAGGATAGCTTCCTAGTTGCATTACATAATCTCACCCCGGAACTGCTTGTGAGACGCCCGATTCCTTCCGATCGTGCTTCTCCCCACCCCAAACTGGTTCCGACCGTGCTGACCTAGCCTTTGCTTGGTAGCACAGCGGGGAGGGGCGAGGGTTTCCGCGCATACACACAACTGGGCGATAGCGCAATGTAGGATCCAGACCTAGAAATTAGGAATTCCCTGCTACGTTCCCCTCCTGAATCAACATCACGCAACTGATTCATGCCCTCGGTAATCTCTACGAGCATGGCGGTAACATTCGATTAGTAGCAAGTACTGCAGGGTGTGGACCGCAAAAGACGCCGCTTGTCGCCGATTACTGTTCTTGCCCTGTTGCTGCCTTCCTCTGCTTTGTACTAGTACTTGTTTGGTTCCACCATTAATTCATTGTGCCATGCAGTCTCAGTTGTGTGTGAGCTGAGTGAGTTTAGGGCTAGGGGAGGAGGGGACAGCAACTATGTGTACTGGGATGTTGCATTGCATCCAATTTGGGTGGCTACACGTTTGTTTACATTGTTCAGTTCCATTTATTGCGCTATCCTTGTTGTAAGTGTGGGGATTCGAGGAGCAAGGCCAAATTGCATGCATTTTTCTTGGAATTACTGTGCTGTGTCCTGATCGTACAAACGTACTTTGCTTTGCCAGGATAATTATTGAGTGAGTTTGGGGGTAGGCCGGAGAGGACTGAGGCTTGCACCAATTGTGTGTCCTGCGATGTTGAATTGCATCTAGTTTAGGTAGCTAGTACATGTTTGGTTTTTAATTTCCATTGATCACACTATCTTTGTTGTAAGTTTGGGGATTCGACGAGGAAGGCTAAATTGCATGCATTTTCTTGGAATTATTGCTGTGTCCTGATCATACAAACGTACTTTGCTTTGCCCGGATAATTATTGAGTGAGTTTGGGGTTAGGCCAGAGAGGACTGAGGCTTGCACCAATTTTGTGTCCTGCGATGTTGAATTGCATCTAGTTTAGGTAGCTAGTACATGTTTGATTAATTGAGTTCCATTTGTTGCTATATCTTTGCTCTAAGTTTGGGGACTCGAAGAGAAGGAAAAGTTCAGGCTATATATAGCACCTTCTGTATTAAGACAACTCCTTGATCAGTTGTAACTATTATGCTTTTTTATTACATGCACACAAGCTTCCTGCTATTATGTTGCAATTGTGTTGTATTCTGATCATTTCCTTTTTGTATCCTTGTAGCTACCCGAACCTCCGGTTATAGTTGGGGTGGACGAGCCGCCGCCGTCTTGGAGCCCGGTGAGCACACCTGATTTCGGTATGTCCATGTCCTCAGCTTTTACATTTTGCCAATGCTTATGCATTTTTCCATGTTTAAACTGCCATAAGATGTCATGATTATTTGTTGCGGCTGTTGGGTATTACCATGTTATATTGCTGAGTAATAACTAGCTTGTCAACGATAGTATGTTTTTCCCTAGGAAAATGCATGCTAGGTGCTCGTACACAAGCAATGGTAGATCAACGAATGTGATCAGAATATACTTCCAATGACATCTTTCAAGTTTGCCATGCATCTTCCCTGAGTTATGTCTAAAACACAACTAGTTTCTTTGTCTAAAACACAAAGAGTTGCTGCAATCCTTCTCCTGTTCAGAAACAGTCATGTTTATATTGTTGCTGCAATGATTTTATTGCTTTAATAACATATGTGTACATTGTGTGCAGAAACAACTTGTCATGAAGCAAGCTTCTTGCTGCGATTATCTTCTTGCAGTAATGATCTTCATGCTACAATCATCTGTCCACATTGTTGCTGCAATGATCTTATTGGTGCAAGCTTCTGTCCTCTTGCTTATGTGACCATCTTGTCGAATGATGTGGGATAAACCTAGGAACCAAAATAATGTCATGAGAAGCATTCGATGAAGTTTTATCAAATTGTGTTGTAATAACCTGGGATAAACTTGGGAAGCATGAATTATTGTTACTTAATGTTATGAATTGCTTAAACTATGTGTTCTTTGTGCTGTGAGAAAATATCAGATTTTTGTTGATAAATTGTGTGCTTACATGCTGTAAAAAATTATCAGGTTTTTATTGATGATCAAAACATGTCAATTTCGTAATTGTGTGCACTAGGTGTGAAAAAACACCTCTTTCAAAAACACTTGTGCCAAACAACTAGATTTGGTGGGGTGTTTTGGTGGAGAAGGGGATTGGGGTGTTTTGGAGTGTTTTGGGTGGAGGAAGTGTTTTCACCAAAACACTTGGGGAAATTACACAGAAATACACTCCAATACTCTCCTACCGAACAAGGCCTCAGGGTTGTTTCCCAGAGATAAAGTTCGGAGGAACTCCACTCGACCTCGATTTCCGGAGTGATCAACTCAAGAAGCAGGTCTCCCATTTTTGGAGAGCTCGATGGGCACAAGTGACACGCGTGGGGTGCCTTTTACATGCCTAAAGCATTGTAGAAAGACCACCAATCTTTCTCGTGCACCCTTCCCGTCCGGCCACACATTACAAATTGTTTCGAATCAAGCACACTTAACATTGGAGTTTTAGCTGCTGGCGACGGAGCTCCACCCGATCTCGATTCCCGGAGTGATCAACTCAACAAGTGGTCGATTTCTTTTACATGTCTAGAGCATTGCACAAAGACCACCAATATTTCCTGCACACTTTGTGCTCACTCATGCGCACCCAGGAAGAATTTTCCGGTCGGTCGCCCATCCCAAATTTGTTTCAAGTCAAGCATGCTTAACATTATAGTTCTATTGAGATGGGTTTTCGGAAAAGAAGACACGCCTTGTTGATATGAGTATTCTAACAATCTTATTAAGAGCATCTCTAGCAGTACCCGCAAAACGCGAACCCGCAAAACAGTTTTTCAGGTCGCGCAACTCGCGTTTTTTGGCTCGAAACGCGGCGCGACGGAGCAGAAACCGCGGTTTCTGCTCCGCCGCGCCGCGTTCAGAAACTGCATATGCAAAACATGAATTAGGCATGAATGTTGTAGTATGCCAAATTGCTTACAAATTCGACATTAATATAGCAAATAATAAAGTTTCTTGAATCTAAAGACGGCAATTAACATAGTTTTCCATCCGTGTGACCAAAAAATTGCTTCCAAAACACCATCGGCATCATCGAAAGGCCCTACACCGTGCTAGCACCATCACCTCCACCACCGCCGAGACCTCCACCACCGCTAGCTTTTAGCATCGCTTGTTTCCTTCGATGCAATATCTGCTTCCTTGCGATGTCATGCCACTCCAAGGTGACTTCATCCATTTCACTTTGGTTCATCATCATGATCTTGTTCTCTTCGGCCAATAGCTTGGCCACGGACTTGTTCTCCTCCGCCGAGGCTCTTTTGGCCTCAATCTCGGTCTTCCGCTTCCCTTCTTCACGAAGCACTTCCCACTTTTCTTTCTTCTCTTGAGTTTTCTTCTCGGCCAATTGGTGCTTTGCCTCCAATGTCTTGGCCATCATGGTCTCATTGGATTTCACCATTTCATCAAGCTTCTCTCTCAAGCTTGTTGCCTCAAGTTGCTTCGCCACTCTTTCCTTGGCTTTCTTGTTGCCTTCGGGCTTGTTCTTGTTCCTCCCACCTTGTTCATCGTCGGAGTCATCCTCAACACGTATTTCCCCCTTTTTTTGGCTCTTGGTCCCTCAACTTCCATTTCTCGCTATGTTGGAGAATTTTCCAACAATGATCATGGACAAACGGCTTCTTCTTGGATGCGGGCATGTCCAAGTACCTTTCTCTCGCAATGCAGTCCTACAATGATGAACAAATGGTGAACAATGGTGAACAAAGTGGTGAACAATGGTGAACAAACTCACCCAATCACCCTCTACGGTACCACTCGGAGGAGCATTGATCACTTGTTGCAAGCATCCACTCCATCGGCCACATGAAGTTTTGATAGTTTCCCAACGGCCTTGTAGTGATCGATAGGTCCGGGGCACCGTTCGGCAATTGCGTGGCATGAGTTGGAAGAACTTGTCCTCCACCCTTTGCCAATACCGATCTTTGGTTTGATCAACGCCGGCAGTTGCATCGAGAGAAATACTCTCCCAAGCACGGACCAAGGTTTGGTCCTCCAAGATGGTGTAATTCGTACCTCTCTGACTCAGGCCTGCCCCGTCCACTTCCTCGACCTCGTTGTCTTCTTCGCCCGTGCCACCATCGACGCCACCGTCGACCTCGTTGTAGCCGTAATTGCCGAGCGGATGGTTGTCGATATCAACCGACCCAAGCATGTCCATGAAAGCTTGCGTGCTGCAAGAAGAACAAATTCAGCTTGCTGAGCGGATGGGTGCAGCGGCGCCGGGGACGGGCGCGGTGGATAGCTCAATTTTGAAGAATAAATTCATACCTTTCGGTCCCGTCGCCGGGGACGGGCGCGGTGGATGCAGCAGCGGCGCCGGGGACGGGCGCATTGGATGCAGCGGCGGCGGCGGTGCTGGTTCTGATCTTCCTGCCCGCCTGCCTCTTCGGCTTCGCGGCGGCGGGAGTGCCCGCGGCAGCCGCGGCGGCGTTCGTAGCCGCAATCAAAACTTGGGCCGCGCCTGCGGTGCCCAGTCTTCTCCGCTTCGGCGCCGCCAATGGAGCAGCGGTGGCGGCGGCGGTGCCGAGCTCTCCGCGGCCCGCTGGATCTGTCGATGGCGCCTCCCCGACGCGGACGGTCACCAGGGACGGGTCGGAGGCGCTCATGGCCGGTCCGGTGCAGGGCGCGCGGTGGCCGGAGTGGGGGAAGAGAAAGAGGTGGCGGCGGCAGTTCAAGGGTTGAAGCTTCCCTCGCGCCAACGATACAAGGAGATGAGGTTCCGGCTGCGGGTCGGAGGTGGAAACCTAGTTTTCTCGGTTTCAAGGGCTAGATTCACGGGGCCCTGCAAAATCTTTTACGGGTCGGGTAATTTTGCGGGTTCTGTTCTCCGCCTTTTTGCGGTTTTCAATCCGCATCGGGCGGTTATTATGCGGGTTTCCCCCTTTTGCGGGTTTTGCTAGAGATGCTCTAAGGTCTAGGTCAAGATGGCACACACGGTCTATTAAAAAAAAAGGTGCTTGAGAGGAAGGAAAAAAGAAAGGGAACTCTCGTGTTTATTTGGTCTAGGAAGTGGGTCCATTAGGGATGCACACTAATGGGCTTAGTCGGCTTCCCTCTTCTCTTATATGGGCTTCTTTTCTCCTACTTTTTATTATTATTTTGACTTCACCCCTTGACTTTTTTATGCCTGTATTTTGGAGTTTTAGCTGCTGGCGACGGAACTCCACCCGATCTCGATTTCCGAAGTGATCAAATCAACAAGTGGTCGATTTCTTTTACATGTCTAGAGCATTGCACAAAGACCACCAATATTTCCTGCACACTTTGTGCTCACTCATGCGCACCCAGGAAGAATTTTCCGGTCGGTCGCCCATCCCAAATTTGTTTCAAGTCAAGCATGCTTAACATTATAGTTCTATTGAGATGGGTTTTCGAAAAAGAAGACGCGCCTTGTTGATATGAGTATTCTAGCAATCTTATTTAGGTCTAGGTCAAGATGTCACACACGGTCTATTTAAAAAAAAAGGTGCGTGAGAGGAAGGAAAAAAGAAAGGGAAATTGTTTTCGGGTGTTTAGGGTTTTCGGGACGCGGCCCCACCTTCTGCCACGCCGAGGTGGCGTCTGGGCCCCCTGGCTCGCCACCTCGGCTGACCTTTGGACTCCGTCTTCGTCTCTTCGTAAAAGTGCGCTCCGTAAAGTTTCGTCCAGTTCCGAGAATATTTTCTTACTAGCTTTTCTGAAACAGAAAGACAGCATAAAACAGGAAGTGACACTGTGGAATCTTATTAATAGCTTAGTCCCAGAAAATACATAAAAATGATATAAACTGTAAATAAAACATGTAACATTTGTTATAAAACATTTTAATATATTTTTTGATTTTTTTAAATGGGTGAGATCACTGTATCTCGGAAGTACCAAATCTCCACTGAACTCAAACATAATATTATATTACAGTACAGGGGGAGTACAATGGAGTGCGGAACCAAGTCACCAAGTTGCCATGCATTCTCATACTGGACATCTTGCAGCTAGCGGGTGCTCTGCATGCATCGCGATACTGCTCCGCTTGGGGGTATGCACGTGGGCGCTCGTACGTGCACCCGGCTGAGAATCGATCGATCGACTGGGGTGGACAAAGTGTCGCGCGCATGGTGTAACTGCAGGACCGTAGTACGGCTGAACGCCACCCTAGACTGCATGCGTAGTACTGTACGCAGCAGAATCGTTTAAAGGCGCTAGCTAGCTTGCATTGCATAGTGGAAGCGTCGCGTCAGCAGGACAAAGGCAATTAGTACTGTACTACAGATAGCTGCTGCAGCGACCGCGGGTACCAAACGGAGTGGCAAGAAGCGACAGCAGCAGTGTGTGGCATATATTCACGACGTTCCTAATAATTTTGAGTTATCTGTTTCCATAGTTCCGGCGAACACTTTTGTTTTTCTATAAAAATATAGTTTTTCGTAATTTTTTTATTTAAGAATTTGGAATTTTGTCTGAGCTCACCATTGTTGTTATGTGTGACGCTCTCATGTCGTCATCCTTTTACCCAAATTGGAAGGAAAGTTTATGTGTTAATATGTAGGGAGGGAGTAGAATGGAGTGCAGAAGTTGGCATTCTCATCGATGACGATGCTAACTTAGCTGCCAAGGCAAGGCAAGGTGGTGGCAGGTCGATCGAAACTTGCAGCTAGCGGGTGCTCTGCATGCATGCATATATCGCGTATACGATCGTCGGTACGCGCATCTGCTCCGCTTGGGGGTATGCGCATGCGCGTGGGCGCTGGGGCAGCTGGGCGTTTCTTCTTCTCCACCTGGGCTGGCTGGGAATCGGCTAGCTCGAGTGGACAAAACAAACGCGCGCGCGGCGACCACGTATGGTAGCCACGTCGCGCGCAGCATGGTACGTGCGATCGATGCTTGAATGCAGTGCAGCCACCCTAGACTGGCAGAATCATTTTAAAGGAGCTAGCTTGCTTGCATAGTGGAAGCGTCGCGTCACCAGGTCGACGTACGGCTCAGCTGGCCAAAGGCAATGGCATGCTAGCTGCGGGTACGAATCGGCCGGAGTGGTAGCTAGCTTAGCTTAGCTAGGCGGTGGCAAGAAGCGACAGCAGTGCAGAGGCATATACTGTACTATTCAGGTGGCTGGCAGGTGGTGAGCAAGCCGCAACGGCCAAAATCGGTGGCTGTGGCAAGGACCGGAGCTTTTCTTGGACTGGACTGTACACACCACCAGCCTTCACCCTTTGCCCGGCCGGTCGGCCTCCCCTCCGGAGTACGGGCGTGGGCCATCACAGACTACTGTTTCATTCGGTCGACTCATACTCTACTACATTCACAAGAACTAAGTCCAACCCCTAAAGAACAAACTAAATCCATATTGTAAAAACTCCACCGACACACCACAACTTCCTTTGGCCCCGCGTCGCCTCGCCCATCCCAATTTTGTTTCATGCTTAACATTAGAGTTGTTGATATGAGTATTCTAACAATCTTACTAAGGTCTAGGCCAAGATGTCACACACGGTCTATTAAAAAAAAGGTGAAGGAAAAAAGAAAGGGAACTCTCGTGTTTTTTTGTTCTACGAAGTGGGTCCATTAGGGATGGACACTAATGGGCTTAGTCGGCTTCCCTCTTCTCTATGGGCTACTTTTCTCCTATCTTTATTATTATTTTGACTTCGCCCCTTGGCTTTTTTATGCCTGTATTTTCTTCTTGTGCTCTTTTGTATCATGCCTTTCAATCGCATGTGTATACGTAGCAACAGACATAAATGTATGTAGCCTATTTTCCCCCTTAGAGAATTTGAGTATTTGGAATATAAAAATATAGTTTTTTTGTAAAGTTTTTTATTTAAGAATTTGAGTATTTGGAATATTGTACGTTTGTATAAAATTGAAGGTATTTTTAGTAACTAATTTTGCTATTTTTCTTCTTACTAGGATGTCACATGTGCTAAACCTACTATCACGTACTCCTACATCATAGGTCATACCATTATAATGGCCAACAGCCAAATATTGAGAACAAGCAAGAGCCCACCCCTGGGGTGTGCTCTGGGGCTATCCACGTGGCGTTCAATGGGCGGGCAAGTCGTGTGTGCACAAATATTTTTTGTCTCGGGCTGGCCGAGAGAAAAAGAGACCACTACGAAGGGGAAAATAGGTCGCGTGTAGCGGTAAGAAACCTAGCCCCATCCCCATTCCATTCGTGTCCCGCCGCCGCTTCTCACGATTCTCCTCCTCCGCCCCCTTTTTCTCCCCACCGCCGTCCTCGCGCCGCCGAGCACGGGCCGCCGCTGGCCTGCCGCGCCTGTGCCTGCTTGTCCCTAGCGTCGCTTGAGCTGCTGTCTCCTCCTCGTTGCTCAGCAGGAGGAGCCGTCCGTCGCAGCTGCACATCTGGACGAGCTCAAACAGAGGAGGGGTGCCAGCGGTTGAGGCACTGGCTCCGGCAGATCCACCACCCATTCTCCCCCGGCGGCCATGGAGAAGATGGACTACGAGGATGGGAGAGGGGAAGTTGAGAATGAAGCGTCACGGGCAATACCGGGCCGGCGTTGAAGGGGCAGGTCGATCAGCGGCGGCGATAGCGGGAGCAAGGGGCTGCGTGGTTCAGGTTTGCCTCTCCCTCCTCTCTTTCTCCCTGCCCAGCTGCCCTCGCTCTCGTCTCTTGTCTCTGGATGATGCGTCGGTTGTAGGGGCGTCCAATAGAGGGAATGGAGGACGAGGGGCTGGGGCTGAAGAGGGTCGCAGCTGATGTGGACCTCGAATTTGTATCGATCTCTTCTTACTCTCTGTCATGTTGTTGTCGTGGTCGTGCTCAACTCGCAGCTGCTGCCGGAGAAACTGCACTTGGAGAGTGTTACACCGTGCTCAGCGTGATGGGTTCTACGAGATGAACTTTCATGTTATTGTTTTAGTTGTCAGGATGCATACTGTACTCATGGAAGTAACTGGATGTTAGAAAGTAAGTAAATTTCCTAGAGTACTTACAAGGGGTGGATTTCTGATTAAGGCTAACTGGTACTGATATTAATTATTGCATCATTCATAAATGATATGGACGAATGAACATATCAATTATTGTCGTACAAACTTGTATTATAAGAGGGGAATTTTGCTAACGAAAGAGTACCACATACCAGTTCATACTACTACCTTGCTTCTGTTGATAGTACCAAAGCAGAATACAAGCATGCACTTGCTGATCTAGCTACAACAGGATAGATAGCTGAGAGGTATTATAGCACTAACAGAAGTTTATTTCTTCTAATTTCTATTGCTTGACCTGACTTTCCTGATTAATTATTCTATTATTTATCTGTTGATTATGCACCATTTCATATTTTGAAGCATGCATCATTTTACTTTGTATGCTTTGTATATGTGCATATCCATGTAGGTTGAGCTTAAGCTAAATGGGTTTGATACTTGTCTTTTCTTTCTCATGAATCAGACTCCGGATCAATTAGGACATCTCCGGATTGCTGCAGTTCTTGGAGGGATATCTATATCAGGTGCATCTGAGCTTTCTCAACTCCAGGCTATGTTTTTCTTTGTAGGCCTACTATCTGTATGGTCTCCTTGATTTGGTGAGTCACTTTTTACTTGATTGTATGCGGAATGGCCTTGTTGATCACCTGTATTTTGGATATGTAGGTAACCAAGAATTCCCTTGAGTATGAGCATATTTCATGCAGCAATTGCCTGTAGTGACTGTAGTAATAAATAATACGAATTTGATTGTTTATACTAATTTTTAACGGTAATACATTGTTTGGCTAGCTTTGACCATTTTTACATGGAAAGCTTAGTTATCCTCATGGATGTAGTTCCGTGCTCCATTGTCATGGTTGTCTGAATATTTTCTACAAAGGGGCCTTATTAACACAACTGTACTATGGCGTGTTTTTCCTTTGTAGGATGTTTACAAGTTGGTTCCAGCGGTTGTCGGGACATTGAGGGGACATTGAGTGCGTACTCTCCGACAAGGTCGCACCAACTATGTCGGCAGCTGCCATCAGAAATGGCAAGTTGAAGACAAGATCTCCATGGACCACATCCGTCTGCTGAATAGGTCTTTGTGTGCTGTGAATTTTTATGGGGTTTGGTTTTTTCCTTCCATTTTGTCTTCTTCAAGCTTCGTTCCTTTCTGGTTTGTAGGTCCATCTTCGATGTTTGGGACTGCGCAAGCCAGTGATAGTGAGATGTGTTGTTACCAGAGTCCAAAGGTCAAGAATGAGGTGTGGGTAGGAGAACTCATTTAGTGTTTTATGTATCGTTCTATTATCCACGGCAATGACAATGACACACTAAATATATTGGTTATATAGTAATGGTTGATTTATCATTAGTTTTGTCTGCAAGTTCAGTAGTTGATGTGGTGCTTAAGTTTCTGTTTTCCATATGTGCCCAGCTTTGTACTTGACATGTGAATAGGATGTCTTTTTCTCTCTGCAATTACGAGTTCACAAAGCCCAGAATGTTACTACTGTAGGTGAAATTGGTTCCCTTAATTAATTTCATGCTTAGTAGTTAATGGTTCGGGGATACTTATATATACTATGAATCTTTTTCTTGACACGGAAAATCAATATCGATGCTTGCTTTACTTTTTTTTATTAGGTCTGTTGGTAATTAGCAGCCTACCGATATTATACATTTTACACTTGCATAGTTTGAGTGTTCTTAAAAGTTGTTCTACCATTGTCTTGATTGTAAGAGCAATGTTGGCTTAATCACCTTCTAATTTTGTTTGCAATCTATAATACAAGGGATACTAATTAATGAATTATTGTGCAGTCTTCTGAAAATACAAAACCTGGAAAATTTGCATGTTGTCATAGGAGTATTCAACTGTCATTCACAAACAAACAAAAAGGAGTATTCAACTGTCAGGGCCTAGGGCCTAGAAGAAACGGGAAAGAAACTTCACATATTCCCATCACCATTAATTTAACCGGTCATCTCTCACCATCAGCTATGATTAATGAGAGACTTGTAGTATATGGTCCCAGTAGAGGAAATTGTATCCTCGACATCTTTGTTGATGTCAAAGCTCGGGGATGGGGAGTTACATTCTTAGTTTATCACATTATGAATTTTGTCATGTAGTATTTCCAGTAGTTCAAAGTTGCTACTTTACTGCCAGTATTTAGGTCGATGTGTCAGTTTTTTTTTCAATTTTGGATATAAGTACACATTTCAGGAAGCTATTTTTATCTCATATCCTTGCTGCTCCTATCAAGATGTAGTTGATGATAATTTCATTCTTAAAATATCTTGGAACAGGTTTCTATTGCTCAATTTGCAGTAAGTTGACAGATGATATGAAGCATTGCTTCGATGGAAGTGAGTATGGTTGCAACGCTTCTACAGTCTAACGAGGTAAACTTGTAACTTTGTATATAATTTTTTAATCTTAGTGACGATTGCTTCGTATCCTAGCGTATATCCCCTGACGATGTTCTCTTAGATCCTCTGCTGTTTTAGCACATGTTCAAGCATATGGTGCTGAATGTTGTGGATACTACCAAATTTCTTAAAGCATTCTTCTTGGGAGATTTGATGGCAGTAAAAAGAGAAGGGATCCCACTTTTTAATACAGTTAACCAATTAGTAAACAGTGAAAATGATTGCATTTCACAAGGTCGGCACCGGTGTTGAAATATAACAATCATCTTAAGTTAACTCTTTTTCATCTTGGCTTCCCAGTTGTGACAAAAAAAAAATCTGGCATGTTTGTAAACAACCTACTAACTGGTTGGCTTGGTAGGCAAAGTAAAAGGGTACATACCTTTTGTTTAGCTGAACCATCATTTACCTATGTAGTGAAGTATAGTTGCACAGGCATTTGTCGCACTATTCTTTAGACTGTAGCAGGTAAGAATAATAATGAGATTGCAAGGTGACATGTTACCATGAAATTAGGACCATTTCTTGAAACCGATGCTGAACTAATAGGAAGTAAATTTAGTGTAGTATAGTTTTCAGATATTGGATTGTTCTTCACAGCCTTCAGTCAGATAGCTATATTTCCAGTTGAGCATCTAATTTTCATATATGAATATTGTTATGGAAAACACATATCTGAACTAATTTCCACAGCCTTCAGTTGTGTTTAGCATATACTTTTCCATTTAGTAGTTTCGTAGTCTGACTGGTCCATGAAGTAACCATGGCTGTGTTAAGCGCTCTATAAACAATAGTAGGCATGCTTCAAAAATTCATCTCCAAGAGCTATCGCGCGAAAATGCCAAAGAGGATATTTCTGTCAGGTTTAGGACTTCTCTTGTTCAAAGGTTCTACCAAGTAGAGTATTCTTTGTTTCTTTTATTTGTTTGCTCTTGTTTGGGATTTTATATGAGAAACTGGCGTATGTTCCTACCTTTGAAGCTGTTCACCAAAATGGTGCAACTTGCATAGTTTGGAGACTAAATTTGTATTTCTTGGTAGCTGAGCAATTGTTGTTTAGCCTTCGGATTAAACTATCATTATTAGTATATTTTTAGCGCTACAAGTTCAGTACTTCTAGCGTATGCATTTCTAGCAGTGCAGAGGCATATACTGTACTATTCAGGTGGCTGGCAGGTGAGCAAGCCGCAACGGCCAAAATCGGTGACTTTTCTATGTCTGTATTTTACTCTTCCGCTCTTTTGTATCATCTGTTTCGTCACAAGTTAACGTACGCGGCCAAGGCATCTGTTTCTATGTCGACCACGGTGGCCCCACGTCGCGCGCATGGACCGTGGTACATACGGAGTACGGCTGAACGCCACCCTAGACTGCATGCGTAGTACTGTACGCAGCAGAATCGTTTAAAGGCGCTAGCTAGCTAGCTTGCATAGTGGAAGCGTCGTGTCAGCCGGACAAAGGCAATTAGTACTGTACTACAGATAGCTGCTGCAGCGACCGCGGGTACCAAACGGAGTGGCAAGAAGCGACAGCAGCAGTGTGTGGCATATATATATTCAGGTGGCAGGTGAGCAAGCCGCAACGGCCAAAATCGGTGGCTGTGGCAAAGGATGAGAGCTTTTCTTGGACTGGACTGTACATGCCACGCGCCGCCTGCCTATCACCAGCCTTCACCCTTTGCCCGGCCGGTCGGCCTCCCCTCCGGAGTACGGGCGTCGGCCATCACAGACTACTGTTCCTTTGGGATCCTTGACTTTTCTATGTCTGTGTTTTACTCTTCCGCTCTTTTGTATCATCCATCTGTTTCAGGACACGGATTTTTTGCTCCCGAGCTCGTTTGCTCTCCCGGGAACGAGTGGCTGTGGTGGACTCAGCTGTAATAAATGCTGAATTTCAGCTGACATTGAAAATTCGTAATAGATTTAGATACAGCATACTATTTCAGTAGAGAATATGTATACTATTGAATGAAAATTGTTGGCAGATGGATGGCATTAAAATCTGGATGGTGGTTCAGACCTGTACCATTCGAGTATTTGACAATAAGATAGTTCAAACCTGTACCACTAATTGGAATAAATTATAGGAAAACATACGAGTTAAATGCAAAAAGCTTGATATTAGCAATAGAGTTCCCAGACATAATGATTACATGAAAAACAAGCTTCTTGATTAAATTAGTTACACACGGAGACTGGATTCACTTAGTTGTTACTCCCCTACTAATCTGCAGATAGAATCATATCAGAGCCTAAGAAACGTAAGCCTACATCACAAGATTTCAACCTAAATTAATTAGAGCATTGAACTTACGGAGTAGAAAACATCTTCCGGTAAGAAAGTTTGAACAAGATTTTCTACAAAACTCAGGATTTGCTGCATGGTGATCTAGCTTCATGTGCCACTAATCACATGCATGTCGTGCTTGTTTAAGAAAAAACGAGGCTGACCATGATGTTTTATTCATACACTTTTGGCTGGATCGATGACTGTAGCTGGGTGTACGAGACGAGAGGCTTTCTGACAGCATCATTACCGTGTATGACTAGGATCGATTGAGTAGTGACGATGACGAGGTGGACAGTGCAAGCGTGCCCGTGTTAATTAGTGTGCTAATCAAAGCCTAGATTTACGCGGATTAGCCTTGCCGTGCACTATTTTTTTAGTTGAAAATCCTATCTCTTGTAGTACAACCTCCGATCCATATTAATGGGCTCAACTTTATCTAGATACGGATGTATCTAGTTAAGTGTTTAGACTAGATGCATCCGTATCTAGACAATGTTGAGGCCATTAATATGGATCGGAGGGAGTAACAGTTTCTTGCATGGTTCCGTGCAGGTGTGAGTGGCAGTTAGTCTAATGCAATCTCTAAGTATTTTACTGTGCCATGTGTGGTGTCACCTGGGAGATGGGAAACGGCAGTGCTGCTCCACATTATTTAATGCGTCTTTGGTACAGGGTCCAGGTCCAAGGAACTTTACTCCATCTGGACCATGCCGTCGCATCCTGTCCCATGCATACGAGCGATGTGGTTGGGGCCGTATTCACGATTCAGGTTTCCCAGCCTTATACAGAACCATATATGACGGAAGCTAGTGAAACGAGTGGCTGGAAAGGAGTGGAATAAACGGAGCAAACGAGCTCCAGTTCACTTCGGAGTTTTGCATCTGTTTCATCACAAGTGTATCGGTAGCAGCAGAGACGTAAATGTATGTAGCCTATTTTCCCCCTTAGAGAATAAATTTGTACCAAGATTTTGCAAACGTGGGAGGCTATGAAAATGAAGGCAGAGTTCTAAAATAGTATTACATATTCTCATTATGTCAGTGAAATAAACAGTATAAACAAAGAGTTACCACACCCATGGGAAAAACATGCTCTCCCATCGTAGTCACCTGTGTGTCTTGGTCAGCGGCGCCCTCCAAATGACCCCCAAAATGCCTAATGAGGGTCCGGACCCAAAAAAACGGCCACATCGGCACCCTAATGGTCTGAGCCTAGCCATTTTGTGTTCGGCACCCCTGAAAGGGCCCCCAAGTTTGGAGGCCCTCTCGGGGGTGCCGGGCACTGCCTGAACATGTCCTCCGACGGGTCTGGCCCACCCGTCATACACACAGGACGCGCAGATGCGGTAATGGCGCCGTGCAGGAGGCCGTTCCGCCCGCGTTAATGGAGACGCGTTTCCGCATGCGACGAAGGGACGGGATGGCGATGCGTCTGCCGCACGCCTCGCATTTACGGCGGCGCCTGCTGAGCCCCCAGCCTTTCCCGGCTTCCCAAGCGTCGCCGTGGCGGAGACGTGTCGCCTTCATTAACTCTGACGCGACGCGTGCTCACCCACCTGGCGCTTCTCGCCCAGCGTCACCGCTTCCCGCCTCCGTTTCCCGCCTCGAGCCTCGACGGCTAGAAAAAGGCGCCCGTCGTGCAGCCATTTCACTACACCACCACCGACGCTCGTCGTAGCCCACAACAACACCGTAGTTTGCCGTAGCCCACAACACCGCTATGACTCGCCGCCTCTCCACCTCATGGGCCACCCTCACCCAGGCAGCACACCGTGCTCACCCCACGGTGAGAGGAAGGAAAAAAAGAAAGGGAACTCTCGTGTTTTTTGGTCTAGGAAGTGGGTCCATTAGGGATGCACACTAATGGGCTTAGTCGGCTTCCCTCTTATCTATGGGCTTCTTTTCTCCTATCTTTATTATTATTTTGACTTCGCCCCTTGACTTTTTATGCCTGTATTTTCTTCTTGTGCTCTTTTGTATCATGCCTTTCAATCGCATGTGTATACGTAGCAACAGACATAAATGTATGTAGCCTATTTTCCCCCTTAGAGAATTTGAGTATTTGGAATATAAAAATCTAGTTTTTTTGTAATGTTTTTTATTTAAGAATTTGAGTATTTGGAATATTGTACGTTTGTATAAAATTGAATGTATTTTTAGTAACTAATTTTGCTATTTTTCTTCTTACTAGGATGTCACATGTGCTAAACCTACTATCACGTACTCCCTCTGTTCGGATTTTTTTTTTGACACACATTTTGTTACACATGGATGTATCTAGACATTAAACAAGTATAGATACATACATATTTGGACAAATCCAAGTCAATTAATTTAGAACGGAGGGAGTACATCATAGGTCATACCATTATAATGGCCAACAGCCAAATATGTTTTGTATCATAGGATGGGCACAATCGAAATACAACGGAAGTTTATGTGTTAATATGTAGGGACGGAGTAGGATGGAGTGCGGAAGTCACCAATTAAGTTGCCATTCTCATCGATGACGATGCTAACTTAGCAGCCAATGCATCGAAACTTGCAGCTAGCGGGTGCTCTGCATGCATATACGATCGGTACGTGCATCTGCTCCGCTTGGGGCTATGCACGTGGGCAGCATGCATGGTCCGTGGTAGTACGTGCGATCGATGCTGCTTGAATGCAGTGCAGTCACCCTAGGGTCTAGACTGGCAGAATCTTGCATAGTGGAAGCGTCGCGTCACCAGGACGACGGCTCAGCTGGCCAAAGTGGTAGCTAGGCGGTGGCAAGAAGCGACAGCAGTGCAGAGTCATATACTGTACTATTCAGGTGGCTGGCAGGTGAGCAAGCCGCAACGCCCAAAATGGGTGACTTTTCTATGTCTGTATTTTACTCTTCCGCTCTTTTGTATCATCTGTTTCATCAAAAGTTAACGTACGCGGCCAAGGCATCTGTGTTTCTATGTCGACCACGGTGGCCACGTCGCGCGCATGCGTTCAGCCACCCTAGACTGCGACACTGCGTAGAGTAGTACGCAGCAGAATCGTTTAAAGGCGCTAGCTTGCATTGCATAGTAGAAGCGTCGCGTCAGCAGGACAAAGGCAATTAGCGACAGCAGCAGTGTGTGGCATATACTATTCAGGTGGCAGTCGGGTTTCCAGCGGGGCGGTCGCGGCGCGCCGCTAGCTCCGCTGGTGGGCTGCTTTCCGCCAGCGGGAGTTAGCGGGCCGAATGCCACAGTCCGCCGCGACTAGCGCGAGAGAGAGCGGCCGCCCGCCATAGCCCGCCAGGCCGGCGTGCACAGATTGCTCTGTTTTTTTTTTTTTTTGCATTTTTGCACAGATCGCTCTAACTTGTCTTTTTTGCTGAGCGAAAAATAAAATGTATTTGGTGCTGTAAATTCCCAGAATGGTAGTGCATATGCTTGGCTACATCCACGTATTTTCGTTTTGAATTTTTTGAAACATTTTAAAAATTCATTTCAGAGAAAGCATAAGTAAAATAACACAGTGCAAAAATAGTAATTCTGTAAATTTAGGGACAGGAAAGATCAATGTACATCCAAATTAAGATTTTACAGGTACACACTACAATGTACAAACTGTAGTATCTTTATAGAAAGGTGAAAACAGGACTAAGGACGGTGAGACATGCTAAAAATTTAGGGACAGGAAAGATCAGAGACACTTTGTGGCATTTCACCGGTCTTGTAAATCTTGAAAAAGAGGTACACCAATGTCATGCCAAATAACAAGAATGAAAGAACACATGCAGTCCCGAAGTGCAACAATCACATCATGAACAAAGCAATCTCAGAACCAAACATAGCAACATATGTCAACACAAACAAAGAAATGTTTCAGCACTACAGGTTCACCAATTATTTGTACTTAACTTCATTACATGAGAAATAGACCATCAGTCAACACAAACACATGTAAATCAAGCGTCAAAGCTGCATATACACGCAGACATGCATATTTATGTTGTGAACCTTGAAAAGGACCAAGACTTCTTCATATTTCCCAGCAGCCTGCAACCTCAGCATCTCCAACCTGATGATAAACCTCAGCACCTCCAACCTGATGATAACTTCAGCATCTCCAACATGACCGGAACACAGTTCTCTGCATTTATATGTAAACCCAATTAATTTGATTGGGCATTATATGAACACATTAACCAACAATGGACAACAGCTAATAAACAAAACAATGATCAGATTTTAGGCTTACCTAAGCTAATCAAGGGCCAAACTTATCATCATCTCTTCCATAAATGTCAGCCCGTGTTCCATAATAACATCAGTTGTTATTGTGTTGACACGAGTAGTTCCTGCAATGACAGAGAATGAATATCAGCAAGTTTTTTTTATAGAAAATAAGTAATGACCATAGCATGCTAACTTACCACGAGGTCGCATCCAATCTTGCAAACATATGAGAGCCTCAACCGTGCTACCAATTAATCTGCTCCTATAATCACTTAGGACTCTTCCTCCGGTGGAGAAGGCTGACTCCGATGCCACAGTTGATACAGGTGCAGCCAAGACATCCTTTGCTATGCGAGCTATAATGGGATACTTGTCTTCATTCACTGACCACCAATTTAGGATATCAAAGCCATCACCTTGTGGACATAGATCCTCTTTCAAGTAAATGTCGAGTTCACTCAGCTTTGCTCATTTTTGTTGATTTTCCTTAACCTGTACATCCCATTGATCCCATGGGTTACTAGTAACTGTCACAACATTGCTCGTTCCTTGATCATTCTCCATTCTTGAGTCGCCATCATGTGAAGAATATTCAAGAAAAAGATCCTTGAATGTTTTCTTCACTTTATTAAGATACTTTGTTGCCTCACTTTCAAGTCCAGACTTCAAACAAAATTCCAAGAATTTAAACTTATATCTTGGGTCAAGTATGACTGGAAGACAAATGTTCAAGAAAGATAGCTTCCAATACTTCATGAATTTTTGCTGCATTACTTCAACCATTGATTTAATGATAGCATCTCCATGCTTAGCCTCTCTTCCCAAGGTTAGATGGATCTTCCAAAGTTCGTGGAAGTATAAGTGGGCTGTTGGGTACAATGTACCAGAGACCACCCTTGTGGCATCGAGGAAAACCTCTAGCAAGCCGCAAACAACTTCTGCGGTTTCCCATTCTTCAATTGAAGGTAGACATGTGTAAGAGGTATCTTGCAACTTCAAAGCGGTGAATGCCCTCCTATACTCTAGAGTTGTTTTAATCATCAAGTGTGTGGAATTCCATCGCATAGGAGAATCTAGAGACAGGTTAGTTCTGCAAGAGATCCCTTCTTGGGCAATCATGTCCTTAAACTTCTTTTTCCAAGGTGGCGAGCTTCTAACATATTTGATACTTCCACGAATGTTGTCCACTGCCATGCAACTAATCATCAACCCTTCTTGAGCAATAAGGTTGATGACATGGGCTGCACATCGAATATGTAAAAGATCTCCTTTGCAAGGCAGCAAATCCTTCCCTAGCAGATTTGACTTCATGTAGCTCACACACAAATTATTATTAGAAGCATTGTCAAGGGCAATTGCAAAGATCTTCTTCTGCAAACCCCAATCTTGCATGCATTCCAGCATGATATTAAACAAATTTGCTCCATCATGTGGTGTATCTGCCTCAGAAAACCAAATCACCTTTTTCCTTAATCTCCATCTTTCATCAACATAGTGGCAAGTGATGCACATGTAGCTGACAACTTGGTTTGATGTCCACAAGTCGGCTATTAGAGAGACCCGAGAGTTCAAGTTTTGTAGAAGCTCTCGAAGCATGGTCTTTTGTTCGTTAAATAGGTCGACACAATGAAGTCTTATTGTTGACCTAGACACGAACTCAAATGTCGGATTCAGACTACGCACATTGCCTAAATCCTTCATATTCTACTATTATGAAAGGCAGTTCATGCAAGACTATCATCCTAACCAACTCCAAGTGTGCCCTATCAGGGTCATACTGCCATTTTTTGGACTTGTTCAGATCAGATTGTGACATGCCAGATTTCAAGGAGTCAACAAACTCGTTGATCTTAGCTCTCTCTTCGCACACTAACAAATGCCTCGAACAACTACTAGTGCCGACTTCTCTTGTAGCCACAAAAACCTTCTTACAGTGTTTACATTGGGCTTCTTTCAGTTTATCACCATCATCATACATGGGATCAAAATCATTCCAAATTTCAGATTTAAGCTTCCTTCTTTTTATCTATGTGACTGACCTACGAAATTTGAAAAGGAACATATAATCATGCTAAGGCATTTGCTATTTAAGACATGCACACAGTTGACATGAAAACTTAAAAGGAATATGCATGGGAACTTACAAGGAATCTCATAATGTTTTGGTGAGGATCGTTTGACACCTATTGTTTGTGGGGATGTTTGAGATAACATTGCATTAATACCCGGTGTCGGGGGAACACTTTGTGGATTAACCCGCGGCCCATATTGATAAGTGCGACCTACTTTACTCGCACGAGTAAAGGCCTACATGAAAGCAAACCCAATATCGCACCGCCACAAGGAGAAGAATCTAGAAGACATATCTTGGAAGGCGTGAAGACTAATTAGTCTCCGAGTAGGTTCCAGTTGATATATTCCTTGTGGAGGAAGTTTCCTTTGTAACCTGGCGAGTCTCTGTGTATATAAAGAGAACTCGCAGGACTTAGACGGGGTCAAGTCCTCAAACCCTAGTTCATACGGCGAGTACCGAGATCGGATCGCCTCCATTGTAACACCACATATATCATATCAATACCAATCTAGGGTAGGCAGGAAGTAGGTCTTTACCTCACATTAAGGGGCCGAACCTGGGTAAATCTGTGTTGATCTTTGTTCCTGCGATCCCAAGCTCGGAGACGATTGACTCGCGCAATCCCACACCTACGAAGTCATCCATGACATCTGACGTGACAAACCCACGACAGTTGCGCCCCCGTGGGGCCTGCGGTCAAGAGCGTCATGTTCGCGCAGGATCGATGGTAGGAGCTGAAGATCTCGCCATTGGCCACATCATCACGGTCGATGGCATACCTCTTGTTGACGATTCAAGCTAGGGGCCGGAAGCTGATTACCTAGAGACCGGCCACATCATCCCGTTTGGATCTATCCATGTCTTCGTCGGCTTCATCGGTAGCGAATCGGAGGATCCGTCACAGCGGGGCGACTCAGAAGAAGGAGTCGCTGTAACGGTGGACGAAGAAGAATCTACCAACAACGAGCCACTACCCCTCGAAGACGAAGAAGCCCAATCCATCGAGTATGTTCTCGAGGAAAGACTATGTGGAAACCCTAGGGGTGGCAGCTCGCCCTCCATAGGAGATCAGTGCATGGAAGGGATCTACAGGACCGTGGAAGCAGAGGAAGGGCTGGGCATGCCACAGGGCAGCTTAGCCCCCACGGCGCCGGAAGCAGCAAAACAAGTCGCGCTAGACGGATCAGGAGTCGCAGAGCTCGGTTCAAATCACGCGGCACCCGCTGCAACTACCCCAGGAGTCGCGGCCTCAGGAGTCGCAAACAGAGAGACCCCATCCGGAGTTGTACCCACGGAAACAGGGCCAAGAGCAGCCTCCGACGCAGCGGCTCTGGTACCACAAAGCAGCATGTTGTTTACACCAATATCTGCGGTTAATGCCACCGCTAGAGCGGCAGAGTTGGAAGCTACCAGGATCGGGCTGTACGATGAAGTCCAAAGGATTGCAGACGAAAGAAGCAGGCTAGCACGCGAGGACCAGCGCCTCCAACAAGAACAACGGCGACTCGCCGAAGACACCATCATCTTACAAGGAGGGCCAGGCACCTTGCCGCACAGGCGCCAGGCCAGCCGCCTGCAGCCAGGGACGGTGAATCCCATGAGTTATTCCGATCACCCACCTCTGGACCTACAGCCACGGTCCCCCCAGTCGATACGCCAGTAGCCATGCCGCCACCTAACGCGATCCCATCAGTCGCAACCAACGCAGTGCGTCCAGTCGCGTGGTCAGAAGCCGCAGCACCATCGGTCGCAGTACCCTCATACATGGCACCATCCGTCGTGGTTATGCAACCCACGGCACCGTTAGTCGCGCCTGCAGTCCGGCCGTTCGCGTCACCGTCAGTCGCGCTGGCGGTTCCATCTTTCGCAGCACCAAGAGCGGCGGAAGCACCAGGATCAAGAGCCGTGGTACAAGCCAACAACAGGGCCATCATGCCACCTCCGTTGCCACAACCAACCTTTGTGCAGCAGCCGCCACCGCAGCCTCAAAGGTTCCATACGCCGCAAGGACACTATGTTAGCCCAGTGGAGAATCTCTACGCGGCTACCAACATCTTGGCCAGGCTGACACCAACAGGAAACACACCAATGGACAGAGAGGCGCGGCGCGCCATTGAGATGCTGAGCACAGCGGTAGTACAGCAGGCAAACATGTCTGAACATGCGGGACGGCTGCACGCCACCCCCTACAACAGTAGAGTCACGGCGGAAAGAAGCATCCATGCTAAGTCGCCGCAAGTTGCGACTTCAAGTTCAGCGAGGCGACAAAGGGGAAACCAGCCGGCGGTGCAAAATCAACCACAGCAAGTCCAACCCGCAGAAGTTGTACAGCCGCATACGGTGGTTAATCTAGCAGGGAGACCAGTTGTGCAGCCTCATCCAGTGGCGACTTGACTCGCCTTCCTTTTGAACGCAACGCTCTAGATCTTCTATATTGCAGAGTCGCTTGCAGGTTCCTTGGAAGTTTTTGACGAAAGCGTCTTTCAACTCTTCCCAGGTATTTATGGAGTTGGGGGGTAGATTTTGTTGCCATATGTGAGCCGCGCCCTCCAACATCATGTTGAGGTACCTTGCGCATATCTCTTCTGAAGCATTTAAAATACTCATCCCCATCTCGTAGTTGTTTAGCCAGGTGGTAGGGTACATGCTGGCGTTATAGTTTGCCACCTTGCGTGGTCCTTTGAAATCTTCAGGGAAAGGTTCCGATCTGATCTTCTCCGTGAAGCATGCCGGACCTTTGAGTCGCGAGGACAAAGCTGTGGATGTGCCCGTAGGGTTGTTAACTTCCACGAGCCGCGTCTGCGTCGTTGGCATGATAGCCGGTGCTTCAGCGGCTTGTTCCTGCTGCCTCTGCGCGACCCTTGATACATCCTCCGGTGGTCGGCTTTGGACGCTTCTTTCTTCC
This sequence comes from Poa pratensis, assembly GCA_947311845.1. NCBI lineage: Eukaryota > Viridiplantae > Streptophyta > Magnoliopsida > Poales > Poaceae > Poa > Poa pratensis. The sequence continues at coordinate 13,723,850 of CAMZMU010000106.1, forward strand.
GCGATCCCGCGGCCGGCCAGTACGGGGGGCTGCTGCCCCTCGGCTTCTGCCCTGTTGGCCTGTTGTAGGACAGCAATGCTCAACATCTGTATCTTACGCCGTGCTTCAGTGTTGATTGGGTCGTCGCCCGTTGGTACCATCTGTGTCAAGATATTCACCGTTGCATACATGTTATCGACCGGGCTTTGGTAGTGGCCTTGTGGGGGTATGGAACCTCCTTGGTTGTTGCGATGGTAGTTGCTGGGCTTCGTGGTCAATCGATGGTTCCAAAATCCTTGCGACTGGTTGGTCTCCAGCGGCTGGAGTGGGTGGAAGTTCTATTGTTGGTTGAGTCGCCCGCGCTTGCGCCTGCGAGTCAACTTGTCTTTGAGTCGCGGCGAGCGCGGCTATCCTTTGCCGTTCCTGTTGGATTCCTTGGTTCACCTGTTCGAGCCTGCAGCGCTCTGCTTCCATCCTCCGAACCTCGTACAGGAGCTCGGCCCTGGCGGCCTCAATTTTCGTTGCGCGGACAGCGGCGTTCGCGGCTGACACCGGGATAAGTAGTGGGTTGCCGGGAGGTGTCGATCTTTCGGCTTCTCCCGCAGTTCCTGACGTACTTGCACCTCCGGCCATGTAAACTCCAACTGGTGCCGCCTCTTGTCCTACTACTGGTGCGTAATCCCAGTAACTGTCCTCAAGAGCTGGTATGATGGACCCAAATTCTTGCGAGTCCATGCTCTCCAGAGACTCTTCTCCGTCACTGGCGAATCCTTCTGCTGAGTCGTCTTCTTGGACTGAGCTGACAGATCCGCCGCCAATGAAACCGACGAAGACATGAATAGATCCAAACGGGATGACGCGACCTGTCTCCAGGTAATCAGCTTCTGGTCCGCAGCTTGAATCGTCAATGAGAGGCGTGCCATCGACCATGATGATGTGGCCAATGGCGAGATCTTCAGCTCCTTTCATCGATCCTGCGTGGAACATGACGCTCTTGACCGCAGGCCCCACGGTGGGCGCCAACTGTCATGGGTTTGTCACGTCAGATGTCATGGATGACTTCGTAGGTGTGGGATTTGCGCGAGTCAATCGTCTCCGAGCTTGGGATCGCAGGAACAAGGACGAACACAGATTTACCCAGGTTTGGCCCCTCAATGTGAGGTAAAGACCTACTTCCTGCCTACCCTAGATTGGTATTGATATGATATATGTGGTGTTACAATGGAGGCGATCCGATCTGGGAACTCGCCGTAAGAGCTAGGGTTCTAGGGCTTGATAACTTGACCCTGTCTAAGTCCTGCGAGTCATCTTTATATGCACAGAGGCTCGCTAGGTTACAAGAGTTCTACACGAAGCCGATTGCAAGCTTGTTATCCAAGGCAAGTTTTACCACCGACCTTCTGGAGCCTTCCTTTGGCAGGCCGCGATCCTTGATCGGCCCATCTTTTACGTGGCCCAATAATAGCGTGAACATTAAGTCGCTGTTTTGGCCTTGAATAAGTCGCGGGTTAATTATTCCCCCGACACTGGGTAACTTTGAAGTGGAAGATTTTTATGTGGTTGGCGCTGCACTATCGAATTTGGACCTCGGACAGGCGTGCGAGGCACGGGCTACAGGACCAGCCGGAGAATTGCAAATTGTGTCTGCAGGAGATCGAGACCACGGATCATCTTCTAGTCCATTGCGTGTACACAAGGAAAGTTTGGTGGAGTTGCTCGAACCGTTTCCATGTTCAGATCACCCCCACAACGACGAATACGCTAGAGAATTGGTGGTTGAACACCATGTCAAGGTTCAGAAACAAGTAGAGGAAGGCTATTGATTCCTTGATCACGCTGGTCTGCTGGAGTGTTTGGAGGCAAAGGAGTGCGCGAGTCTTTGGCAACTTAAGTCAGCAATGCAATGAGGATGTGTTGACTGCCCGGATTGTTGAGGACATGAAGCTATGGATCGCAGGAGGAGCAGGAGCTGGAGACCTTTTCCTTTAGGAGAGAGTAAACCCTAGAGGTTGAGTGGAGTCTGACAATAATGTTGCCTGTAGCATTTGTTGTCGTTAATTTGTAATGGAGTTTCTCCCCTTCTATAAAAATAAGGTATGCAATTGCATACCCTCGAAAAAAAATGATGTCATTTTTGCGCAAATGGATATCTCCCAAGGGACGTCTCAAGCATCATTTATTCAATTGAGCAAACATGTCCTCACATTATTAACCAATGCATTGACTTTGTAGATTAATAAAATGTACATATCTAAAGTACCGTAAAACACAATCCATCAAATACCTAAAGTTGGTTTCGGCCACCTCATAAAGTGGCCAAAATACTCCCAATTCCAAATTAAATACCCCACCTAGAACATTGTTTAGAATCGGGTTTTGTTCGATTGAGAATTATCTATTGCAAAGATAAAGAGTTGATTTCAAATTAGACTAGAGCTAGTCCCTTCTTTAGGTTAGGACTCAGTTTTGTGCAGTGTGGACTAAAACAAGCATAATTTTCTTGTCCATACTCCGTCTTTAACGTATGAACATATGAATATTCATGTCAAAATTCAAGGTATGGCGGCCGCCCTACCTTGCCCTACTGGGAAATCCGCCCCTGGGTGTGTGTGTCTTAGATACAGAAGATAGGAGCATATATGTACTACTCCATACTAAATGTATAACTTGTGCTTTGTAAATTCAGTTTGCGATATTACATCGCGCTAGCATCTTCATTATTCTGTACTGTCTTCTCAATAGCAGAACCTTTAGATATGCAAAAGGACACTAGACCATGACAGCTTCACCTACTGTGGTAATGGCGAAATCAAGAATACGACAGCACTTTGCGATAGTCTACTTCATTCGCAGTTCGGATGTTCTTCCGTGTCGAAAGCAGGTACCCGGCCCAGTCAGCTCCAAGCCGTCTGTGGCACGCAACCGATGAATCAAGGGGTGCCTGGAAGGAGAAACAAGCTCAGACAAGTGCAGAAGGTATTATTTCTGGTGGTTACATCCGACGCTACTTAGGATCAATCGACATCAGTTTTTTTTTTTTTTTGAGGGAAACGTGAAGCTGCCAACTAGCGTGCCGGCAAAATGTTGGGTGGACGGCCCAAAAGGAGGCTTACGATCGTAGGAGGCCTTGTATGAGAGGCCTTTTTTGGCGTCGCGTACACGGCACTAGGGCGGTCCAGTGGCGAGTAAGTAGCCCACGCCCCACAGCGGGTTCCACGGCGGGCAGGCCGTGTGCCATCACCGGCGTGCTGCGGTGGCCTCGCCGAGATAGGATAGGAGAGGGCTCACCGGCCACGGCAGGGGAGGAATTTAAGCGGCGCCACAACAAGGGACCGCCGCGGTCGGCGCGGCACTGCTCCTCCGGCGGACCACCTACATACAGTGTCGGCTATGGCATAGCGATGCTTGACCCAGATGCACAACGATGGCTGTCCCATATGCGTCACGAGAGAGCAGAGCACCCTACCTGTACCTGGCGCCGCCACCGATGGTGACAGAGCACAAGTGCGCCGATCTGGACGAGGGGAGATGCCAAAACGGGGCAGTCTCAACACACCAGGGATGGACGTGAGAGTGTCGGCCTCGTGGACGGATGGATGAACTACCTGGTCCACCTGGCGTTGGTTACCAACGACAACTAACAAAACGGTCAACACAGCGCCGGGGATCCAATGCCTGCACCACATGCCATTGCCACAATAATAGCTTCCTCCAGAGTATAACACATGCAACATCTATCTGCCTGGACATTGGGTAAGTCATGCCAAGATGTGAGGTTAGTGGAGAAGACAATGGGGACCTTAAACTTGCATAGTATTACAAGGTTGGATTTAAAGAGTACAAATGGCATCTATACTTTTTCTTTCCTTGGCTTGTCTTGGTAAACATGGAAGTAAAAAATTTACAGTCGTCCTTCCAAAGAATCGGAAGATAATATTTTTGTGTTCTAAAGGAACAATGATGTACGCGCAGGGGACAAATGGAAAAAAATGAAATAAGTCGGTAATCAACAAATGGGTGTGGAAAATGGCAAGACCATCCTGGATGGGAAAAGGTCGGTGGTCAGGTGGAAGCTGCTCTTCTCAGTTGTCTTCTTCTTTCATGCTTTTGCCCTCGTCGAGATTATCTCCACTGGCTTTGCTCCGGGTCTAGCCCATGGCTTGCTCGAGGGGAGCGCGAGGAAACATCGGAATCATGCATTAATTGCCATCATGGCCGCCTAAACCCCGTAGTGCCTCACCGAGTACTCCAGCAGCTGTTGCGTGGGGCAGATCATCTCCTTCACTCTTACAGCATTTTTGTAGATTTTGAATGTTGGAACCGTCCTCACGTTTTCCGAGCGTGCAACAGCAGGGCTCTCGTTTACATCCACCTAAGTGAAAGAAGTGAATAGCAATTCAAAAAAGACCACAAAGCTAGGAAGATGACCATTTAACTCTTTACTAGTTACCTTGAGGAAATTAACAGACGGGTATTTGTTGCACAGTGCGTTCACAAACGGCGAAATTTTGCAGCACTGCTGATTCGAAGGTGTCATGAAATGGACAACTGAAACGCCTGTACATTTCAAACCGCCAAAATGAGAGTGTCAGACAAAGAATAGCTAAGAACTTTCATCATTGCTACTAGGTGACACAAGAATGTGACTGAATTATGTACTTCCAACTGGAATTAGTACAGGTTTCCAGAAAAAAAAAGTACAAAATGCCAGCAAAATAGATGCCACGTCAAGATTTGCGTGCGGGCACTAAACAGTAACAGGCACTACCAACTCGTGGTATAACCTCATGCCTATCAGCAAAAGTCAAGATTGCAGAACTAATGTAATATAGACGTTGCTCTTCTGCAGGTAAACATCATGAAGTGCAGGCACAAGATACAAGCAGAAGCAGCAAAACATTCCAAGATACAAGGTTGATCAAATGGGATTGCCATTCCCATTCTTGAGAATGGGCAACTATAAAAGAGAGCAATAATATGTGTTTGACATCTGTCGCAAGGTTGACCTAGCAAAATACTCCCTCTGTTTCAAATTAATTGTCACGGATTGTACTAAATCTGCGATAATTAATTTGGAACGGATGGAGTAGATAACAAAACAAGGAGCGCGGCTTCCAATTCATAGTTTGGTTGCACTGCACATAAGTCAACTGCCAGTCCTTTTGTAATAAAATCTTGATATACTCACCAAGCGAGCAAAAAAGACAAGAAACATTTACTATTACTGCATTGGCGCCAATTATAAGGGCCTCCATATTGGCATTTCGCCAATATTTTCGACAACTCACTATCTGTTTTCAGGAATCAGCTAGATTAATATGTTTACTATCAAATACAAGGCTAAGCTACATGAAAATCTGTCTGGTTTTATGCTTGTAAGGATTGGATACGTGTGTTTCATATTATTTGAGGAAACCATGCTTAAGTACATAATAGTCCATAATTGTTTTCAGTTATTATATGTTGGATAAGGTTAGTAAGAACTTAGAAAATGGTGCAGACAAAAAATTAAATGAAACAAGGACACGAGCCACAATAGAACAAACCTGGCAAGGAAGTAGCCATCTGGAATTGTTCCATTCCTGTAATTGCTTCAACTTCTCCTCCAAACTTCAAGTTAGAAACCTCCTCACCCCGAGATGATTTGAGGGCAACCTGGGCATGGAAATAGGCCTCAGCCACCTCGGTGTCACCTGGGAGTTCTCTTCTGAGAACCTCATAATCTTTCACGGATTCAGCCCACCGCTCCATCTGACCAACAAAAGAGCAATAATGCAACAGCTTGTGAGTTTCCCAAACTCTAAATCAGGCAAGCAAAAATAGATGGATAATGTGCAACCTTGTCAAAGGAAGCTGCACGCCTCAGCAGAGCCTTGGTATAGTTGGGTTGAATCTTGAGGGCTTCATTGCAGTCCTCAATAGACTTCTCCCACTGCCCTAGCTTGAACCTGCAAGCTGCCCTATTGCAGTGAAGGACTGGATTTACAAGGTGATGTTTGAGACCTTCGCCATAAGCTACGGAAGCTTCAGAAAATTTTCCAGCTTTAAAGAGCTCATTCCCTAGAGACCGTGCTCTTGCAACAGCTTTCACATTGTTGTGCATTGTTATCACTTCAACATTTCTCGGATCTATTATCCTGGCCTTATCAGCTGAAGAGACAGCATGATCGAACCTGAAAAATGTTCACTAGTGTCAAGTCATGTAAGAGTACCGCTAGCAGGCAACCAATGAGGCCAAGTCAAAGCACTTAGAATAAAGTTTTATTATCCAGCTACACTCGCATGCTCTTATCTGTGCAAGTATAATGAGTAATTGCTGAATTACCTTCCCAGTGCGATGTCAACTTGGGCATGTGCGTAATAGAGGTATGCGTTAGCAAAGAATCCACAGAATTTGGTGTCCGAGTTGCATGAAGATGAATAATCCAACTTGGAAGCACTAGAGATGGCCATATCAGCCTCATCGAGCTGATTGAGCCGGAGAAGAGCTTCTGCTCTTGAGGCAAAGAGCTGCAAGTGGTGAATTGCATAAGTATGCGTTCTTTAATCAAGAAATCGTTTGTGAATAAGAGATTAGATAATGGGAAGGATCGAACCAGAGCAGAGGAGTCAGCTCCAGCCGCAATAGCGGCATCGCATTCCCTCAGCACACTCTTCCAGTCCCCAACCTTCCGTGAATCAAGACATCTTCCCAGGTGCTTTTCCACTGTTTGTAATTTGTGTAACTCTAGGAGGTCAGGCTGCGCGGTTGCCAGGGAAAGGTGCTTTTGAGCATCCTCAATGTGTCCTAACCTGCAATTCGGTAAAACCAGATGAATAATTCGCACAAATGCACTTAATCTAGTACCAGTAGATAAATGTAGGTAGTAACTAGTGTTGACCGATTTACTAACTATAGCACATCGTGTGTCTGTTGTTACTAACTATAGCACATTGTGTGTCTGTTGTTATTACCATTTCTGTTTTCTTCCAAATTCAGCTACTTCTACTTCTCATAGAAGTGGAAGAGCAGATATTTTCATCCCAAGGATGGAAATCCAGAGACACGCAAAGCAGTGTCCATTTCAGATCAATCGGTTTCCATTTGGATGCCAAGCATTCCAAAATGAGGTAAGGAAAACGTGTGCCCACTGTACAAATCGTCTTTCCATTACCAACCAATAATGAAACCAGCACACCATGTCCATGTCTGTTTTCTCAGCCCTACTAAAAATGGCAAGTTTGGGTTCATCTAATTAGCTACATTGTGGGGGCAAACCAACCATATATATTGGTGTTCATTCAGATCGCTGGAGGAGAAAATAATCTAACGTTAAATGACAAAAGCGAAAGCTTGTTGCCACCGACAGACGGAGCGCCAAGAAATGAAAAGAAAAGCATTTCGCGAAATGGAAATCCATCCACAGATCCAAGAAAAAATTGCTCTTTTATGCCACACAGGAGTACAGGACAAGCAATTCACCTTATATGGAGGGACGCGAGGCGTTGGTGCGCGCGTCCGTACAACGGATCGATCCTTACGGCCTCCTCGCACTCCTTGATGGCGTCGCCGAAGCGGCGGAGGCCGGTGAGCGCGGCGGCCCGGTTGGCCCGGCAGGCGGCATTGTCGGGGACGAGCGCGAGCGCGCGGTCGTAGAGCCTGAGCGCCTCCTCGAAATACCCTTCTTGTACTGCTCGTTGCCGGCCCTCTTGAGCTCCTCCGGGTCGGCGCTGGACATGGCCCGCCTGACCATGGCGTCCTCCTCGGGGGCGGACGCCGCCGCTGCGCGAGCGCATGATGCTGCCGTGGCCGTAGTGGCCCGTGCCGGAGCCGAGCACGTCGTGGCGGATGGCGCGGGGCGGGGCCGGGGGCGGCGGGGGGAGAAGGAGGGCAGCGGCTTGGCGAGGCGGCCGGTGGGGCAGATGTTGCCCGCCGGGAGCGCGTTGGTGAGCGGCGAGGTGGCGGAGCTGGAGGCGCCGGAGGTGAAGATGAGGGGGCCGGAGCCGGTCCGCCGGTGGCCCGGGCGGGATCCCCTGGGAGGGCATTCGGATGGGAGCGGGATCTCCCCCGAGTGGCTTCGCCTGGAGGCGAGGTTTGCGAAGGCGGGGGCACGGGAGACGGAGCCGGAGGAGCCCGAGGAGGAGCTCGGGGTGTGGTGGTTCTTGGAGTGGGGGAGCGGGGAGACGGGGGAGAGGCGGCCCGGCGGGAGCGTGTCGGGCTTGTCGTTGGAGGAGAGGAGCACGGCGGCGGCGAAGGCGTCGGAGAGCGTGTCCGGCATTGGCGGCGGCGCTGGTCGGTTGGACGTCATCTGCCGAGCAGGGCAGGTGGATCTCGGGCGGGCGCTAATGCAGCATGGGACGGCGGCGAGATGGGGATGGGGATCTCGTGAAATGGGGGCGAGGGAGGAAGCAAGGAATGATGAAGGCGAGCGGGCGAGAGGGAAGGCGGAGGTGGGAGTGGAGTGGGAGCCTGCGAGCAAGGGTAGATTTGGAGGACGACGGGCCGCAGTAAACGGGCGGCGCGGCGCGGCGCGGTGGAGTGAAAAATGAAAAAGAGAACCAACCCAGCGCGCTCTCGTCGCTTTGCTTTTCCACGAGAGAGAGAGAGTTCCGGCAGGCTACAGCCGTGACGACAGCGACGAGGAGGACTTTTTTTTTTTTTTGAGGTGGACTCGTTGGTCAAAGCCTTTTTTGCGTTCATCCCTAATCAACCGAGCAGCAACAAAAATGTTGCTCGCCAGGATCGGCGAACATCCTTCAACTTCAAGTATACCGAGGATTTCTTACACGATGACTGGGTAAGCATCAGCACGAACTTTCAAGCAAATGGACCTTTTCCATGATGAAAACCTTTAAGAGTGTTGCTCGTCTCAAATAAACGAGCATCACTCATGGTGTTGCTGTCTCAAACAAGCAGAGCATCACTCATGTCTATAGAGATCTTTCTGACTCATGATGCTTGAGTAAGGCTAAGCTTAATACTACGACACGCAGATCTCCTGCGTCTTCTCAAAAAAAAAATGCTTGAGTAAGCAAAACATGACTATTTAAGCTAAGTCGACGTGCATAGTTCAAAACTCTGCCAAGTCGAGCTTACAAATGTTGTTCATTTGTTGTCAACAATTACTGCTTATATATAGCATGTGTGCTTTCTACAAGATTGACCGTACCGACCAACTTTTTCATTCAAGTCGACTAAACTATATAATAGCTTGGTCAACAAATAACTACATAAATCTAAGGGCTGGGACGCACATACAAACATAACATTTATATTTTTGTGTTAAAATGTCTGTAGAAGGTGCATAGTGTTTAGATATATAGATGTCGAGGGTGGTTTCTTACACAAGACACTACGCTAGCATTGACAATTAATTTTAAAGCAAATAAACAAATATTTAACAGATCTTAATCTTAAGTTTACGGATGTTTCTCATTTCTAAATGGCGTGCATCACTGAAGTTAACAGAGGTCTCTCACACGCGATGCTTGCGTAAGCGTAAAAGTCATCAAAACTCTGCGATATGAGACGAGCTTACAGATTTTGCTCGCCTGGCGTAATTTTTAGAACAATGGCCATACCGGCCAACGTTTAGGCAAGTCAACGACGGTATATTAGGCTGTGATTCAAGAAAAGTAGATATGGAGGTTGGATGAGTTGCATGTGTTGCTTGCATTTTGTCGACGAGCACCACCCGTATCTAAATTTGCGTAAGTATACCACACGGCTTTAGAAGCTAGACGACGAAACTCAAATAACGTAAGACTCTAGGGAAAATCTATGTAATGTTTAGATGAGGTCACAAGTGTTGCTTATGTGGGACATGTGAGGACTCATATTTAGACAGGATGTTTTCGCTCCCACTTAAGCATACAAATCGAAAAATGAGGAACTCTAAAAAAGTCAATGTAAAATCATGCAACCAAAAATCAAGTAAGATAACTGAGCGTGATATCATTGCTTTTTCACGAAAGAGAGAGCCGCTTCTTGCCGTTTCAGGCAGGTTACATCGCGCGTACTTGACGACAACGAGGACGAGGAGGACTCATTGATGCTTCTGTATGTATCAATGAGCTTGAATATGTCCTTCCACCAGAAAGACCCCCTAGCAGATTGAGCCTGAGGGTGAGAAGCAGGGTCATAGAGTGACCAAACCAACTTGACCCAAGATGTATCAGTTCTGCAGAAAAAATTTGTGGAGCTGCTTGAGGAGGAGAGCCGAGTTATGCACCTCTAAATTCAGAATTCCAAGCCCTCCATGCTTGGAATCTTCCTCTTTAGCCCATAAGCCATGACGGCGAGATCGATCAAATCTTTTGATGATTCCTTTAGGCATCTTGAGGGAGCATAAGAAATGCATAGGCAACGAGGATAAGACTGAATTGACATAGGTGAGTCTACTTCCATAGTCCAGAAAACGTACACTCGCGTTCAGTCTTCTTTCCATCTGATCAGCAATTGGTGAAAGATTTTGAACAGTGGGTCTCGAAGGGCCTAGTGGCATGCCAAGATAGGTGAAAGGTAGAGTGCCCACAGCACAACCAAATGTAGCAGCCAGGGACGCAAGACGTGTTGCATCAATATTCACTGGCATAAGACAAGACTTGGCATAATTAACACGCAGACCAGTAGCCAAAGAGAAGGAATGAAGCAAGTCTTTTAGGGCCAGCAATTGATGTGGGCACGCTTGTAGGATTAACAAGGTGTCGTCTGCATATTGAGCAATTGGGAAGTCGGCATCCGGGATGGGGAGAGGGTGGTGTAAAGAACCAGAGGATACAAGTTTGTTAACCATAGATTGTAATAAGTCAGTTCCAGCAACAAACAAGATTGGCGAAAATGGATCTCCTTGCCTGACTCCACGACGACATGGGAATTTCTTCCCAGGGACCCCATTGAGAAGCACCGAAGAAGTACCTGATGCAAAGATGGACTGAACCCAAGAAATCCACCGCTCATCAAAACCCCAGCAACGAAGTATTTTAATGATAGCCTCATGCTCTATAGTATCAAACGCCTTTGCAAAGTCGAGCTTCAGGATCACCACCTCTTTTTGAGCTTGTTTGCACTGGTGTATACATTCATAGGCCCATCCAACACAGTCCTGTATGGTACGACTCTTGAGGAAACCGTACTGGTTTACATGCACTAGCTGTAGGATTTTGGTTTGCAACCGATTTGCAAGAAGCTTGGTAAGCAGCTTAAGACTAGAGTTCAGTAGCGAAATGGGGCGAAAGTCATTGGGAGTGAGAGGTGACTGAATTTTGGGGATCAAAGTGATGAAGGCATCATTTATGCTCTGCAGGTTAACTTTCCCTTCCCAGAATTTCTCGCAGAGCCTATAGAAATCAAAACGTATCACCGGCCAACAGACTTTGAAAAATAGCCCCGAAAAACCATCCGGGCCTGGAGCTTTGTCACCAGGACATTCAGCCACAACTTTTCTCATGAGGAAATCGACATGTCAACCCCTTTTCTCATGAGGAAATCGACATAGAGGCATTTTATCATTCATGATGCTTTTACCTAAACATAACATACATACACCTCTTCAAGGAAATTTGCAGAAGTAGTATAGTTCAAAACTCTACCGAGACCGGAGAAAGTCAATGTGAAAGAACACAACCAAAACAACAATATATCAAGTTAAGAAGGTATGTATGAAGTTCAAGAAAACCCCACCATACATCATTTTAAGACACGTTGGAAATGTCAATTTGTGTGGAATAAACTACCTTGATCAACAAATAACTACATAAATCTAATGCTCCGTTTGGATGTTCACATTGAGAGGGTAGATATTATATTGGACTCAATATCCAATATCCAGGATATTGATATTGAGGTTGAATGTCAATATTTGCTGTTTGGATGTGTTAGATATTCGGACCTAGACAAGATAATGAGTTTGAATGTCAAATGTTGTTTGGATGTTATAAACGCGGTTTTTCGAGATATTGATCAAAATGTACAGAACAACCACATATTATGGTACAGACAGCAGCTAGAAAAATAAATAATATTCTCCAATATTTCAACAACAACACTATATCAAATTCAATGCATAATCCATCATAAACGACCATTTTAATAAAGTCTCAAACAAACAAGGTACAAAGTCTCATACGCAATATGACATGTTCTTACATAGCAATCAAAAATGACAAGCCCTCAAGGCAACATGAGCAACCATTCCTTCCTCAACTCCAAGGGGAGCTCCATAAGTGCATGAAATAAACGCTCGCTAAGAATTAGCTTCCCATAAGCTCGCAGTTTGTCAGATCGAGACAAGTCTGGTATGTCATCAAGTGCAGCAAGTATCACAGAAGGAGGAGTAACCTGGGGTGCCTGTAATGGCTCCGTCGACTTCATTGCATCACTCCAAGACGTCTTCATATCTCCAAGCATGCACATAATTGCTTCACCCATACGTGGCTTCTTTGATGGGCCAGCACATTCAGGAGAGATATCATTGGTCTCTTGTGTTGGTGGTACAGTTTGAGTCCCAGTTTCAGTTTCCGCACCAGTCCTAGCACCTTGACCGGTGGCATGGTCTTTTGAGTAGATAGTACATATCGCATTCCAGTTGTGGATTACCTTGTTCTTGTATATAGCTACTTTTTCATTAGCCTGCAAGCACGTACAAACATGAGTTACATTGCCAAGTTACAAAAAATTAGAATGAGATAGCGACATGTCACGTACCTCCACATATCTGTCCCACACTTCCTCGCTGTCCATTTGTAACACATTCTTGTCCCAATCCCAGCCAAATCCACTCTGAGAAAGAATTTTGTTTACAATCTCATAGTGCTTGTCAAAGGTTTTGCACCTTGTTACGATTTTGTCTTTTGTGACGTCCACCCCACACTTCTCTTTAACATCTTTGATAGCATGGCGATATACATGTGACTTCCATCCATTTTGGGCATGATCTCCATTGTTGTGATGCTCAACAAGCACGTCCAACAAGGCACGGTCCATCTCCGGAGTCCACTGCGTGTAAGCTCTTCCAAACTTCTTTCCCTTTGCTCCCTCCATGGACCTGCACAAGTAATAAGGACCAACAACAGTAGACATACAAGTTGTATTAGCAATAAAAAATGAGACGAATCAAGATCATATCATATATATTAAATTTTTTGTCACAAGGACACATGTACAAAATACCCAAAAGGCACCATCTAGTAACCAAAATATGTCTGCAGCAAATCATACTACTTCATCCTGTTAACCCACTAATCGTACTACAAGATACCCAAAAGGCTTTACTTCTAGCTAGCTAACCCACTAATCGTACTACTCCTGATGTTCTGCATGGGCAACAAGATAATCAGCAAACATGTCTGCAGCAAATTGCTTTCTAAAGTTCTTCCATGCATTAGTGACTTTAACACAAGTAATGTATCCAGCACCATCTTCAGCCTCAATTGGCTGAGCTACTAGTTCATTATCCACCTCCTCCAACAATACGTCGTCCATCGCGTACTGCCTCTCCCTTGCATAGTTGTGCAACACAGCACAAGCATTAATAATTTGAATCTGCATAAATATTAGGTCATCGTGAGCATAAGTCAACTAGCTATTACCATTTGTATTTGAAGACCATATGAACATATGTTACCTGGTCCTCTATGTCAAAGAAACTCGCAGTACGCAAGATAGAATTTTTTTCTTCCACAACCCAAAAGTTCTTTCTACCACATTTCTAGCACGAGCGTGACGCAAGTTATATAATTCCTCAGGTTTTTTGGGCTGTTGTGCACTTGCTGCCCACTCTTTCAAGTGATACCGAGTGGACCTAAATGGAGTAAGAAATCCAGGTCCATTGGTGTGACCAGCATCACCCAAGTAATATTTTTCTATGGTCAATCATGCAAAGTTAGTTAGCTAAGAACACAAGCAAATAAAAACAAAAGGCCAAGAATAAAAGTAGTACCATAAGGTACAGCAAATGCATCTTGGCGACTTGTTCTCATTGCATCACGTAGAACTCTAGAGTCAGAAGCTGGACCCTCCCAACCAGGCAAGACATACAGAAATTTCATGTTCCAATCAACAACACCGAGCACGTTAGTGCTGATAGCTTGTTTTCTATTTCTGTAGCGTCCTTGGTCAGGCACATCAACAGTAACAGCAATATGACAGCCATCTAATGCTCCAAGTGCATTGGGAAACCACTTCCATTTGTAATCATTGGGAGGTTCAACAGAAGGATCTGGCAGTTTAATGAACTCTCCATGGAGACATAGGATGGCCTTTAACACATCAGAAAAGTGTGAACTAATAGTCCCTAAGGACCTCTTGTACTGCCCTCGCAACAACCTCATTTTCAAACCATGACCAACAACAAGCAAGAACATGGCAACCTTTTCTTCCACAACAACATACACACTCCCCCGTAAGCCACATTTCTCACGCAACATAGCACACAAGTCGTGGAAGTTTCTTTTTGTTAGACGAAGCTGATCATAGCAAGCAGTTTCAGTCCCATCATACATATCTTTTAACAAATACTTTCGAAGAGAGAGTTTGTGTTCCTCATCGGTAAAGGCCCCTAAGTCCCTCGGTAACCTTTGTGTACTAAGATATGCCATTGCAAGAAGAGTGCATTCAAAGTATTGTTTCATGAACACAAGCCTTCTCCTCTTCCATCTTTTATTTTCTTCGGATATATAATTAACCAAGTCTAACTCTTCCGACATTTTGCAACTACACAATATAGCAACCATCATCAAAGCTACAGCAACCAGCACAATATAGCAACCATAATTAACCAAGAAATTTCGTGATTTCAGAAGTTTTAGCATCATCAAAGCTATAGCAGCCAACACTTCTTAATTTTTAACAAGCATGTTAACCAAAACAGCACCTCGAAAATTCAGCACATCACACAATAATGTATAGCAACCAACACTTCGAAATTTCAGCACTCCAATCAAGGATTCATCCAAATAAATCACTGCCTAAGTAACTAGGATCACTACAAATAGGAGAGAGCAGGGGAGTGGGTCGCGACGGAGGGTCAGGAGGTTCCGTACCTGACCAGGAAGCTGCAACTCCGGATTCACGTCGCCGGCCGCCGGAGCTCGATCTGTACCTGCAGGGAAGAAGAGAGATGAGACGGGAGGGAGAGACGGCGGCAGAGGGAGCCGACGGGAGGGAGAGACTGTGGGAGAAGGAGACGGCGCGAGGGAGAGACGGCGGGCGGAGGATCTGGGGGGGATGGAAGTTACCTGCTGCGCCGCCGCTCCTGCCTAGGTCAGGCGCTGCCCTCGGGCGGAGGATCTGGAGCGAGCGAGACGAGGGGAAACATGGGTCGAGCGAGACGAGTGACGGAGCGAGATGAGCAGAGCAGTACAACACTCACGAATATCCCACGATGTCTAGCCTCTCCCCTCGACATTCGCTGAGTTAACTTTTTGTCGTGCGAGCGATAACTCAATATTGACCCCGAATATCTAGGTTGAATATCAAGCACATCCAAACATGTCGAAATCGGATATTCGGGGCTGGAAACTCGCGAATATCTAATATCTAGGCTGAATATGAACATCTGAACGAGGCATAAGGTTGAAATGATCTTACAAACAACGATAATATTTATGTGTTAAAAATGATGTAGAAGGTGCATGAAGTGTTTATGGAAAATCTTAAAATTATATACATCTTCTCTAGAGTTCACCTATGTATTTATGCCGACATCACATCAACTATTCATCGTTACACATATATCTAGCTAGTATTTCATCCATAGTCATCTCTCTTTCCATTGATCGAGAAACCCTACGGTTCCCGCATCCAACTAATTGCTTTCCATTTCCCCCAATGATTTTTGTTTCGTCTTGTTCTTCAAAATTGGTGTCACGTGGTGAGATTTAGTTTCTTGAAACCCTAAGGTTATTAATTTTATGGGATATGAAGTATCCTAAAATGGAAACCGGCTACTCAAACAGGTTTTACATGTGAAACACTTTATGGGTTCACGCTTTACACCGATATACAGTCTGTGTTTCCAAGCAGGCCCTCGGTGGTCTTATCATACTCTTTATCCGAATACATCCTTTTTCTACGAGCTGCAACTTACAAGAATAGTGTTTTGTAACTGGGCCATGACCCTATTACCAATAAAAAGATGCAGTTTAAATTCCGAAGTACCAACCTACTCCCTCCAATCCAAAATACTTGACATGAATTTGTCCAAATTTGGATGTATCTAAACTTGTTTTAGTGTGTACATACATCCGATTTGGACAAATCCACGTCAAGTATTTTGGAATGGAGGGAGTATTTGCCTCCTCAATGTAAGCTTTAAACATTTTATGGAAGTGTGTATAAATATAATTACCAGAATGCAAGGAAATTAGACCAACCCAAACCACGTTCATTCCAACAACACATATTTTGGAGGGCATAGTAGTATTACATGAGACTATCCATAAACTTCATAGGAAGAAAATGGATGATGTCATGTTTAAAAAGATTTTAGAAGACTCACGATAAAGTTAAATGACACTTTCTACAACAGATTTTTGTATTAAAGGATTTCTCAAAAGTGGTGTGAATGGATTTGCGCAGTTTGTGCAGTTAGGTAGTGTGGGAATGAGGGTTAATGATTAGATTGGTCATTATTTCCAAACTATGAAATGCTTGAGACAAGGGGATGCCCTTTGTCCATTGCTTTTCAACATTGTGGTAGACATGTTTTATATCCTTATTGCAAGGAGATAATAGGTTGTTCAAGTTGGTGGTCACATCCCACATCTTGTCGAAGGAGGGGTGTCCATTTTCCGATATGCAGACAATAAACTATTTTCATATGGACACATGACATGGAGAAAGTTGTGAACACGAAACTTATTATTTCCAATATGTGAATATTTAGCCGGCCTTAAAATAAATTTCCACAAAAGTGAGATTTTCTTTTTTGGAAAGGCAAAAGGGGGATAATTGGTATAAACAAATATTTGGTTGCGGCGCAAGTTCTTTACCTTTTAGATAGTTGGGTATCCCTATCCATTATACGGATTTGAACAAATCTTAGGATGCTAGTAGAAAAACCTTCTCTCCTACGAAGATCCACTTGTTCTTATAAATTAGTTCTCATTAGTTTTCCGATGTTCATGTTATCTTTCCTAGAAATACCTATAGAGCTAAGGAAAATATTGGACTTTATAGGTCTGATTTTTCTGGGAAAGTGACAAAACTAAAAATAAAATATCAGTTGACTAAATGCAATATCATGTGCCGACCTAAGTAGTAAGTACCAAGGTGGTCTAGGGTTAAAGGTGCTGGACATAAAGAGTAAATGTTTATTAAGCAATTGGTTGCTTAAATTTTTGAATGATAAGGTACTGTGGAAAAATTGCTACAAAATAAACTTTATTCCAGGTTCAAGTGAAACCTACATACTCTCTTTTTAGAAAAGGCTAATGCGTCTTAGAGTAGAGTTTTTAATACAGAACCTTTCATATTGTGTACTCTTTTTTGCGAAGAAACTTGGTTTGGGGATACTCTGTTACCACAACACTACCCATATCTTTATAATATCATGTGGTGTTGCAAATGTCACATCAGAAGTTCCGTTGAATATAAGATTCAAGCGGACCTGGTTACACCTACGTCGACGACTGATGTCACCTTGCTTTGGATTTGAAAACATATGGTTCATTCAGATTAAAGTCTATATGTATGCAAACATATTGAATGACCATGCTATATTTCTTCAGAAATATATATGTGGAGGTCGAATGTATAATTAAAGATCAAGATATCATGTAGTTCCTATAAAAAAGTCTTGTTAGTAAGGAGAACCCTGCGTAGAGAAGATGGAATGGTAGTAAGAAATGTAGTTTATGTGGTTCAGAAGAATTCTTTCACCATTTTATTTATCTCATGTCCGTGTACTCGTCATGTGCGGAGGATAGTTTATATTATATATAATCTAACCCCTCCAACCAATATGCCAGATACGTTTGGTAATTTGTTGAATGAGATTGATAAAAAACAAAATCTCATATTCATGTCGGGATTTGTGGTTTAGTTTGGGTATATTGAATTTTCAAAATGACGTTGTTTTTTATAAGACAAGAGGTGCTCATTTTATGCAGGTTATTAACAAGGCTATACATTGGGATCCACATGTGGCCTTTATGGATGCGGCTGTCTGGAGATGGTTTCACGGAATATCTTCAACCTGGATGGTTGATGGAATATTAATAGATTACATTATGTGTATGATATGTATGAGTTTATGTTCTTCTTCCTAGTTGATCTATGGGTACATCATGTGTGATCCATGAGAACCCACGAACCCACCGCTCCCCAACCCTAGCCGCCACCAGTCCGGCCGCCGGCCTCTCTCCTCCGCCGCCCGTCCCCTCCCCCGCCTCTCCCTCCGCTCCCGTGCTGTCCCCCGAGGCGGCACCGGGGCGAGACCCTCGTCGCCCAAAGAACTTCACTCGGAGACCTCCCTTGCCGCCGCTGCCGCCGGCGAGGGCCGCGGTGGCGGCGGGCCCAGCGCCTATGGTGCTGGGGGCATCGCTGCGGCGGAGCACCGGTGGCGTTCGGGGACGGCGCCGTTGATCTTCTGCGAGCGGGATCCAGGGCGGCGACCCCGGTCTGCGGCGGCGGCGGCTTTCTCCCGGGCATGGCATCTGCCATGGACGTCCTGTGCGTGTAGTGGAGCGGCGGCTGTAGGTCCTAGGCTTCCGCCTAGACCCATCATCGGTGCGGCCGTCGGTCGCCCGGAGGTGCGTGGGGAGGCGGCGCGGTGCTCGTGTTCGGCCTTGCTGTTACCAGCGGGACGGCGCGCGCGCGTGGTTCTTCGTTGTCGGGCCTCCTCTTCCGCCGGAGGAGGTCGGCCGGCGGACGGCGGCGTGGGGGCCTGCTGCTCTGCACAATAAAGGCGGCGGTCCTATGGTTCCTCTTGCGCCATGAAGAAGATCTGCCTGACACCTGTTTCTTCGATCTGGCCGGATTGTCCAGTTCCGGAAGGCTCCGTCGGCGAACTCCATTGGGCAATCAAGCCTGGAGATTGTCGGATCGGGTGGGATTCGGTCGCG
This sequence comes from Poa pratensis, assembly GCA_947311845.1. NCBI lineage: Eukaryota > Viridiplantae > Streptophyta > Magnoliopsida > Poales > Poaceae > Poa > Poa pratensis. The sequence continues at coordinate 13,742,873 of CAMZMU010000106.1, forward strand.
CGCAACCATGTTTTTTCTGACCGTTTGGTTTCAGAGGAAGCGTCGCGAAGCTCTGCAGTCGGTTGCCATTGGGGACATGCCTTTCTGTTTCCTGGTGAAGTCAGACTGCGGAGAAGGACATGGAGGCCTAGATTTGAAGACTAGTAACGGTGGTTCGATTCCTGGTGGCGATGAGGAATTGGCTTGGTGTTTCATGACTTGGAGCAGCGGCATGTAAGTGGGGCGACAACATACGTGAAGTTCGAAGTCCTACCTTTCAGGGTGAAAATCCAAGGTCTGGCCTTAATTGGTTGTGCCTGACAGTGGTCTTGCTGAAGACATTGTTTTGAGAGCGAGGACTATCTTCAGGGTGAAAGCCCAAGGTCTGGCCTTAATTGGTTGTGCCTGGCACTGTTCTTCTTGAAGACGTTGCTTTTGAAGAATTGGACATCAGGTGTTGTTTTGGTGGTGGTTGTGCGGCTGCTGCAAGGACTGTAACTCTGTAGCGGGACTTTTCTTTTTATTTCTTTTTCTTATTGTCTTTCGGCTGTGTGCATCCGTAGTAGCTTTGGTTATTGCGTTGTTGCAGAGGCTGGGTGTAATTTGTATCTCCGCGATATTAATATACACTCTTTATCTAAAAAATGTGTGATCCATGAACTGTAAATTCTTTTTTTTTTTTGAACGGATGAACTGTAAAATCTGAATGTTAAAACTATGCAATAAATTGGTTGTGTGCATCAAGCCATCAATTGATGCAGAAGCCATAGAAACCATGATATTTTTTCAGGAAATAAAACTTGAGCAAAATTAAGTCCTAGGTGGCACTGGGACCAAGCAAGCTATAGGAATACTGGAATGGGACCATTGCATGGGTGGGGTCGAAATTAATTCATGTAAGGGAACCGATCCAACATATTATCAGTGACAAAAAATGTTTTTAAAATGGTCCAGTATGAGGATAAGAGGAATACGATAAACAGTCAAGAGAGAAAACAAACTGATTAATCTCCTATCCCTTGTGATGTGGTGGTACTGGTACCACATGTTAGCGATTGGTTCGTGCTCTGAGTCACGGTGAAACATGCATGACATATTGCTAGCTTGCTCTATGATCTAACGAATTCAAAAGCTAACAATTAATGTACATACTGCAAGAGAAAACTTACAAAATTCAAAATCCATGATCAACAAACCAGTACAATTCATTGTAACTAAATGCCACAGATCTCGAGGCTCTAATTTTAGTAGTGGAGTAGTGGCTGCTGATGAGAATCTGCCCACTGATACACGCCTTGCATCTATCCATTATAACTTGAGGTTTATCCACTCGAGACACCCGCGTAATGTAAGATTCCATCTTCACGGGGAAGCTAATACTTGACTCTATAACTTATTCAAAATCATCAGGCCTTTATCTGCAGATTCTTACTTCTGCACCACTCCTCCTCTGTAGACTAGGCCGTCCTCTCGGACTTCAATATTGTAGCCACAAAATGCAACTAACATTGTAAGATTCCATTTGCATTGGAGGTATAATGTATGTAGAAAAGGATGGTAAAGTCCATTTCAGGTCAGGACCTGAACAGAGTGGACATGCATACTCCGTTATTTTTCTAGCTCGAGGAATTAACGGTGGTTGAGGGCTTGAGGCAAACAGTTTCATGGCGGGTGTATCTGGAGTCTATGCTGGCAGCAAGCTCGCCGATGGTGCCGTAACATGCATGACGACTGGTCGTTGGGTTTGTTTTAGTTTATGCACTTCCAGTTTTGGGCTAATCAAACCCGGCCAATTATCCTCTGCTAAATAAATAGGTTGGACCACTTGGATCCCATTCAGGAAAATAGATTGAGCTGCCAGAGTATATTACAAACGAGAAAGAAAATAGAGAAGTTGGAACCCTTGATCGATGATGGTGCTAGAAGGTGCTTGATTATTATAACCTCAAATTGCAAGGTTGCAACCAACTTAGCATCTAATGATCATGCCTAGGATTCACATGCATGTGGAGTGCCCTCTGTGTAGCAAGCATATTGAGAGTATATGTGTATTGTTCATGTGGTATGTAGCTGGGCATAATGCGAGAATGCTACTGTCCAGCAGCAAAACGATGTCAACCGATCGAGGTAGTAGTAGACCATCCATTAGCAACATCTGGATTAATCTCTAAGCACGCAAACACGCACAACTGGAAATCATTAAAACTGAAGACGAGACATGTTAAGCATGTGATGATCCCTTAGTTTATGGTTTCCTTGTAGGTCACTTGGGCGGGAATCCAGACTTTATCGGCTCGTGTACATGTCAGCATGCACATATGGTCGATGGATCCGTCCTGAAAAGACTCGCCAATATATTCCCCAGAGAATTCAGCTCTGTCGAGTAGTATGATGCGTTTTATCTATCCGGCTCTTGCTTGTTCAGATGCAATGAACTGTCAAGCAAATCATGGCAAAATGGCCTCTGAAGTCAATATATACCGGCTTCTTTTGAGGAGACCTAGAAAACCCCAAAATTGGTGCATTAGTTGATTTCTTCTTCCTCTGGTAATTAAGCGACTAATTCTCGGATGCCTTGGCTAAAACTGGGATCTGTCCAGGAGGGGAGGGTGGATAACACTGTGTGGGTGACTCAGTAGAAAAGGCAGAGTGAGATATAGTAGTAATAATTAATCAGGGAGTATGGTTAGTTAATTAAACCGTGCACTTTGGGCGAGGGGACTACCTCTCTTTCTGGAAACCATCCATGATGCTGTCCGCCTCGGGCAGGGAATATTTGCTTGCGTCACGCCGCGTCACCTGCAAAAAGGAGAGGAAATAAGATTTTTGGCCCGCTTTTGTCAGCCTGCCACGGATGCCCCCACCCACTAGTAGAACGCTGCGTGAGGCAGCGTGCCAAATCATGAGCACACTTGTCCCTAGTTTATAACGCTAAAGCCCGCGTCTTATGCCAGTAACAATTCTTTCAGAATTCAGTTAGAGTGTGAGAGTAGTACGTGTTGCCCTCCGAGAGAGATAGAGGCCCAAAACCCTCGTACTTTAGAGCCTATAGCAAATCCCGGATAAGGTCCCGGTCCAGAAAATAGCTGATTTTCTCCGGGTTGGGGGCGAAGAATCGATCCGACCAGATCCCCAAATCTGGCCGCCTCGGATGTATTTTCGGGCAGCGGGTTATTTTCCCCGTTCTCCATATGTTCGGTTTCGGTGGCTTATTTTTGTGTATTCACGATTTTTGGCACGAGAAACCGCGCGCGGAACTTTCAGCTCGTCCTTCCTGCTCGAGACCGGCGCCGCCGCCGGCGATCTCGGAGATAGAGAAAGGCGGCCAAACTCCTTGTACTTTGGAGCATGAAGGTACATAACCATTGTCGCGGTCGATGGCGGTATGGGACGTCTTATGAGACCGTGGAGTTTTGAGACTAGCGACTATATGGGACGCCCCCTCCATTTCGAGAACTTTGATTCAAAACAACAGGTTTTGGGGGAGGTGTCAAGAGTCATGCCTGGCCGGCAGTGGCGATGTGGCGTCTCATACAAAAGCGTCAAGTTATGCTTGATCCTGCTAGGTGCTAGGCACGACGTCTCCTCCGCGATATCAAGTCATGCATGTTGATGCTCGATCGAAGATGGTGCGACAGTGGCTAGAGGCGTGGCGGTATGTGACTCTCATCGGCTTCCAGTTTCTCATCCAGCGGCATCTGGTTAGCGGTGTGTCGTCGGCTGGTCAGACGATGATGGTAGATGCTTCAACTTTGATTTTGCACACTTCGGTGAATACATTTGTGTCAATGATTACGGTACTTTGCGCCGTGTCCTTGTTGAAGGTGGTGGTTAGAGACTCGTCTTTGCGGGTGAAAATTCCGGGTCGACCTTATGTTTGACTCATCATCAGGGACGCACGTGTGACTTTTTCTTCTTGTAGACTTAGCCTAAAAATTGTGTCTTTTCTCTTTGTTTTTATCTTTTACCGTAGAAGTAGTCTAGTGTAGTTTCTGTTGCGATCATGTGGCATCAAATTTGTTTAGTTTGTATCTTTCTTAATTTTGCAATAAGATAGTTGTGTGATGCAGTGACCACGGTGCCCCCCCCCACCACCACCACCCCTCTTTAAAGTAACTACCCCTCTGCAGTTTTGCTACAGCTGCAACTAGCTAGTGGAGTATTAGCCAATGTTAAAAAAATCGACGGATATGCCGATTAATCGGCCTATTTATCGTGAATCGCGAGTGACCAATAAGATCACAACATATCGTCCGACTTTATCGCCGCCGCCGATTTATTAGTCTGACAACCGATTTAGCTTGAATTTCACCACATATCGGCTATCTTATCTCGATATATCGGTCTGATAACCGATACTCTTGTAGAACTATAGCGTGCGTAACCAGTGGACTACTACTACACACGTACTCCCTCCGTTCCTAAATATAAGATGTTTTAGCATTTGTCCACATTCACATATATGTAGATGTATGTAGACATACTTTTGTGTGTATGTACACTCATTTTAGTATGTATCTAGACAACATGTGTATACCACCTACAACATCTTATATTAAAAAACGGAGGGAGTACGTGCGTGCAACAGAGGATAGGAATACATGCGTGGGTTTGGTGTTGTCCAGGATGGATTCCACGTACGGACTCTGCCACCAAGGAACAAAATAGTGCAGGTCGAGGCATCTGCCCTCCACCACGACTCATCTCATTTCTTGGCTTTGTTGTTGCTTGCGTGTGGACCGGTAGGCATGGGAGGATGGAAGCAGAACTGCAGATGCAGGCATTGCGTATATATGGTTATTCCAACCTAGCTGGAAATATCGTGCTTTATACTGTAAATACCTTGTTCAAAAATAATAATACTGTAATACCCACCTGTGCTGTGCCGTGCTGGATTAGCTGGACGGGTAGTGGCCCAGCCCGGAACCACGCTGGCGTTGCCTTGCCATGTGTGCTCGTACGACCGTCTTGGCAAAGGCAGCGGATATACGCCCATTTCCTCCCAACCATACGAATTATTGGCTTTTCTTCTATGGATGGATCCAAATACATCATCAGGAGAGTAGGTACTCAGTTCTCCAATACTTAGTGGCCTATTTGGACTCGATCCAGTTAGTAGTCTATAAAAAATGAGCTACTTAATCGAGTGATGCATATGCCTTTTTATTACCATATAAAAATCAAAAGTATATTTCAGATAGCCTCCCTCATTGATTCACGGTGTTCTCATAACACAAAAATTGGGAAACTTATAGGATTTGATTCAACAAGTGTTTGATAGCACAAAATAAACAACGAAATTTTAGAAAGAAATACGAGTGAAAGTATTTCCCCCCTACAAAATAGAGTTTAATGGTATTCTTAGAGCATCTCCGCCGGTCCCTCCCTATAATCTCTCTCAATCCCAAAACCACCAAAATCCCTATAAAAGCCTAAAAAATGACTTAATATGGCTTCCAGCCTTCCCCACTTCAAAAAAAAGGGAATCTAAATTGACAACCATAAAGAAACGCCAACATATTTTCTCACGTGTGGGAACTCCAACCGCCGGTTTGGAACTTCTAGTCCCAACCCCGACGGCTTAACCGACCCACCAGGTGGCCGCTGCGAGCCTCTTGTCAGGCTCCCAACCCCTTCCTAGATTTACTTTATCCAAAAAGGAGAATAGCCAAGAAGTGAGCCAGCTCACTTGGTTAGGGAAGTGGATGTCCAACCCAGCCACACCCAAGTTCAAGTCCTCACGGATGCAGATTTGGGTTCTTATTATTAAAGAAAAAAATCCGTTGTAGGGGCTTCCCCTACCGCATTCCTTTAAAAAAAATGAGAATAACCCACAGTGTCTCTGCATCGATTGATGCACACAATTATATGTTATTACAACATCTCCGATCAGATTTAGCTAATTTTACCCACTATATGTCCGAGGACACGTCCAGATATGTCCGCGGATAGGAGTTGACCATCCCTATACATCCCCTCCTGCAACCACACCACCACTTTCAAACCTAAAACCCATGCAATACATGCATGTAGTTCATGGTATATACCTAAATTTATTCGGGAGTCACAAATTAAAAATAAATATTTAAAATTAAACAAAAAATATTCTAAGTGCACAATACAAATAATAATAGTTCAATTTTTTGAGTGCCGAATTCAAACATAAAATTCAATGATTTCAAGTGTGGATCCACATATGCTACACAAGATTATTGAGTAGTTGCATGTGTGAACGAGCATTTCACTCACAAAATGGTTTTGGTGTAGATGACAATGCAATTGGTGGACTAATCATGTGTTAAAAGATATATAGATTTATTTGGAGATGGTTCAAGACAATTCGATGCCCCCAAAATGGATATACGCCCAGACAAAGTTTTTGACTTTTTCTTTCTTATTTGACTCATATGAAACCCGTACTATCAAGAGGGGGTTCGCTAAGGAGAGGTATGGGTGGATTCATTGACACATACACAAATTGAATTGTACCCCACATCCATCCCAAATATCAACAGAGACCACCCTCTCTAGTTGTTGCTATCAGAATTGTTCCAGAAACGGTAGTACTTGATGGAGGCCCGGTAGTACCGCTCCACTTGGAGTGGCACTGCCAGATCCCTCGTGGAACGATATTACCACCACAGTACCGTGCTCTCTACAATAGCAGTAGTACGACGGTAGTACCCGACTACTTTTGCCCAGGGTCCAAAATCACACTGTATTGTCCACGGTACTGCCTGACATCGCTATGACACCGATTAATTAACTCTTGAAATATTCAGAGATAACTAACTGGTACTACCGCCTATGCATCCGGTAGTAACGCACCTGTTACTACCATACACTATGCGTCGGAACAAACTAGAGCTCATCCGGAAGCAGCGCCAAAAAAACTCTCGTGGAATGCCGGATCAGGTTTGAAGTAGCCATCGTAGAGATCCAGTGCGCTCTTGATCTTATCACGGGAACAACTATCATGCCTTTTACCGGACCCTTGAAGTTCAGAACATGCTCCTCTCTCCACTCTATTTTTCCTAGGATGCTCACCCACCATCATGTACCCATCTTCATCGTCATCGATTTCGAAATCATACTCATCATCGATGAACTCTTTGAATATGAACTCATCAAAATCCGTGTAATCAAAATCATCATCCGACGAGTCCATGTTTATAAATGAGCAAAATCATCTAAAAAATAGCTCCGACGTTTTGTGGAACACATGACGGGCGAGATGTATATCCGACGGAGAAAACATACAGAGGCTGCGTATGGGGGTGGCGGCGGAGTCCAAGGAGTGGTTTTCTTTCTTTTCGAAAAGGGAACATAGTTCTGATCACTACATCGATCGGTGCGTGCAACCTTTAATTCATTATTAAGCATCATTTATATTACAAAAGAACCATATCCTGAGTCACAAAGGATCGATATCGATACATGTATCAACCATCTAAAAAGAACAAGAAACAACATGGAATAACTCTGCATCGACATGTTATCCTAAAATCATAATGCCAACTGTTTCTGCAAGACAATAGGATCATCGAGCTGTAAGAAACAAATAAACAATACAGTTCCGAATTATAATCTCGAGCTGTTTTTAGATAAAGAGTATATATTAATATCGCGGAAATATCAATTACACCCAGCCTCTACAACAACGCAATAACCTAAGGTATTACGGATGCACACAGCCGAAAAACAATAAAAAGAAGAAAATAAAAAAGAAAAGTCCCGCTACAGAGTTACAGTCCTTGCAGCAGCAGCACAACCACCACCAAGAGACAACACCTGATGTTCAATTTCTCCAAAAGCAACGCCTTCAAGAAGGAAACAATGCATAAGCATCGTCGTCGCCCGATCGAAGATTCTGGGTTTTCACCCTGGAGATAGTCTCCCTCTCAAAACAATGTCTTTAACAAGGCCATTGCCAGACACAACCAGTTAAGGCCAGACCTTGGATTTTCACCCTGAAAGATAGGACTTTGAACTTCACCTGTGATGCCGCCCCCACTTACATACTGCTGCGACGATTTCTGGAGCTCCGAGACAGTTCCTCATCGCCAAAAAGACTCCAATCACGATTGCTAGTCATTCAATCTCGTCTTCTATGACCTTCTCCACCTCTGACTTCACCATAGTTTGCCCATGATGGTAACAAAAGCAGAGCTTCACGTCGCTCCCTCCGGCACGACCGAAAACCATCCGATCCAACAGTCTCTAGGAATAAACGTCCATGCGAGATCGTCGGTGGAATCTTCCGGAACCCGTCACTCCGACCAGATAAAAGAAGACAGACATCAGGCAAATCTTCGTCTTGACAGGAGGAGAAACCCTAGGACGACAATCATTATTCAGCAAAACCAGTCAGCCCCCACGCCGCCGGTCAAAGCAACCGAGGGGAGAACGGCTGCATCTTCACCAAAACCGCAGCACTCCAATTGGATCAGTCCCAGCCGGCCCAAATTTGGGCCTCAGGGCCCAGATCGGACCCGCCACCTGCGCCGCCAGAGGTCTCGCTGCAGAAGGCGTCAATCGCACGTCCGCCACCTCTGCTTCGCTCTGCTGGAGGGCACACACCCGGCGAACCGGCCGCCGCCCCAAGCCCCGCCACGCCGCCTCAAGACGGCGGGCCTAGGCGGGGGACCTAGAGCCGCGGCTTGCCTCCACCGCCCGCACCAGGAGTCCGGGGTAGATGCAGCCGCCGCCTGGCCGAGGTCGCCGCCCCCGGCCACCGCACTCGACTATCTCCGCCGACGCCGCCCCAGCCGCCCCTTCGGAGAAGATCGTTGCATCCACCACCCCCAGCACCTTAGGCACCAGGGGCCGCCGCCGCCGGCGGCAACGGCGGAAGGGATGCCAAGAGGGAGAGGGAAGTTGGCGGTGAGATTCGGGGCCCCCCCGCGGCGCCCTGGGGTGCGCCACGGGAGGGAAGGTTTCAAGATGAGATTATTATTCAATCTCGAGCTGTTGGGTAACAAAATTGTAATCTCGAGCTGGTAGCACAAGCTGTATGAAATGCGAGGGTGATGTACATGTACATATACGTAGGCGCGGTATGTTCCCCTCCTTGGAACCAGCCATATGGATGTCGCCCCCAAATGCAAGAAACAATCATTTGAAATTAGGTTGGGCACGCGCGCAAGTATTGGGGCGCACGCGGGAGATAGAGCAATGGGATCTTAGCCGAGACATGTGTACTGGTGGATACATGTGAGTTCATGAGGTCCTTGTAGACAGTTGGTATGATATCGCGCAAGTATTGGGGCGCACGCGGGAGATAGAGCAATGGGATCTTAGCCGAGACATGTGTACTTGTGGATACATGTGAGTTCATGAGGTCCTTGTAGACAGTTGGTATGATATTGTGCTGGTATAATGGCTGAGCAGCTACCGGAGCTTTCTAGGCCATACTGTGCGAGAGATCTGAGGTTAGGGCTAGGGGGTTTGTTCATCACTATATGCCTGTTGGGCAAATGATTGATGTGTCATTAAAACGCTGTACACGTGTTGAGTGTACGTAGTCCTTGTGCAAGATGCAAACATACTCCATAAACCGATCGCATGTCGTATGTTTTTTGCCCTAGTATTTATGAGGTGCCTAAACTTTTCAGGAAACGCAAATGAAAGTTTCTTCCATTTCTATGTGCTGGAGCCTTGAAGGTGAACGAAGTAGTATCAGTTTGCTTCAGACCAGATAAATGAATAAATCATGCGCCTGAATATATACCTCGATCCAGTCATCCAACCTAAATGGTATAGTCAACTTAACTACTTCTGCCTAAACCAACCAAATAACTCTTATCACTAAATTACTGTTACATCATTGGAGGGGGGTCTCTATGGGCGTTCTATGAGGTGGCACATGTGGGTCTCTCATCAGCAGCGAGTGGGCAGTGGCAGCATTTGTTAGGTTAGTGCTCCTTAGTTAATCAATCACTGAAGTAACCTGCATGAACAGCAACTTATTCAACCGTTCTTTAATCACCCTTTGAATTCAACGACACTACGCTACTCCTTCGGGATCTGAAAAAGAACCTAGTTTTCGAGTCATTCTGTTCTGCGCTACCAGTACTGTAGACTGTAGTAGTAGTGGTGGTATTTCTTAATCACTTGGATACTTGGATATGCTGCTCTGTATAAACCACTGTCAGATAATTTATTGTTACTGATTCTACATAAACAACTGTTTTGTTACATTGCTTAGTGGAATCACTAATTTAGCTCCGCATCCAGATATATCGGTTTCGTCTTGCCTTCCCTCAGACTGATCGATCACCACTGTTTTTTTAGTCGAACCTCTACAGAACATGTAATCTACTCAACCACCATACTGTTTATGCAAAATAATTGTGAGATCAAATCTGAGCCCGCTGGGCCAAGGATAGTGTCCAAATTATCCAATGATACACATGATGGCAGTACAGCTTGCTTTCTTAAGAACATAATGCTGTTACTGCCGGCTTTCCCGTTTTCTAGGAAAAAAACAATAATGCAATTCCTGCAAGGTACTACTATGTGCACATAATTCCCGCAAAAAAAAAAAATACTATGTGCACATAAAGTGCCTTAATTAGCTCAGAAAATGTAGATACATATCAGCTGAAGCAGGGGAATGCATCTGTCTGACTTGACCGACCTCACTCTCAGCTTGCTTTCTGAAGAACATAATGCAATTCCTGCAAGCTACTATGTGCACATTGAGTGCTTCAATTACGTGGGATCAGGTTGATATATAACAGTTCAAGGGGAATGCATCTGTCTGACTTGAGTGACCTCACTCTCAGCTTGCTTTCTGAAGAACATAATGCAATCCCTGCAAGTTACTATGTGCACATAAAGTGCCTTAATTACCTGCTGAGAGTATGTTGATACATAACAGTTCAAGCGGGGGAATGCATGTCTCTGACTTGACCGACCTCACTCTCAGCTTGCTGTCTGAAGAACATAATGCAATTCTTGCAAGTTACTATGTGCACATAAAGTGCCTTAATTAACTGAGAACACGTTGATACATATCAGTTGGAGGCTTGGAGCAGGGAAATGCATCTTTCTAACTCGACTGATCTCACTCTCTGACGTGAACAGTATATGCCCAGCCGGGTTCAGCAGTGTTCGCCTCCGATCGAGAAGGGTCAAGGTCATGTTTGTCCCAGCGGAGCCGATGCTAGTCAGGCTTTTCCGTTCCGTTGATGTCGATTTGACTGTTGCAACACATGGGGATGATCTCTCCTCCTCCTCTTTTTCTGAGTCCGGCATCTACATGGCGTGGCACTGCACCACGTACCTGCAGAATTCTGTAGCTACGTTTCGCTCATCGTTGGTGGCACGGACAAGTTGTTTGTGAAGAATTTATGAGCTCGGGGCCGGTCAGGGATGCATCGAGCTCTTGTTTGTCATCGGCTTATTTTTTTTCGAAACTTAGACAATCTATTGATTAAGCCGAAAAAGAGTTGGACAGTTTATAAGGAAAACCGGCCAAAAACCGTACAACACAACGCACCACTCGCCGGCCAAACCCGGCGAAAACCAACACAACCGCTGAGCGGCACCAAAAAAAAAAACCCCACACGCCTCTCAGGAGAGGGCCTCGCCGAGACTGCATGAAGGCGTCATCGTCATCACATCTCCCCTGGGGACCACGCCGCCAACCCGAAACTCTGAGCATGCGACTCCGACTTCACCGCAGGCAGTCGCCGAGCCAACCCGCACTGTCGTGGCCGAGCGAGGCCATATGAAGATCCGTGCCACTCAACCCCTGCGACAAGACAGCGCAGCTCCGAGTCCGAAGAAGAGCTAAGAAGAGAGAACCAGGCAGGCTGGCGCCGTGGAAACTCGCCGAAAGGAACATCTGCCGCCAGTCATCGTACACCACCGGGAACCCAGCACAGCAGCTTCGACTTCTCAGCAACAAAACACGCCGAGGCAACCCCAAGGACAGGCCGGAGAAGAGCCGACTACCGCAGCCACAGCCACGTCTCCGACATCGCTCATCATCATCATCGTCGCCACAGAAGCCTCAACGCGAACACCTCGGAGCAACCTTGTCGCCCACACGACACAAAGTTGGAGCACCCTCGATGTTGCAGAACTCTCGGAGCCGCCGCCCCGACATCCATCTGTCCCTCACGCCCTGCGCAAACCACCTGAACCACCTTCCGGGGCCGCCGCCCCGACATGCCACCGCTCGCACTCGAGCTGCAGCGCCGCACGACCTAGTTGCCCGCAGCCCAAACTGCACAGGACAACTACCCGCAGACCACGGCCGCCACACCAAGTCCGAGGCCGCTGCCTCGACATACTGAAGATCGCCCCTCCCTGGGCGCATCGACCGAGCCGACAACCTCGCTGCCCTCACAGCTCGAGATATGCCACCCAAGCCATGAGAGACGCCACCTTGCACCATAAGGCCACGCTCACAAAACTTTCCGAGGCCGCCGCCTCGGCGCACCACAACCTTCCGAGGCCGCTGCCCCGACGTCCACCAACCCTGGCGCTAGAGGGGTGACACGAACCCATCCACAAAGCAACTCTCCAAGACGACGCCCTCAAGAGGGAAGAGGCAAAGAGAGCCACCGTCGCCCACTCCGAACCCGGAGTTTAGGCTTTCACCCGGAGAGTCCAAGCCGATCACGCGGAGAGATGAAGAGGAGCACTCCGACGACACCTTCAAGAAGGAAAACGACGCCAAAGCGCCGTTGTCGCCGGCACCGACACATGGTCGGGATAGGATTTCTCCCGGCTAAACTCACATCCCGCAGAAAAGCTTGCAGATCAAGAGCAACCAGCATCAAGATCATGGAGATGCGCATGCTTTGAGTCACCCTCCAAAACCGCCAACCACCAAGCGCCAGCAGAGGACCCCTGCGCAGCACCACACGCCGAGAAGAAGAGCACCACTGCCAGCGCCACGCCGCCGTCACCCTCATCAGCCCGGGGCCGCCGCCCCGGCGTCCTGGCCGCCCGTCCACCACCCCGCCGCGCCCGACCTCCACTCCAACGCGACCGCCCTCCACACGAAGCGCCGCCACAGCTCGGGCCCGACGGGCCCAGAACCGGCCCGCCAAGCCCATCGAACCAGCGGCAGCCTCGCGCGGACGCAGACGACGGCGCCTCCCTCCGCCGCTGCAACCCACGCACCAGCCGCCACCGCCGTCTTCACCCGAGCCCGCCGGCTCGGCCTCCTCCACCCCGACCGGCGCCGCCCCCACGGGCCCGTCAACATCCTGCCGAGGAAAATGGAACCGCCCCCCCGACGACCTTTGCGGCAGCCGAGGAGGTGCCGCCACCGCCGCGGCCGAGGCCGGCGACGGCAGCGGCGGAGGTGGCGCAGGCGGGAGGGGGCGGGCGGCGCTGCTTCTTGCGCCCCTAGCGCCGCCTGGGGGGCGACGCGAGGGGAAAGGTTTTTGTCATCGGCTTATGATGGGGGCAAGGTACGGATCATTGATTATTCCCTGAACACACCCAGTTGAACAGTAGTAGTAGGGTATACTGTTGCAAGGAGATGTCGGTGCAAGATTTCAGATGCAAGAAAAATCGTCATCGTTATTTTACCGAACGAGTTCCCCTAGTCAATTTCATGTGAAGAAATCGACAGTTTTATACAAAACACAAACCAGAAAATTAAAGGAAATAAAAGCAGGGATTACAGTCATAACCCACTCAAGCCACTCAAAACAAGTGAGCACCGGGGAACAGCCCGACATATTACATCACAAAACAACAAGTAGCAAAAGATTCAACGAAGCATAAGATCAGATAACCTCGCCCCACAGCAGAGACGGCACAGCCTTACCGTCAAAGGAACTCAGCCATGAGACCTTGAGAAAACTTCACGAATCACCTTTTTGACCAGCTCCACTCCTTATTCAAGACTTCTTCGTCCTTAATTTTTCTGTAATATTGCCCAGGAATTAAGCATGTTACAAAGTCTAAACACCATATTTGGAGGATATCTTCTTGATATTTGGAGGATATCGTCATCATCTATGCGGAGGATTTAAATTTCAAATTAGTTTGGCTAGTTCTAATTCGAATGCGAATTAGTTTAGAGTTGAATCAACTACTTCGCCGCTAATGGTGGCAACTGAGATTTGTTCTAGTCGTACCGTTTGTAATTGAATCTTTTATATTATTCTTACAGTTAAACTACAATTGTAATTGAATCGTTTATTCTTTGTTCTAGGCTGGTCTGTAAGATCCTTGTTCTAATACTTCAGGTTTTCCCGCAAAAAAAAACTACAATTGTAACTAAATATTTTTCAGTTACAAAATGATTGCAACTGATTTGTATGGATGATATCCTTCGAATGAAATTAAGCTAACTCTTATGTATTCTCATTGAAATGAGAATTTGGCAGACCCACTTTAAATCCATGGACCTATTGCAAAGACAAGGCCAATTGATGTCCTCCTTTGGTGGCTACCATCATGTATTGGATATGTTGATAGGATCATCACCATGATTTAATAGAAACATTTCCATGCCAGCAAGCTTTGCAAGAGCCGTTTTCCCCAAATTTGAGTTTAAAAATCTGGATTTTAGAAAACTATTTATCACAATGCCAAGCTTTAGTTTTTTCAGATGAGAAGCTTAGTTATAGCACTTATTTGTGCTCGGCAATTTGTGCTTGCACGAGATAAAATCTAGACTTTTGGGTTGATAGCGCCATGGCATTCACTAATTCCAACAAACCTACAAAATTCTCCTCCTACTCCTCCATGTCATCGTCTAGAAGATCATATTGAAAAGTTGTAGAGGAGGCAGCGAGCAACACAACGTTTATAAAAAGGTTTATTCATGAGAGTGCGGTGATATGTAGCCCGAGCTATATGGTTCTCGTTTTTTTAATTTTTTTTGAAATCTGCGCTTTTCTGTTTCCAAAAAATCGACAGAAAAATTCAGGGTGGAGATAATGTTGAGATCTATAGTTGTGCAAAATCTCAATAAAAAAATTCGTAGTATTTTTTCCTCGGAAAAAAAAAAAAAATCCACATTTTTGCTAGGTGAACAGTGCTGGGTTTCAAAATTTTGAAAACTTTGCCCGATTTGTCTTTTTTTGCCCACGACGAAATATAACGGAATTTCCATTGAGATTTTGCGCAGCGATAGATCTCAACAATATCTCCACCCATAATTTTTGTTTCGAACTTTTTGGAAACAAAAAGGTGCAGATTTCAAAAAGAATTAAAAACGAGAGCCATATAGCTCGGGTTACGTTTGGGGTTTTCGTTATTCATGAGGCCTGCGCTCGTCCCAGCATAAGTGGTAGCTTCATGAGCACGGCGAAGGTGACCGCATGACCTCCGCATTTGCTACATGTAGTTTCTTACTTTTGGAATAAGCTCTCTCGGCAAATGAAGGTTACGGGTCTCTGTCGTAATTGTGGACAAGAACGTGAGGATGTTGCTCATGGACTTTATCGCTGCCCACATGCCAGGGCCCTCTGGGAAGCAATGTCGCGGGTATGGTCGATCCCGATGAACACGAAGTTGCTGCAACCTCGCCGAGCCTGGCTTGAGGACCTGTTATTATCCGTCCCCGATGCCGTTTGCGGGCGTGGCATGCTAGGAACGAAGTCACACATGATAAACCCCTCCCATCTATTGAGGGCTCCCGCAGATTCTTGTGCAGCTATATATGTCCAGTCTTTGGAAAATATTCAGAAGCTACCCGTGGAAACCATACTGAAAGGCAAGAACTGTGCTGGCGTGCCGGACGTGCAAGTCGTGACGCCGCTGATGCCACCTCCTGTAACGCAGCCGCGATGGGAGAAGCCTGAACATGGATCGGTCAAGCTCAATGTGGATGGGTCTTATAACATGGAGAGGACGGCACAGTGGGGAGCTGGTATGATTGTGCGTGACTCGCTTGGTGCCATTGTACTGACAACCTGCCGCTCCTTGAGGTTGTGCGCGTCAGCTCTTGAAATGGAGGTGTGCGCTCGTATGGAAGGTCTCGCACCTGCCAGGAAGATATCATTGTTGAGACGGACAACGCTGAGGTTGTTCGACTTGTGTCCAGCGCGGCGAGAGACGGGTCCATCCTAGCTCATCTTGTAGCACCCTGATGTCAGACCGAAATGTTATGGTGCGCAAAATTACTCGCAGCCAGAATGAGGCAAGTGATCGATGCTCTGGCTAAGTTTGGTAGAACGTCAGATACAGATAGTACTGGTGTCTCGTTAGAAGCTGGGCCGGATGAACTCTGTGATTTCATCCTTCGGGATTCTAATGCTTCTATCTAAGTAATACAATTCCTTTTCCACCGCAAAAAATAAAATTAATGGTGGCTACACAAATAAATAAAAATTGTTGTACCATATCCGTGCAACCTTCTCAAACCAATAGGGAAGGATGCCTTGCAGTATTCGTGGCACGACGAGGAAGAAAATGCATTGTTGTGTTATACCCTTAGAATGGACAGGATGTAGGGACACAAGATGAATTTGAAGCGCCACCGAAGCCATTGGACATAGAAGAAAAATAAGCACCGTCAAAGCACCGCGAGACATTTATTAAGATTATTTACCACCGCAAAAGTTTACTCTTTAAGTTCTCATGTGCGCCTATTACGAACCATGCTATTTTAATACCAAGTAAAGAACATGCACATGTTGGTAGCTGATCGCTAATAATACATAAACAAGAAAAACATATTTGAAGAAGAAAAGCCAAAAAAAAAGACCTAGGTTAAAAAAGAGCATGTCATTTTTTTTTGCGGGGGAAAAAGAACATGTCATTGAAGTGAAGGTGTTTCATCGACTCTAAGACTTTATATTATTCCCGCAACTAAGATAAACAAGGCGTATACTCTAGAATTTTCTATTTATGCTGACCTCTTAAGATAAACAAAAATAAACTCTCTCTATATACCTCTATATAGATATGTGTTAAAAAATGCGCTTTAGAGCTCTCTGTCAAATTATTTAAAGATACTAAAATGGACCTAAATACAAGCATATACACTATGATTTATCCGAGTGCCAAAAATTAATATGTATGTATACAATTTTGCTCATTTTCTCTTCTTGGATATAGAGATGATTGATTGAACACAAATGTTCAATAATAAATAGTGCTAAAAAATTGGAAATATCCAGTATTGCTGCAATATAATGTTAATATATTTGGAGTATAGCAAATGAATAATGCTAAAATTGTATAATAAGTAATATTGCACCATAAATAATTTGGTACCATATCAAAGTGGTAATTTTTAATTAAGTGTAATAGAAAACTATAGTTTAAATACACAAGTTGTTTGTGTCTGAACCTCACAATCGTGAGAACTACGAGTTAAACCGAATTGGAAACTGGCAATAAAGGAGCACATCCCTAATTCTATCACCATAAAGACTTCTTCATCCATGTTTTCTCTATATATCTCTCTGTTATGAGCTGAAAGGGACGTGGCCACGCTAAAATAACAGAGGCTCTGCCTTTTGCATTAGAGGGGAAAGAAAAAAATAACAGGCTACAAAACCACAACACCAACTTAGCCAACAAGTGCCACCCTGTCTACTCTATGGCACAACGGACAATCAAAAACCTAGGTCCACCACCTGAATCTTGTCTCTAATGACAACAACTAAACCATCGACCGGAAAAAATTGCCCTAAAAATGTGACACGCTAAAATTCTGGTTTGCCCGGGGATCCAAAAATCTCAGGATCGGCTCTGCAATTAGAGTTGCACAGCGGCACCCAATCCGGCTCGCTCCACTCCATATTTAGATTTATAAAGTTTAATTGTAATTTGATTCTAGTGGATCAGTTTCATTAGTTCGGATTTTGAGATAATTGGCTAGCGCATAAATTCAATATGGTATGAGAGATAAGAGGTCTCAAATTTAAGACACTGTTCTCGCAGTATTAAAAAAATAGAAAAGACTGCGACCTGCACCGAACCCATGCTAAGAACTAAAATAACCTATACGTGAGGGGACCGTTCAAATATAAATATACTGCCTAGACTCTTTCTATCAATTCAGACTTTTGTGATAATTGGCTAGCGCATAAATTCAATATACATCTCTGACAAAATCTACAAAACCATCTCCGTCACTACTCAGTCACAAATGCTTGCAGGCTGGCACATTAATCTGCAGATAAGAGCTAGGTAAGAAAGGTTGGCACATTAATCTGCAGGTTGGCACATTAATCTGCAATGTTTGGAGCATCTTGAAGGCAGTTTTTCGATGCAAGAGCTTAAGCAGGTTATTGATGACCTACATGGGGAAAAGGCACCGGGACCGGATGGTTTTATTGGGGCTTTCTATAAGAAGTGTTGGTTGCTGTTGAAGGATGATTTGCTAGCAGCACTAAATCAGTTACACGGTTTAAAAGGAAGGCACTGGAATCTTCTGAACTGTGCAAACATTGTACTTTTGCCAAAGAAAGATGAACCTGTTGATGCCAAAGATTACCGTCTTGCGAGTTTGATGCACAGTGTTGCCAAAATCATGTGTAAGCTGTTGGTATCTCGGTTGGCCCCAGAGAGCTGGATGGACTTGTGTCAAGGGCACAGAGCGCTTTCATCAAGGGGCGTTCAATCCATGAGAATTTTCTATATGTTAAGAATGTACTCAAAGATACCCATGTGAAGAAAATGCCGATGCTCTTCCTGAAGATTGATATTGCCAAAGCTTTTGACTCAGTAAATTGGGGGTTTCTTTTAAAAGTGTTGCAAAAGATGGGGTTTGGACCGAGATGGAGGAACCTTGTTTCGCTGGTGCTTGCTTCCTCTTCTTCGCGTCTACTGCTAAACGGCGTTCCGGGAAGGGCTTTCTTCCACAGGAGGGGATTGAGGCAGGGGGACCCTCTTTCCCCAATGTTGTTCATCCTCATGCTCGAACCGCTGCAGAGGCTGCTGCAGATTGCCACGGATCAACAAATTCTTTCACCTCTGAAGCTAAGGGCGGCTAGGCTACGGGCAAGTTTCTACGCTGATGATGTTGCACTTCTTGTAAACCCTTGCAAAGAAGATATTCTGGCGGTGCAACGCATTTTGAGTCTTTTTGGGGATGCCTCTGGGCTCAGAACCAGTTTTGAAAAATGTGTTGCATACCCAATTGCTTGTGCTGATCTGAATTTAGAGGAGATCCTGCTGGGTTTTGGTGGTTCCAGAGGGACTCTTCCGTGCCATTATCTGGGTTTACCTCTCAGTCTCAGAAGGCCCAGGAGGGTTGAGGTGCAGCCTCTGTTTGACAGAGTGTTTGGCAAGCTGAAAGGGTGGAAGGGCATATTGTTGAGCAGAAAAGGAAGACTAGAGCTCATCAACTCCGTCATCACTGCTACCGCAACTTATTTCCTAACACTTTTTCTAGCGTTGGTTGTGAAAAAAATTGGATAAAATTAGGCGCAGTTTCCTCTGGCTGCTGATGAAGAGGCAAAAGGGGGTAAGTGTTTGGTAAACTGGAAGAGGATTTGTGCACCAAAAGCTTACGGTGGGCTTGGTATTAAGGACCTTCAAGCTTTCAGTAGGGCTTTGAGGTTAAGATGGAACTGGCTGCGCTGGGAAGAGGACGATAGACGTGGAAGGGACTGCCCACCCTTGTGATGCGGTCGACCATGCACTTTTTGCTGCCTGCACTTCTGTCGTTGTTGGCAATGGTGATAAGGCCAAATTCTGGAAGGACGCTTGGTTAGATGGCTCTGCTCCAAGCCAGCTCGCCCCGGCCATTTTTCCGCTTGCTCGCCGGAAAAACCTCTCTGTCAGAGAAGCTTTGTCAGAGGACATATGGATGAAAGTGCTGCAACGTATTAATTCTGAAGAGCAGCTGGTCCAGTTTGTGCAACTTTGGGAGAAGCTTCAGCAAGTGCAGTTGTTGGATCACCCTGATACAATACGTTGGAACCTCACGGCTGATGGAAAGTATTCGGCAAAATCTGCATATTTTGCTCAGTTCTATGGGCGACAAATTGAACCTTCTTTGGAGAAAGTGTGGAGGATCAGAGCGGAAGGCAAAACAAAAAATTTCCTTTGGCTACTGCTGCAGAATCGTAACTGGACAGCTGATAGGTTGCAGGCGAGAGGATGGACTCATGATGACAAGTGCAGTCTTTGTGGTTTGGTGCTTGAAACGGTTGTGCATCTAGCCTTCTTGTGCCCTTTTGCTCGTGAGGTTTCGAGCTGTTTCAGTGACTCCTTCCCTCTAGAAGTGCAGCGCGCTGCGAATGCGACAACAATCTCCGGATGGTGGATGGAGTTGTCCTGCGCACCTGCGGGAAACTTGACAGCAGCAAGAAGCAGAGCATTGCCCTCTCGGTGTATGTACTTTGGCATATCTGGAAGGAGAGAGGGAGAAGGATTTTTCAGCACCAAGAGTAGCCGCCGTCGGCGGTTGCAGGTTTAGTCCGTGCTGATCTCGATCTGCTAGAGTTGGCTCATTGTGTGAGATAGTGTTCTTGTTGTAAGAGTTGTTACGTTTATGGGTGTTGTTGGGTGCGGTTCTTTGAACTGCTGTTGTACTTCTCCTTCTTCTAATAATGAATAAGCAGAGCTCCTGCTGGTTGACGTCAAAAAAAAAAAAGGTAGTCATTTGGGAATAGGAACAAACTTGACATACTGAATTTGCCCTCAAGAGTATGATGCTAGCTAAGAAAAAGTATCAAATAAAAAAAAAATGAAAGATAAGCAACCCCAAGCACTCACCGCTAACCAATGTCCACAGGGCATTTCATTATTCTATCTTCATTCACGACTACAACGACAGTAGAAACTCAAAGTCGTACAAATCTTTACATGGCAGGCTCAGGGCATTCTCTGAGGACGAGCCAGAGCGCGCATAAGCATGCATGGCTACTGATAGTAGATACTACTGTTGGTCAGAATCATCTGTGAAACTGGCTGTGGTCAAGAAGAAGAGCTGGAGGAATCGAACGTGGAGACCCTCCGGCGCTTGCTTGTGATCAGGAGCGAGTCCCTCGGCGCGAACTCGAAGGCGGCGGCGGAGCTGACGACCCTGTCGAGTACGGACTCGAGCGCCTGACGGACCGACGCCGTGGTCACGCTGCCCTCTCGCGCCATGAGGACCGTGAGCCCGACGCGCCCGCCCAGCGTGGTGACCTCCGACCCGACGACCCTCGGCGTGAGCGGCTGCAGCGCGCGCCTGACGTCCGCGAAGAGGTCCGTGCAGCCGTCAGCGCAGCTGAGCGTCGCCTTGACGAGGAGGACACCGGCGTTGTGGTGGGGGTTGGCGGATGCCTGTTGGACGACCTCGACGGTGACCTCGTCGGCGCCGGACGGGACGGGGCAGTGCCTGCCGACCCGCGCCGCCTCGGCCTTGAGCTTCTTGACGCGGTTTATCACCTCCGCCAGCAGCGCCGCCTTGTCCATCTGCAAAAGCCAATCCAGAGATCAATCACGTTTTCCGGTGCCTGCCTTGGCTGTCTGGTTCGCGAACGTAACTATAAGTGCAATGATGCAGAACGACTAGTAGTACTCTAGCACGGACAGGACGTTGACACGCCAGGTATCCACGGGTTCAGTTGCAAACCCTAATTCCACCCGTCTCCACTCCTCATCCCCGCGGCGCCGCCAACACAATCTCGAGCCATGTCTGGCTCCGCGCCGCTCGTGCTGAGCTGCGCCGTGCGCACGGAGGATCAATACCAATTCCACTTGGGCCTAGACGACGCACCCAAGCCGCCGTCGCGCTCGCGCCCCCTGAGCATTGTAAGCAGGCGGACGATCGGGGTCTACCCCTCGTACGACGCCGACAAGGCGCTGAGAGCCCTGCACTTTGATACGCATCTCGCAGATGCCCCAGCATTGTCCCACCTGACGGTGCGAGGAGAAAGCGCACGTTACATGGTCATCCATGGCGTCGACAGCAACGTTATCGTTCTCGGTTCGTGCTTCCCAACATACGATTCCCCAGTCTACCTCGTCTACGACGCTGTCGAGCAGTCCATCACCATGATTACCGCCCTTCCTTGGTCCCTGATTCCGGGGAACAAGCCTGGGGCGGAGCTTGATGTAGCAGAAGCGACAAGTGTTCTCATCGCGCGCTCCGGTGGCGGCGACTATGCTCTGGTAAGCATGGCGCAGGTGGACATCTACTCAGGCTACGACTACGAGCCCGTCGAGTCGCAGGACGTTCTCTAGGTGTGGCGGTCGTCCTCCCGGCAGTGGGATCTGATAAGAGCCAGCATCCCGTCCGAGTTCAAGGGAGAATATGTCGCCCACAGCTACACGGCCGTCCTGGCCTTCGCCTGCGGCAGCCACGCTTTCTGGGCGGACCTCCTGCGCGGCGTCATGTACTGCAGGCTCGACGCCATGCTCTCTGCCTCGACACGTGATGGCGGTTCCAAGCTGAAGTTCGGTTTCGTCGACCTACCATTCGAGCACCCCTGCCCCATCCCATCTGAAATGGATGTGGATTTGGGCATGTGCCGGACAATTGGTCGCTCTGGACAGTCGTCCATCAAATTCGTCACAATCGACGGCTTCATCCAGCTACTGAACTTTGTTGACTGCTCTCGATTAAGGTCTGGAGCCTCTCACCAGACGACAGCATGAAAAGATGGACCAGGTGCTCCCTCTCCCTGGGCAGCCTCGCCGAGCAAGATGAGTTCAAGAAGGCAGGCCTGCCGACCGTCATGGTGCCGATGTACCCCAGCCTGAACGCGGAGGAAGAGGACGTTGTCTACTTCATGCTGGGTGAGTATAAAAAGTGCTGCTATGTGCACAAGCGCTCTAAGACCAAGTGCAACGGGTATATCCCCACTGCCAAAAATCCCATGTACCACCTCTGTGTTGACATGCGCCGTGGTGTTCTCCGGGCCTCTGCGCGCCTCCCTGACCCCATGTCGCCTTCTGTGAGCTTAGCTAGTACCTCTGTGGTGCCTTCGTCAATGATTCAGAGAGGATCAAGAGCGAGGCTTGGAAAGACGATAATGGACAAAAAGGACAAGCGCCGTCGTGGTGATGGTAATCGTAATTCGTAAATTCGTAAGTAAGGAGACTGATGTGCTTTCAGCCAGTGAAGTTCGATAGCAGGCACCTTGAAGGAAGATTGCCCTGACATATGTAGAACATATTTAATTTACATATGGCTTACATTATTTGCTACTCAATGCCAATTGGGTTAGCTAGTTTGAATGTGTGATTTGCTGCTAGACATGATATGCCGTCCTGTTGTCTGAGGTTGAAACTTTAATTGGTTACTATGTCTTCCTTATTATTCATTGTGTGTTATTCATCGTGTGCTTCAGGTTTGTCTTCACTATTTTGCTTGAACTGAAATTTATGTCCATTACCTTTTATGTGTACAATCAAATCACATAGAAACTGGTCCAGGAGGCATCATATTGGGTTACATGGTTGAAGTGATCCGTTTTAGCGAGGAATTCCGTCGATGCCAAGGTAAATCGGCACGCCTCTTCTGATTCAGTTCTCTAGTTAGTTAGTACAATAAAAAGAAGAAGAAAATTGCAATGTCCAAAATACATCAACGCGATTTTTCTAGCGGCGCCGGTGGTTACCGGTCAAGGATCGACCGTTCACTGGGCGCTCGCGATTCGGGCCGTGGGGCCTGGTATTTTTCATTCCTATTGGGTATTTCCTTCTTGCATGTAGCATGTGTATCGATTAAATGCCCGGCCCACTCGATTCCATAATATCAGGGCGCTGCCCACCTACCCTCGTCTCTCTGTACAACACTTCCCCTCCTCTTCTTGCATCTCGATCCAGAAAAGGCGGCGCCACTGCGGCCGGAGTGCTCGAGTTTGGGCGTCATACGGCGCTGCGTTCCAGCCACGAGGCAGCGGCGGCGCTGCAGCGCAGGTACGATGAGCTGCTGTGTCGACTGACGAGGTGGCGTCCGGAACGCGGTGAGGATGCAGGCCTATGACCGGATCAACGACGCGGCTGCGGGCATGCGGAAGGGCGAGGCGAGACGGAGGCAGTGGCGCCGATACAGGCGAGGTTGGCGACCTGCTAAATAGGGAGTTTGGGTGAAAATCTGTTCGTCTGATTTTGGATCCTCTCGCCTGAATCTGTTTGTCTGCTTTTGAAGCTCTAACAACATGAATTTGTTCATCTATTGTCGGGGCCCTCTCTGCCCTTTCTTTTTCCTGACGTTTTTGTGTGTGTAATGTTGTCCTGATACATGGATTTGTGGTTTAGTGCTCGCCTCTAGTGCATCTAATTGGTAGGTAGCAGCAATATAACGATTGCATCTGTAGGTAGCAGCAATTTTGGTTGGGTTGATTTAAATTAGCTAACATGGATGTGCTTGTTATGCCATATATGAATCGGAAAAAAAGGGATTTTTGCATATTTCAATATTATATGTCATAGTTTGTTGATATAATGTTGATATTAATATAAAAAAATTGATTTCTAAAAAGGTGTCCGGATCATATTTGATATGACACAAATTTAGTAAACGTGTGTAATATATGTCATATTTCTGTGATACCAAGATGTTACGGAAGCCATTTTTGATGAATATCTTGTTCGATTTGCAAATGTATGCAATATATGCCATATTGTTTTGATACCAAGATGTTACGAGACCTAACTTGACAAAATCTTCGTTCTATTTGAGTGGCTCGCAATATTTTGATACATTAGCTGAAACGAACTGAAACTATTTGGAAAAAATGAGATACAATATGTGTGAATAACATATAGGTCATAGTTTGTTGATATAATGCTGGTATGCATAACCGAAATAATTGTTTCATATTTGGTATAACACAATTTTTTTGTAAATGTATAATATATGTGATATTTCTTTGATACGAAGATGTTATTGTACCAGACTTGACAAATATCTTGTTCGTTTTATTGGAATTACCTCAAAAAATTCTTCTAAAAATTAAATGAAACAATAAAAAACAGAATTTAAATATATGTCAAAAATAAATGAACGGGGGACTTGAACTTGCTACTCGGTGCGTGGGCTGACCGACCTCGGTGACTTTGTGGCAACTGTCGGAAAGAATGGGCAAAGAGCTAGGACGATGGGAGGAGTTATTGCTGCCATAGACCCACCCAATCACGTGGGTGGTCCCCCATGTGAAATACACAACGCAGCAAAAGGCTGAAAGAACCAAATACAACTGAACGTGGGTCCAGGTATAACCATACAACCACTCGTGGCTTAGTTTGATTGGTTGGAGGGACACCGGTAGACACTGGCTCCGCAGAAAGTAGTTTTCGATATATCTACTGCTACCACCCCTTAGGTGTTAACGTGCTACCAATTAAAAAAAAGTTAATTTTAAATGTTTCAAAAAGTTCTAGAAAAAGTATAAAATGTTCACAAGAATGTTAAAATTAGGTTCACTTGCCTAGGACTTGATCTTGGTACCAATCCATAACGATCAAAGTCGAATCGTGAGCCTATTAATGAAGCAAATTTAATGAAACGACAACGGGTACTGTATAGAAGGGGCCATAAACGCTCGCCGGTGCGGGTTCCGCCAGGACGCATCCAAATCTACAGCAAAAGGTGCAGAACTGACAAGCCCGTGCAATTACATACTAGACATAGGACTCCACGTAATATTTCTAGCCAGTTTCGCCTAATATACGGTGAACCAATCGGGCCTAAAGGGGTTAATACTTATTAGCTCTTGGTTTTTTCACCAAGTTTTGTGAAATTCTCGCGTTGCAACAGGTTTGAAACGCGCATGTAAAAAAAAAAAAGCTTTGAAACTCGAACCAAATTAAAGGTACAGAATTAGCAACAAGCCAACAAGGAGAAAAAAGAGCACTGACCTTGTCGGTGCACGGGACCATGCCCTGAGCGTGGCGAGGTGCACGTTGATCCTCTCCCTCCGCCGCCGCTCCGCCTCGCTGTGGCTCCTCAGGGCCGTCGCCGCCTTCTCCTCCCGCCCGCCTCCCCCCTTCCTCTTCGGCACGTCCTCTGTGACGTCATTGGCCGCGTTCAGCTGCCTCGTGCCGCCGTCCAACAGGACAGACGACGTCGACGCTCCCAGCTGCTGGCCCAAGCCATGATCATGACCGTGCCCGCCACCAAATCCCCCGTAGAACCCCTCGTAGAGCCCCGTGGCGTCGCTGAAGGGACCAGAGTTCATGTCGTCGTCTCAGAAGAGAAGGCTACCACGATCAAGACGATGGTCCAGACTCCAGAAGCCACAAAGGACTTACGATCAAGCCATCATGATGAAGTGCCAGCCAGGGGTTGAAGTATGGGGTTTCTTGAACTGCAACGGGGAAGAAATTTCCAGCAGAGACCAGAGGAGTTTATCGACAAGGATTTACAGGCACAAGGGCCAGCAACGGAGCACCTGTTTGTTCTCCGAAATGTCACAGATCTCGTGACAAGAGAGGAGCAAGCTCCAGAGCCCAAAGCCCCCAAACACCTCCGTGTTTCTCAAGAGAAGCAAGCAAGCGCAGACAACGGAAGCCAACAGGAAGGAAACAACAAGCAGCAGCGAGACCGAAGCCCTGGTTTCCAGGGACACGGTCCAGACAGTCCAAAGCCCTTCTTCCAAGATCGATCGCCTCGGAAATGGCGATACCCTCAGGAACAGAAGCTTCCAACAGGATCACAGGAAAAGCAGAGCCATGTCGGTGAAGCAGCAGGAGGACAGGATCGGAAGCACAGGAAGGAGCTAGCTTGCTCCCTCGGACTGTTCACGAACACAAACGGAAAGAGGCAAATCGAGAAATCGAGGAAGAAGAGAGAGGTTTGGAGCTAAAGACAACGGACACCGACACAGCTCAGGTGCCCGGAGGACGATTTGGAGGGCAGGACCATGAGGGGAGCTCAATGCGCCGTAGCTTCCTTTGCTCGGATTCCGTCTTGCTTCCACCGGCACCGGTTCTTCGCGTGTCCCCGTGCGCCTCCATTGCCGCCATCAGTGAGCTTCTGCTCGAGAGCTAAGCACAGCTAACCCCTCTGCTCTATGAACGGGATCATCTTCTGTGTTTCCTTTTTGTTTCGTGGCGATTGGCCTTTTGGTTTTGTTGCTCCCTTCTTCAGAAAATTCTGTGAGAAGAGAAGGCAAGAGCAGGAATGTTGTAGAGCTTGGAGGAGGAAGAAGAACTCTCTTTCCTTCAAGGATCTTTTTTCAGCAAGGATTGGGAGGGAATGAGAATATGTAGCTTATCATGTATTCATGTGTACACGTTGTATTCACGGATGTGTTACTGCATTTTACACGGAGGATAAGGACATGTGCCGATTCTACGGTTGCTTGTTGGATTTGTTTTTTGTTTGCTTACCTGCCTCTTTGGCTGGATATAATTTTCTTGTCCCGACTCCAGACGGCGCCGCAAGATTTCTTCATGCACAGTAGATATCAGCCATGTAATACTTCGCTTTTATCAAAGAACAGTAGTTTCTTACATGTCTAAGCATGACTTTTGCCACCAAATTTTGCATCAGCCAGTGAGTATAGTTGGAAAGTGAATATTCAGTGGCAGTGCCACAATGATCATTTAACTCCGTAGAGCACAAGAGCATCACATCCTCTGCTCGACTGTACTTTAGTAGGAGTATGTGTTAACTCGTTCTCTCAAAATTGTTCTCTTAAGGAGAGATAGCATAATTAGCATAGATTAGGGTTGTGATGTCACCGATGAGACAAGTGGTGCGTTAAGCTACACACGTCGGTTTGCAGTGCAATATATAGCTCATTTCCTTATGTATATCTTGTAGATGTTTATTCTCCATTTGCCCAACTTATTGGAAGACACCGTCGTTTTAGATAACATTTTAGTGAATAGAATCATTAAAAAAGGATTTATTGGGTTGTTCAACTAATTGAATATTTGTATATGCCCTGCAATTTGTTTTTGTGATCTTGCCAGCCAACCCAGCTCTAAGCTTCTTGATGTTTCCATTTCAACCACCACCTTTGGCTCTAAGTGAGCTATGTTATCAATAGTTCCCCATAACATGCTGATTCTCAAGTCTTCTTCATAAGCTTATACTAATTCATGACAAGATGTTTGGTTTGGATGACCTAGTCTCTAGGCCATCGAGTCCCCCTGCTCTCATTAAACAAGCAAAGTTGTTCTTATTATGAGATGACTCAACCCATTTCTTTTTGTTTGACTTAGTACGTCCTTCGAAGATGTGTGGTTCTAGAAGTACTGCAAAATGTTTGACTAAACTTCTCGGTTCATATGCATGAACCTTTCTTGACGCGACTTAAACATATCAAGAAGCAAGAAAGGCTAACGATTAGATGGCAGGCACATCAACAGTGAACTATATATGACACTAGATTTACAATAAAAAAATGTGATAGAAGGAGAGGGCAATTCTATCACCATCTGTGAATAATTCTTTACTGGGGGTTGGCACTGGCACTCAAAGTGGTAATATATCAGTGATTGGATCGTTAAGTTGTTGCTTGTGATCTTCCATAGAAGTTCATCTACCAGAAGAAAGCCAAGGTGATTGGCTCGACAACTCAAAGCTGATAGCACCAGGGAGTAGCTAATTCCTTCCAAGTAGCCTTGAACACCTGGCACTTTTAGGACCATGTATTCCTGGAATTAATATGGAATATCGCTGTCGATGGAATATTTTAAACTAGTACCGTACTCATTAGTATTTGCATTGCTTTTCTACTGGAGTTTGTATTAGTGACAGTATCTTGGCTTTTAATCTACAGTGCGTTCACATCATATCTTAAAGTGACCACGACACAAAATCAATGTGCTCATTAGTGCTGTCATTGTTATCAATTAGTGATGATACACACAACCTTAGGAAATGCAAACGCCACAGTGGAAGCACAAAGTGCATTTCACTAAAAGCTCCACTCCCTCCGCTCCAACATACATGACATTTTAGGCATGGATAGAGTCCCCTCACAAAAATCCTTACTACATATCAATAGTCGCAATTGAAAAAGTTTGACGGCATGTTTCTAGGATGCCATCTATTTTGGGACGGAGGTAGCCTTATCCAGTGTTAAAAAGGATACCCTAGCAATGCGGCAATTTCATGAAAGATGCCAGAGACAGATCTCAAATCCTTCCAAAAAAAATGTAAACAAAGATAAAGGGGAAGGAATTTGCAGTTAAAGTTGCCTTGGAAGTGGGCAGGGAGGCTCCATAAACTTCATAGACAGAGGAGTGCATTAAGGATCTCAGAGAGGGATCTAGTAATAGATTGAGTTGGATCACATTTCTTTTAATCACCAAAAGTAAATGTGATTCACAACCAACCATCATTCTAGTTCCAACACAGGCCGAACGGCCGAAAGATGTCGCTTCCTGTTGTTTCCCAATTTATATGGTAATGGAGTTTCTTTATGATAGAAACTACAAATAGTAAGCTTTTCACAAATGTTCTGAAACCTACAACAGAACCCAAATAGAGAAATGTCAATGCAAAGCAAAGGAAGAACACTCGCAGATCGTAATGGCCTCTGCATAGATAAGGCGCATACAAATAGTATGGATTGATACAAAATAAGAAATAATATGGTTCACAAAGGTACATGTGGTTACGTAGTGTTTTTATCTGTACCTAGGAAGATCCTCAAAACAGAGGAACTACAGTTGCAAGTACACGTGTGCCAAGAACAGAAGAGTGCAATGCATCGCCAAAGGCAACACCTCTACATACAGACCATGTCAACAGCAAGGACAAATTATTTCTTTCCGACTAAACAGCTTATTAACAATTGATAGTGAGGACTTACTGCAGTTTCTCAGTGCCTTGACGAGTCTAAGAAGATAACTTCATTTGCGCATGGAAAAGATGATGTACATCCCTGCTCAATTTACAGTATCCTCCTGTAGTTCCAGCAAATGCACATGCAGTTCCGACCAGCGCAGGCATGCGTACACAGGGGCACCACTAACAAGTTATCCACAAGATTGCACTACACAGAACACTGGCTCGTTTGTGATCACATAAAAACCAACTCCTTTGCTATACTGATTGCTTTGTCTCGACCAAATAGCTTCTCAACAATGGCCAACGCGAACTCTGTCGCAGTCCCTGGAGCTCTGCTTGTGATAAGGTTACCGTCGATCACAACCCTGTTCTCGCATTGGCTCTGATCTGTAAGCAGGTGTGCCATGGGTGGAAACGCCGTCGCCTTCTTGCCCTACAATGATGGAAAAAACTGCTAAGTTTAACTCAGCCTACAAGTTAATAAATTAACCTCCTAATTTTTGTAACAGCGTGTTTACTGCTCCCTCTACAGGAAATAAGATGCCTTACTACTATAAGGATTTATGATGCACACGATGTGCATATTGGAGTACCTTCAGTAAACCGTGGGGCTCGAGGACATGGGCTGGGGAAGCACATATTGCACCATAGGGTTTATTAGATTCTGCCTGTTTCTTTAGTAAATCAACAAGTTTCTCTGTACTAGCAAACCTTTCAGCACCCGGTAGACCACCCTGTGTGCAACAGGCACCAGTGTCAATGAAGTACTCTCAAATGTAGCACTATGCTAATAGGAGATGATTCTATATCTACGTACCGGCATGACAATCAGATCAAATTCCATGTTAGCAGCTTCGTCCAACATCATATCAGCTATCAGATTAAACTTGTGGCGACGGGTCACGATTTGCAACTTATCCTCAACTGACGCAACAATAACATTTGCGCCTGCTCTACGCAAGACATCTATTAAATTAAGAGCTTCCATTTCCTCTGAGCCATTAGCAACTGGTACAAGAACCTGCAGGGAATATAACAGAAGAAACAATGATGCATGTATATTAAGCCCAAACTCAGATTAAACTTTGTAATAAGAAAAGTGTTAGCAGGCCATCATATCAAACTCTGCCGTTGTTTTATTGCCTTGTTATTGACTTATCACTTATGCACATACAGTGGTCCTCACTAAATACAGTCTGCTCCTAGCCTCATATTTAATCTCAACGCACTTCTTGGCTAAACATCCCATATGAGCCGATTACTTGCAAACTGATGACATATCTTCGTAAACTATGGCATACTTTAAAGGTCGATACAAGAACACATATGACCTTACTTTGATTTACCATCCCACTCTGTTGCACACGCCTGTGCCTCTCCTCTTCCACAGTAACCATAAATGCACCGATAGCTAGATTATATATGTGAAGGATTACAATATGCTGCTATGCATCAATTATGTACAACAGTAACAAGTGCCATTTCCTTGTAACATAAAAAGATATTTTTAATGAGCAACCATGACCCATGAATACTATTGTAGTCAGGACTACTATTATGTTTAAGGAATATCTTAGTATATAATCATGAAACATTTATTTTAAGGTCGACATATAGGGATTGTAAGAAAGCATGCTCGGGAGAAGGCTGCAATAGCCAATAGGACATTTTGCCAAAAGGATTATCACAAGCAGTATATAAAACACAGGAGTTCTTTACGGAAGAAAAGCGCAAAGGAACCTAAGAGAATGGTCATCCTTTTCTTAAACAAGTGGAATACATTTCGTCTCATACCTGAGGTGTACCGCTGCATTTCCATTCTACCGGATTAAGTTCTTCAATGGCATAATCAGCTCCATGTTGAGGGCGGACATACTAAATGAGAAAAATGCAGAAACAACAGATAAAGTAAGTTCGAGTCACCCCGATTGATGAAAAAATATGAACCCAACAAGATTCATTACAGAAATACCAGTGAGTTGCTTAGGAAACACTATTTCATGCAAATTATATAGGATCTTATAAATAGATTCAAAGGGTGTCTCAGTTAACAGATCAGATCATACCATCCCTGCAGAAATATAATTCCAGTGTGTACCATTTATAAATTTTAGGATGAAGCGATAACTGATTCACATCAAATCGCCATAGCTGTAAATTAAAACTTTCTAACTCAAACTTATGTGAGTTTTCCGATACAGAATCATCTTTTTAAATTGCTATGTTACAAACAAAAAACCAGTTAACATAGCAAAAGAGAGAACAGATGTAGGGTGCTACATTTTACAGCTTACCAAAGGTCCAGCAACCTCCTCCATCTTCTCTTTTCCATATAGCTGCTCCACCAAAGCAAGAGCAAACTCAATTGACGTTCCAGGACCCTGGCTAGTCACCGCATTTCTATCCACCGCCACTCTCGAGTTCACGGGGATCACTTGAGCATGGAACTTCTCCATGAATGACGGATAACATGTCGCCTGAAGTAACAAAGCGCACCAATTTTTCAGCATGACTGACCCATCCAGCAAAACCATCCTCATAACAACAGTCAAAACATCCTAAATGTTGATCCATTATTCACCTTTAGTCCCTTGAGCATGCCCCATGCCCCAATGGGCCAATGTCACCGCCGGCGCCGCGCAGATGGCACCGTAAAGTCCTCCATTCTCTGCATGCTTCTTGACCATCTTCTCCAGTACTTTGCAGTCTCGAAGATTAGCCGACCCCGGCATTCCCCCCTACACAGAATTAACCAACGAAACCAAATGATCAGGGCCATCAGGCCACACGGCAACAAACCCGGCATAACCCCTACACCGAATTAACCAAGGAGACCAAATGATCAGGCCACACGGCAAGAAACACTACTCGTCTGCATCAACATCTTGGAAGTTACAGAGATCGCGAGCACCAATGGCACAGTAAGGCACAGACTAGGCGGTTGCTAATTCAAGAAAGAAGGCTAATTTGGGGGCAGAGGAGTGTGGTGGACGCACCGGCAGGGCGATGAGGTCAAAGGCCTCGCCTTCCAGGTCGGCAACGCGGCCGTCGGCGACGAGCTTGACCCCGTAGGCGGCCTCCACGAGGAGGCCCTCGTCCCCCGCGGGCGCCGAGGCGACTGTGGCGACGGTGACCCGCGCGCCGGCGCGGTTGAGGACGTCGGCCGTGGCGGCCGCCTCGACCGGCTCCGTGCCGGCGGCGACCGGCACGAGCACCCGCTTGGCCGCGGCGGCGAAGGCGCGGCAGAGGAGCAGGCGGCGCCAGGAGACGGCCCGCCTCGCCAGGAGCGAGGAAGAAGCGGCGGCGGCGGCCATCCGGATCGCAGGGCGCAGTGTGCGGCGGGATTCCTGCCTTGGTCGACGGAAAGGTGGTGCGGGCGGGATGGAAGTCTCGCGTTCTTGCTTTGCTTTCTTCCGAGCGAGTAGTTGAGAACTTGAGATGGAGCCTTGGTTTGCGTTCTGCTGAGGTCAGGGGAGAGTGAGGCGTGGATGCCCGTCAAATGTCAGGCTGTCTCGGCGAGTCTTCTCGTCGCTGTCGCCGTCGTTTTTCTGGATAGAGTAGTAGTACTAGTGGATTCTTTGCTGTACTCGCTTGGTAGGAGAATTTTTTTTTTAATAGTAATTTCGCTTAATAGCACGCGAGGTTCAGATATTTGAAAAATAGGGCGGCGTCGGTCCGGAGCGAGCCGAAACCTCCAACTTTCGGCCTGGAGGGAGCCGAAACCTGACTTTCGGCCTGGAGGAGGCCGAAACCTGACTTTCGGCATTTGGCGCGCCGAAAGGCCTCCTTCGGCCCAGGAAGAATCTGACAGCTGCATGGAACGGTGTCAGGGGGACTTTCGGCCTGGGCCGAGCCGAAAGTAGGGAAAAAAAAATCTGTTCGCAGTTTTGTCCGCCTAATTTTTTCCCGCCACCGTCTTATGCCAAATTTCTTCCCGCCACCTTTTCCCGCACAATTTCTTCGCGCCACCGTTTCCCGCCCAATTATTTCCCGCTATCGTTCCCGCCACCGTTTCCCGCCAAATGCCGGCACCATCCAATTTCTTCCTGCCACGGTTGTTCTATAAAACCCAGTCGAAGGTAGGCATGATACTCACTTGAGCGCAAGCATGGTGTGTATTGGTCCTTGCGAGAAGTGTGTGTCCGGGTTTCACATTTCCGCATCCGAGCATCTCGCCAGGCTTTCGAGCAATTTGAAGGTAGATGGTAGGGTAGTTCCAATTGAAGAAATTTTGCACACTGAGAGTCATCTCGCTTTGTTTGGGGCGAAGCTATGCCGCGATGGGTTTCCGTATAGGAGCCCGCTCCAAATTCGTGTAGAAATGTTCAGGCTTGCAGATAAGTTTGACAGGAAAGTTACGAATAGTCCGTTCTACCGAACTGAAGCTGACCGTCATTTGTACGGTCGTTCCTGTCTCTGGGTAGTTGACAGCAATGATGACGACGATTTCATGCCGTCGTCAAAGGAAAGGAGGGTTGAAGCACTGAGCAAGGGCAAGGAGAAGAAGGCTGAAGCATCGAGCAAGGGTAATGGCAAGAAGGCTGAAGCTTCGTCCAAGGGGAAAGGCAAGAAGGCAGAATCTTCGTCAAAGGGCAAGGGTGGCAACACGGCGAATGGTGCAGGCTGCATCGATGGGAGATAGGTAGAGTCTTTGTTTTACTTGTGTTGTATCGTAATTTGAAGTTGTACCTTAATTTGTTATATCCAGTATTTAGAACTAGTGAAGTTGTAACGTAGATCTCTAGTTGTATGTTAAATTAATTTATCGATTCAATGTGGATGTTTCGTATCAGTTATAATATGTCTCGTACATAGATAATAATAATATGTCTCGTACAGACGAACATAAATATGAATATGTCTCACATAGAAATAGATATACGGATATGTCTCATACACCTAAGTAGAATATGTCCCAAATATATCACTGACCCTGCGTGGCCGAGCCCGACGAGGAGGGGGCTGGACGGGCGTTGTCCTGCCGTACCTGTGAGGTAACCTCAATTGACGAGGCACTGTCAAGTCCACGTCATACTGTGGCGGCTGCGTCCCACGACCTTGCAGCGGCAACTCCTCGTCCTCGTCCTTCGTAGGCTGTGTGACGGGCGGTGGCGTACAGTACATCGGATTCTCCTGGTCAAATCGTGGAGAGTTGTATGCCGAACCACCTCCACCTGCAGATGATAGTATGTTAGTATGTGATGTTGGTGAACAAGAGTAATATGTGGAAAAAAATAAAACATACTAACCGAGATGGAGCATTGGCTGAGTCATAGGCGGTGCAACCCCGCTCCAAATCATCTCTGCATAAGACGGTTGACCGTACATACTAGGGTGTTGCCCGAAACCGTACATCACGTCATACTTCGGTAAGTGACCATGCACCCTTCCTGGACAGTTAATATCAACACAACTCATAGTCAAATATTTATTGTTCGAGACTTCAGTGCGGAAAACCCTTTGCGTGGACAAAGCCCACTTAATCACGGCCTCCCTAAGCTGCTGCTTTGTGCTGTACTGAGCACCGACTTGAATATTATTCATGTGATACTCCCATGACGAAGAGTTTCCGTCTTGCACGACTGTCATGTTCGACTTGTCCTCATTCCAAGAGTCAGGAATAGGCACATCGTCAACATCCTCTTCATCATCTTGATCATGAGCATCATTTTCATTATCAGAATCAAGATCTTCTGCAAGGCCATCCTCATCTTCGTCCAACATCTGTTGCTGCACTGTTCCTGCGTACTCATCCCCATCTGCCTCCCCTACATGCGCTGGTCCTGCCGACTGACTACTAAGTGCCGGTTCATAATTATCAGAAATATTTTCCATGGAGCCAAACAAATCAACATTCTCTGAGCCAGTACACTGACTACTCTCTCCATGCTCAGGACCCCCGCCACCGTGTTCCAAATTGTTCTCTATCAGATAAAATACCAGCAGGATTTCCGGTTGTGTACCTCGGCGTTTGCATGATGCTAGCCAAGATGTCCACTGACTTGTCCGATCAAGCGGCAACAACTCTCGAAAAATATTTGTACGGGATTTGCTCCATACAGACTGAATCTTAACAGTCCAGATATTAGGATCAAACCCGAAATTTATCGTGAAATACTGCTGAATGGCAGCTATTCTCAAATTCACTGGGTCTGTAAGCTGAATCGACATATTCCCAAATTCACTCAAATCAACACCTGACTCGGTTACACCGACATTACCGGCACCATAGTGCACAACAATTTCAACCACTTCCATGACCTAAACAAATTTATAGCATCATCAGATGCCGATCACTGAAAAATATGACGCCCAATGAATAATATTTATTCTAACCGATCGCAAAATTTCTACGCTGCATTAATCAACAAAATAATAGTACTATAATATTAACGCATCCACCAAATAAATTATTCCGACAGTAATACTAACGAATCCACTGACTAAAATTGTCTACACTACTACTAACGCAACCACTAACAAAATACTTAATATGCACCCGTCCACTGACAGAGTATTATTACACTAAACAATAATTATCTAGTGACTAATAAGGGTTTACCCTTGACGCGTGTCGATCCGGTCAGCGCCGCTCTTCGGCTTCAATCTACCGCCACCACTGCTCCACACAACACCACCTTCTCAAACAACAACTTGTACCATCACTAGGCACCATTGTTGACCACCATTGCTCTCAATCCTCCACCTCCACACCTCAAAACGAGTCCAAAAAAAACCTATCCCATCCACAGATCCTGGATGCCCCATCCCTTCTCTCTCTTTTTTACCGATCAAATCAGTGGCAGCACAATTTTTTGGGCTGGATTTGGTGCTATTTTGGTGGAGGGAGGAAGAACACGAAGAGGAGGAAGAGGAAAGTGAGCCAGGGAAGAAGAGAAGAAAGAGGGCGCGTCGAGCGGCTGGTATCAGCCTGGTTTCGGCCTCCTCCAGGCCGAAAGCAGCTTTCGGCTCGCTCCAGGCCGAAAGACGCGGGCCCCGGCCTGCCGCGCGTGCAGCGCATGCAGCTCTCGTCGCGTAGCGTGCCGACAGGAGACTTTCGGCTTCGCCGCAACCGAAAGTTGTGTTTGGCTCGCTCGGGGCCGACGGCGCGCTAGTTTTCAAATTTCGTCCCCGCGCATGCTACTGTCCGAAATTCATATTTAAAAAGATATTATTTAAAAAAAAATCTCCGCTTGGTAGTATGCCGAATTAGAGGTTGTTTGGCTTTTGCAGAATATAAAGTGTTATTGATAGTATTGACCAGTGGAATGAGGTTATATCTAAAAAAAATCCTTATGGCTCGAGGAAAAGAAGGTTTTAGATGGAATATAAGAATTACTGCTATTTCTAGTAAATACAGTGTCGATTTTTGTAGCTGCAAGTGATTAAGAAGAATGTTATTCCTAATGTTTCTCTTAAGGGCATGTACAATGGTAGAGAAGATGGGTCTTATGTTAGCCCTCCACGTCATCTAGATAGGGCAATAAATATCAGTCGTATAATGTGTTATCTCTTTTTGTCGTTTGTAACAATTAATGAGAATTAATTAAATTTTAGTTTTAAATTGTGTTATTGAGGCAAGACAGGTGTTAAAATGGAGAAAATAGCCTTCTCTTAATTTCTAAGAGACCATCCTTTATCTCTAAGGGAAGACAACCATCTCTTTATTCGTTCTCTTTTCTCCAACTAAGCAATAATCCAACGTGACATCTCTAAGCGAAGGCTGGCGTCACCATATTACACATGCTAATCTGCACAAGATTCTGTTGGGGGAATCCTTGCGGGTTTCAGGAAATCTATTTTTGATATTGTTGGCCATACTAATAAAAAATAATGTATTGTTCCCGTTGTAAGAAATAAAATGTGATAAAAAAGTATGACAACATATAACAATTAATGGTACTGCTTATACAGAGCATATATTAGATTTTATTGCTGAATTACATGACCTGCTTGAAAACTTTTCTTGCGCTGTTTTAACTGGGGGTGATTTCAACTTAATTAGGACCAATAGATAAAAATAATGGCAATATTAATATTCAATGAGCATTTTTATTCAGTGACTGGATAGATCTATAAGCTTTAGTTAACTTAAAACTTTTTAATAGGAGCTTCACTTGGGGCAATAATCAACATACCTTGATCTTAGCTACCCTAGATAGAGTACTAGTCCCCACTGATTAGGATAATATGGCTCCTTTTGAGAAGTGATCATACTCCTGTTTCGATTGATACTGGTTCTACTGGGATTGTTTGTGATACGATTTTTCATTTCAAGAAATTGTGGTTAACTCTTCTTGAATTTCCTTCATTGGTGGAGAGAATTCGGAATTCACCATATCCACACTCCAATCCTGAGGATATTTGGCAATTTAAATTGGAGGATGGAATGTCATGAAGAAGTTGTCTTAGAAAGAGAAAAATGATTTAATGGAAAGGTTTGACATTCTTTATGTTTTTCTAAACGAAACAAACTTACTATTGAAGAAAAGGAGAGACCGAGAACTGTTTCTCATGAGTTAAACGATATTTGGGCTAAGGAAGAGACTAAAATTTGGCAAAGGTCGAGAGACATGGAAATCTTAGAGGGGGAAAGGAATAATGTTTATTTTCATGCAAAAAACTAATCAACGTAGGAGGAAAACTAGATTAACCATTCTTGAAGGTCCTTCTGGACCGACAGAATCAACTTATGAGATGCGTGTTGTTACTCTAGATCTTTATTAAAACATGTTTGGTTATGAAGACAAGATTGTTGTCCATTTTGATGTTGGTTTCTAGAAACATGATGATATAGTTACTGTTGATGAAAATTTAATTCTTGAAAAAAATTAGTAAGGAAGAGACTAAACATGCCATTGATGGCTCATATTGAAGGGGATCGTAGGCAGAAAACAACAAAAAAATCCTAACAACGATAACCTTAAACTAGCTAGAATCTATTACTATGCAGATATACTGTAACAGAGGAGATCGGTGTACATACCCTTGTAGACCGAAAGCGGGGATTACGCTCCCGCACAAGCGTTGTTATGAAGCCGACGACGCCGACCTCAAGGTCGTGTAGAGGAAGACGACGTACTTCCAGTGCCACACGTGTAGCGCCTCGTAGCTCTACACACGTACGGTGTAGACAACGACCTCCGGGCTCCAGATCCAGCGAAGCAGCGGAAGCAGAAGACTTGGACCCAGCAGCACGGCGGTGTGCGTATGGTGGAGAGAACTCTCTCAAGCCGTGTGCAGCTCCAATTGCCGAGCCGCAACTTAAACGGATGAGAGAAAGAGAGAGGAAGGATACCTTCAAAAGGCCAAGGGGCATCCCTATATAAAGGTGGAGGGGAGCTGCCAATCTTGCTGGCTGGGCGGTGTAGGACTAAACCCCACACCAGCCCGCCTCCCTCCTTGGTGCGGCAGCCCTAGGTGGGCACCTAGGCTGTGCCATGCCTGGAACCCATCTGGGGGGCAAATTCCCCCTTTTATGGGCCTTTGACCTCCGGTCAAGGCCCATTTAAGGTGGGCTGCCATTAAATTCGAATTAAATCAAATAAAAAATATATTTAATCATTAATTACATTAATTAATATTAAATACATGTTATTTAATTTATTCGACCTCTGAAACATCTTTCGTTGCCCTCCGAACTCCATAGGATATGTCCCGGAACCATTCCGGAACCCTTCTCTATTTTCTCTTCAATATCCAATCTTTATAAAACCGTTGCCTACCCTTAAGTGTGCCACCCTACGGTTCGGGATCACTCCAGACATGATCGAGACACGTTCTCCGATCAATGACTATCAGCGGTGGCTGGACTGTTGTGATAGCCCCTGTGCGTCCACGAATGTCTTTTTATCGTTTGAACCTTAGACATCCAGTTTTAACCTTTTGCCTAGCGATACTTAGATTGTCCGAGACTCGTTCTCCGGTATCACGATTACCGAGTTTGATCTCGTCACTTGACAAATCTATCTTTACTCGTATGTGATATTACATCCCTGTGACCTAGTCACATGCTTGCAAGCTTATTGATGTGATCTCACCGAGTGGGCCCAGAGTATCTATCCTGCTATGTGGATTGGCAAATCCTGCTCTTGATCATTCGCCTCGACCACTTCCTTTGGATACCCGAAAGGGACACCTTTATTGTCACGCTAGATAAGGCATGACGTTTGATGCAATCAAAGTACTTCCAGAAGCAGCGATTAAATACGATCTCACGGTCAAAGGTATGAACACTACGTTTCTATATATCTTGGGTGTGTGTCCATCCCATCATTCACCTAATGACATGATTCCATTGTCAATTGACATAAATTTCCATGACCAGGAAACCTTGATCGTCGGTTGCCCAATGGACTAGTTAAGAGGCTACTAGGGACCTGGTTGTTTACATACCACACGTGCATTAATGTTTCCGCCTAATACAGTTATAGCATGGTACAAAACTTATTATGAACAATTGAGATATGACAAATAAAATATCCTTATTAATTGCCTCTAGGGCATATCTCCAATAGTCTCCCACTTGCACTAGAGTACAATTTAATCTAGTTTACAACTTGGTAAAAGCTTAACACCTATAGCAATATGGTGCATGCTTGTCTCGTGGAAGAGGAATTTAGTCAACAAATCTCCCACATTGAGTCTGTATGTGCTTTGCAACACTTATATGTCACCTAGTTTGACATCATCCCGTATCTTATGATAACGGTGAAATATATGTTTGGCGATGGAGTGAGACTCGAAACTTCGCGTAGCATGGGCCTTAAAAGTCTAAGAGATCCATTAAGGGAAACCATGCATGCTCGGAAAAACCGCTCAGTCCAATCACACTTGCTACTTCTGAAGTGGCCATATATTCCTATACCTATGTAGATTATGTGATAGTGCATTCATATGCAACTTTGCAAGCTAACCATGTCTTTCTTCAAAACAAAGGACTTCTCTTGTATGAGATTTCTAGTCGTATGGTTCGGTGTCATAACTTGCATCATCGTAACCTTTTACGACAAGTTGTCTTTTCACTCTCACCCCATACCAGAAAACATATCCTCAGATCTCCTTGGACACTGAAGGATATACTTAATGTTTATTCATTGATCCATCCAGGGATCACTCTAGAACCCGTTCTTCAACCAAGAACTTGGGTCACACCAAGTTGAGCTTTCAGTATGATAGAATCTATGGCTGAGGCATACAGGATGTCAGACATCCTTTTCTTTCAATAACTATCACTGAAATGCCAAGATAATCTTAATATTTTACCTAGTCAT
This sequence comes from Poa pratensis, assembly GCA_947311845.1. NCBI lineage: Eukaryota > Viridiplantae > Streptophyta > Magnoliopsida > Poales > Poaceae > Poa > Poa pratensis. The sequence continues at coordinate 13,783,748 of CAMZMU010000106.1, forward strand.
ACAAGTAAGAACATTTTTCTTTGCTTGTTCTATTGTGAAACATGTCAGAATCTTATTCCCGGCTTGAGGGGCAATGCTCTCACGGAACATGCGAATAAGGATGTTGAAGATAGGCTTGAGACCACGTGTGGTGGCAATGGCACCCTCTTTAGCAACAAGAGGGGCAAGAAGCTTGTTATCATAGTCCACTCCATCTTGATGCATCTTCGACCAACGGACACGGTGGCTCCCTTGAACTCATAACCCAAGGCTTGCCCAAACTTTTCAAAGGAAGAAATGCACTTGACCGGGCCCATCATCCAAGTCATCGAGGTGTTCTCCTCCGGGCCAAGTACAAGAGTGGCAAAGAATTGGTGGACCATCTCTATGTTGTAGTCTTGTTGAGTGGTGATTAGCTTTTCAAGCCCGAGCTTCCTAGCAACCCAAATAGCTTCAACAAAGTACTCCTTCTTGGCCAAGGCTTCAAGGTTCAAAGGTTTTTGCGGACACACAAGAGCTTTCGGATCCATGTGGGCATATATTTCCTTCATGATGAGCTCTTGCTCCTTCCTCCAAAAGTGAGCATCGGTGGAGTTCTGGGGCATATCATAGAAACTTTGCCCCCGCATAGTTCGAAAGTCTTCCTTGTTCAAATCTTTGATGGTGGTTATGTTCTCAAGCCTTGCCTTCTTGGCCTTTTCTCCTCTTTGGAGGGCAGCCTCTTGCCTAGCCCTTCTAGCATCGGACACCCTCTCCTGCGTAGCAGCACCACGCTGCACATGGCGGTCATTCTCTTCATCATAGTCCAAATAGTGTCGACCGGACGGCTTGGAAACTTTGGGTTTGGAGGATGATGAGCCCGAATGGTGCCTCTTGGTATCTGTGAAGAAAGAGTAGATAGATAGCATAGAGATAAGCATACATGTCCAAGGAGGCAAAAGGAGAAAGCAGTTGCAAGAAATTTCCCAAAATTGTGATCCAGGCCAGAGTTTCCGGCCACAGGGGGCGGAGTTTCCGGTCTTGGAGGCCGGAGTCTCCGGCCCTGGGGCGAGAGATCCCGATTTGGGTCGAAATCCAGGAAAATTTGTTGTAACCAATTTCTATAGAATGCATTTGCCACAAATAAGATTCTACACCAAGAGAAACAAAGAGAACTACTCTCGAAACAAGATCTAGGAGGAATCCTAGAAGAGAGAGAGAGTGGTGACCTTTGCCTCTCATGGTGAGATCCAACGAAGGGGAGAAGGTTCCCCGGCGATGGAGAAGTGGGGAGGCCGGTGGCACGGCTGGATCCGGCGGAGGAGACGGCCGGAGGGCACCCGGAGCGGCGACGGCGGCAACTGGGAGAGGTTGGGGAGCGGGGGTGTGTGAGGAGTTATGAGAAAACTCCTCACCCCGATCCCCTTTAGGATCCCAGGAAAACGCCCGGAGTTTCCGGGTTTAGGGCGGAGACTCTGGACAGCCCGGAGTTTCCGGTGTTACACACCGGAGTCTCCGGACCCAACCACTCAAAAAATGCCAGATTTTTAGTGGGCACATGTATGAATGCAAGAGGGGCATGTTTTTAGGTAGGAATAGGCCTAGGATGAGAACTTTGTCACTGATGAGGGGATAGACGCTTGGTAGTTGCAAGATCAAATATAAAGGCCAATTTCCAAGTGTTTCTCCAAACAAAATAAAGGTCTAGAAAACCCAAATAAAATCCAAATAAGATCAACTCCTCATAAGGAGGAGGGCGGTGGCCTAGGCCACCATTATGAGTGTGTGGTGTGACACCGCGAAGATGTATCTTGGGTTCACGGCCACTACTCGTCATTTAAGCTCACAATTCATGAAATGAAAATATAGAGACAAAATGAGGTCTTACTATCGGCATAATGGGGGGAGGGATAGTCCAATGGATTAGGACCGCACTCCCCCTATGTCCATGCCTACACCTAAACCAAATAGATAGTCAAGAAATAGGTGTGTATGCAAGATGGTCAAGTCAAGCTCCTAGAATCCACGATATTTAGCTCATGCCTCAAAAAGTGAATCTTGCTTCATCAAGAGGCTTCGTGAAATATCGGCAAGTTGGTCTTTGGTTGGAATATAGCCAAGCTCAATATCACCACGGCAATATGATCCCGAATAAAATGATGACGAATCTCAATATGCTTCGTTCTTGAGTGTTGCACCGGATTGTGGCCAATCTTGATAGCACTTTCATTGTCACCAAAAGAGGCACTTTGTCACAATTGACACCGTATTCCTTTAAAGTTTGCCTCATCCATAACAATTGAGTGCATGCACTAGCGGCCGCCACATACTCGGCTTCGGCGGAGGATAGAGATATGCAATTTTGCTTCTTAGAAGACCAACTCACCAAGGACCTACCAAGAAATTGGCATGCCCCGGAAGTTGATTTCCTATCATCCTTGCAACCGGCCCAATCCGAATCCGTGTACCCGGCAAGAGAGAAATTAGTGCCCTTTGGGTACCACAAACCAAACCTTGGGGTATAAACCAAATATCGAAGGATTCTATTGACCGCCACCATGTGGCTTTCTTTAGGAGCGGCTTGATACCTTGCACACACCCCTACACTCAACACAATATCGGGTCTAGATGCACAAAGATAAAGCAAAGAACCAATCATAGAGCGATAAAGTTTTTGATCAACATCGATACCGTCGGGGTTAAGTTCAAGATGGCATTTGGTGTCCATGGGAAACCGCTTCCCTTAGCATTTGCATATTGAACCTCTTGAGCATGTCTTGGGTATATTTGGTTTGAGAGATGAAAGTCCCTTCATTCAATTGCTTGATCTCAAAACCGAGAAAGAACTTCAATTCGCCCATCATAGACATCTCGAACCTATCGGTCATAAGCTTTGAAAATTCATCATTGAAAGCTTTGTTAGATGAGCCAAATATAATATCATCAACATAAAGTTGGCATATGAAAAGCTCCCCTTTAACCCTCTTGGTAAAGAGGGTGGGATCGATTTGCCCCAATTCAAATCCACGGTCTAGCAATAGCTCTCTTAGGTGCTCATACCAAGCACGAGGTGCTTGTTTGAGACCATAGAGCGCCTTATCAAGCTTGTAGACATGGTTAGGGAATTTAGGGTCCTCGAAACCCGGTGGTTGCTTAACATATACCAACTCCTTTAAAGGACCATTAAGAAAGCACTTTTCACATCCATTTGTTGCAATTTAAAGTTATGATGTGATGCATATGCAAGAAGGATACGGATGGACTCAAGGCGAGCCACGGGTGCATAAGTCTCTCCAAAATCAATGCCTTCAACTTGAGAGTACCTTGTGCAACCAATCTTGCCTTGTTCCTCACAACCATTCCATGCTCATCTTGCTTGTTCTTGAATATCCACTTTGTGCCTATAACATTGCGGCAATCTTTTGGCTTCTCAACTAGATTCCACACTTTGTTGCGCTTGAAGTTATTGAGTTCATCATGCATAGCTTCTAACCAATCCGGATCTTCAAGAGCTTCAAACACTTTCTTTGGTTCCACCATGGAAATATGAGCTTGATGTTCACTAAAGCTTGCCAATTGCCTTCTTGTGGTAACACCTCTCTTGTGGTCACCAAGGATGTTTCTAGATGGTGACTCTTTATTTCAAAGTCTTTTCAACTCTTGCTTTACGACGGGCTTCGATATCTCTATTGCATCTTGGAGGTATCTCTTGATCATCTTGATCATTTGAGTCCCCGTCTTGACCGGAATGTTGACCTTGATCATCTTGATGCACATCTTCAACAATGGAAGGAGAGGGTTGATCTTGGTCATGACCTTGGCTAGCATCAACAATAGGAGAACTTGGTTCTTGCATAGCAACTTGGTCAACATGAGGAGGGTCTTGAACTTGTTCTTGGGGTGGTGCATCATTTGCTTCCATGATAGGCGCCGTTTCAACTTGTGATGAAGAGGCCTCCACTTGAATGGAGCTTGGACTTGCTTGAGGAGACTCGTAATGAATCTCAACGGGACGATGGAAACCAATGCCCATTCTTCTTATAGCATCTTGAGGCTCTTCATTATCTACATCACAAACATGAAATTGCGCCACTTGGGAGCCGTCATTCTCATCGAACCTCACATCACAAGATTCTATGACTTTCCCAACGGTTTTGTCATAGACTCTATAGGTGTGAGATTCGGCACCGTACCCAACAAAAACACCCTCTAAAGCTTTAGATTCAAATTTAGACAAACGAACACTTTGTCTTATAGAAACACTTACAACCAAATACTCGGTAGTAGGAGACATTGGGCTTGTTGCCGGTGAGCATCTCATAAGGTGTAAACTTCTTGCCAACGCGAAAGAATAGCCGGTTTGATGAATGACACGCCGTGGAGATAGCTTCGGCCCATAAGAAAGAGTGGAGACTTAAACTCCGCCAACATAGACCTTGCCATATCCATGAGAGTCCGGTTCTTCTTTCGGCTACACCATTTTGTTGAGGGGTATATGCAGCGGAATATTGATGACGAATCCCCTCTTCACTAAGAAACTCATTTAAGGTGTAGTTCTTGAACTCGGAGCCATTATCACTCCTAATGACCAATATAGGGACATTGTGTTGGCGTTGAACTTCATTGGAAAAGTCGATGACGGCTTGTTGGGTCTCATCCTTCGTCTTGAAGAAATAAACCCAAGTAAATCTTGAATAGTCATCAACAATCACCAAACAATATTTCTTCCCACCAAGACTTGGTTGAGGCACGGCACCAAAGAGATCAACATGAAGAAGTTCCAATATCCTCTTTGATGAAATGATGGTCTTGCTTGGATGGGGAGAATCATGCATCTTTCCTTCAACACAAGCCCTACAAAGACGATCTCTAGAAAAAGAAACATTGTCTTTTAGTCCAAGAATGTGGCCACCCTTGTGAAGACTTTGCAAAGTTCTCATGTTGACATGGGACAAGCGGCGATGCCACAACCATCCCACGTCGGCCTTTCCGAATAGGCATATTGCTTGAGTGTTGGTAGACCCCGAAAAGTCCACCACAAACAACTCATTTTCAACATACCCAACGAACATGACCTTTAGAGTCTTGCTCCTCAAGAGTACCACCATATCAATAGTAAAATGGACATCAAAATTCATCTTATTAAGTGCACGAACGGACATAAGATTGTAACCGAGGGACTCGACAAGCATGACATTTACAAGGGTGATATCCTTTGCAACTACCACCTTGCCGAGGCCCGTTACCTCCGCTTTTGATTTATCACCATAGGAGACGGATGCTTGATTTATATTTGGTCCCAACTCCGTCATGATCTCCTTGCTTCCGGTCATATGACTAGTGCATCCACTATCAACCACCCATTTAGACCCACCGGAAGCATAGTCCTACAAGAAATCATTGCTTGGTTTTAGGTACCCATTTCAATGGGTCCTCTTTTGTTAGCAACAAGGGTCTTAGGAACCCAAATAGATAAGCAATAACCATCATAAGGACCAACATATTTTGCATAAACATCCCATAATAATCAACATAAAAATGTAGTTGGGGTTAGCCCCGCAAAGTCACTACGAGTGGTCTTGCCCCTAGTGGCATTACCACCGCAATGGAGTCTTGGCTTGTGCGGGCTTGGCATTGGTGTTGCTCTTCTTCTTCTTTGCCTTGGCCACATAACCAAGACCCTCCTTCCCTTTGTGTGGCTTTTGCTCAAAAATTTGAGCAACAACCTTTTCTTTACCTTTAGGAATAGAGGTCTTGGCACTAGTGGCCTTGGCAAGCTCAACCTTCAACCTAGCATTTTCCTCAATAACATTTGCATGATCACAAGAGGGAGTAGTAGTGCTAGGTGAGTTAGATTTAGAAAGTTGAGTTTGAAGTTGCTCATGAGACTTGACTAGAAGAGAGTGGGTACTTTCCAAGGCCTTGTGAGCCTTGTCAAGTTTCTCCACATCCTCAAGGAGTCTAGCATTAGCAACCACAAACTCGGCTTTCTCCTTTTTAATCACTTTATATTTAGCAAAGACATGGTCTCTATCCTTAATGATTTTAGCAATTATTTCATCATTTTTATCATCAAGGACTCAATTCTTTCCTCAAGAGAAGTTCTATATTCACTCTCTTCTTGAAGAAGGCATTCAAGGATGCAATGGTGAGAGCATCCTCTCTCTCAATTTTCCCTTGTCATCAAGGATTTCTTCGGCCGCATCAAGTTGTCTCAAGAGAGACTCAACATATGCCTTAGTTTCACCTTGCAAGTTAGCCACAATAGTATCGGAAGCAACAAGTTCTTTCTTAATCACAAGACTAGTTTTATCATCTATTTCATGCATAGTCTTGGGAGTAGAAGATGATACCTCGGTGACGTGAGCCATGAGGCAACGAGCGGTGTTGATGGAGAGGTTCTCATTGGGGGATTCGAAGAGAGAAGGAGGTGGAGTTGATACAATGGCCAATGCGGCCACCTCACGAGTGGGTTCTTCTTCTTCTTCGGAATCCTCGGAAGGATACTCTTCTTGAGTCATCAACACAATTCTTGGTGCTTTCTTGAAGAATGGCTTCTTTTGACAAAAGGCTTCTTTTGATCATGTTTGATTGGCCCTTGAGGACAAGCCTTCCACCGTTTTGCTCTCTATTCTCATAAGGACAATCTTTGATGAAGTGATGCTTGTTATGACAATTGTAGCAAGTCTTTCCTATTAGCAAACTCCTTCTTCCCGCTTGGATTGTTTGCTAGATCAACTTGAGCCTTTGCCTTGGCCGGGTCACGCCAAAATGTCCTTGTTGCAAGAGCTATGTGACCATGGAGGGCTTGTTCAAGATCATCGGGAGGAAGGTTGTTCGGGCATGCTTCAACTTCATCATGTTCATCAAGGCACACAACCTTGGCCTTCAAAGCAAGAGAGGGACCTTGTTTCATTCCCATGGCCCTAGCACGGTTGTCTAGAGCATTCTTGGTGGCAACCTTGGAGGCTTGCATCTCTTGCATAACTTCATTGGATGACATCTCAAGGTAGTTGTTTTCCTTTGGCCTTCAAGTCAACGGGCTCGAAGGGCATGAGAGCATTCACATACTTCCTTTGATCCAAGCATCATCCACATAGGTTGCCCCAACATTATAAAAGGCTTTGGCAAGAATCTTGAGTCTTCCATACATCTCCTCATGAGTTTCATTATCAAGCATGTAGAAACCTTCGGCCTCATTGCTCAAGGCATCAAATCTATTCCTCTTCATGCTTTCATTTCCAAGAAATGCCACCTCAAGGCAATCCCAAGCTTCTTTGGCGTTGGAGGCATGTTGAATGTGATGCATACCATTTTCTCCAACGGCAAGTTCAAGCATGTGAAGAGCGGAGGCATTGAGTTGAGCATCAACCACCTCTCTTCTTGTCAAGTTGTTTGGATCCACGGCCTTGTATCCCACACGTATGATCCTCCAAAGCTCGATAGAGGCACTGTTGACATGAGATTTCATTGAGTGTTGCCAACTAGTAAAAGCCAATGCATTAAGCTTAGGTGGAGGACCTAAGGTATTTAAGCGAGGATGAGGGATAAGTGGGTCGGGAGAGTAGACACCATGGGAGAGACCTCATGGTACTCGGCTTCCCACTTTCCGGCTTGGATGTGGATGGAGGGGGTTCTTAAGGTCGGAGTTTTCAACCCCTTTCTTTTTCTCTTTTTCCTCCTCGGTATCACCGTCATTGGAGTTAGCGGAGTCCTCAGTGAGATGGTCTCCGTAGGAACCTTGCCACTTGCGAGTTGCTTGAGCAAGTCACGCATCTCAGCAAATTGGGTATCGATGGACGATTTCAATGATGTTTCCATCGTTTTGAGATCGGCCATGGATGCCGGAGTGGCTTGGTCCTTCGCGGACTCATCATCACTTTGTGTCATACTTCTCTTAGGCGGTTAAGCCCAACAAGAGAGCCGAGGCTCTGATACCAATTGAAAGGATCGTATGACACCTAGAGGGGGGGGGGGGAATAGGTGCTACTTCAATTTTAGTACTTTTTCAAATTAGGCTTGACACAAAAGGTAAATTCTCTAGATATGCAACTAAGGTGAATTTACCTATATGACAAGCTAGCAACTAAACAAGATACACGAAGTAAAGACTGTAAACAAGGATAGAAGTAACCGAAGTGAAAGCACGCGGAGACACGGATGTAATCCCGAGTTCCTCCTTTTTAGGGGAGTACGTCTCGTTGGAGAGGTGTGAGCTACCACGAAGGTCAAAACTCAACCGCCACAAAGGCGTCACCTTCTTCTCCGATGAACCGCACCACAAAGGTTTGGTTCACCTTCCACTATCGGAATCCTTCAAGGCGGAATCCGGAGCCCTTACAACAACGATCCGGGGCACAACCCACAATTGGGTTGGGGGCTCCCGAACAGCTACAAATCTGTCACAAAGACAACAAGTGAGTATAACAAGAAGCTAGGTTTTCCAATGGAAACCCTAGCAAAGGGGCCCTCAAGTAAATGAGGGGGAAATGAAGAACGGCTTGCTGAAGATGTAGATCCGGGCCTTCTCCTTCAATCCTCCAAAGATCAACGAGTTTGGGTGGAGGGATTGGGAGATCTAGTGATTCTTGAGCTTGCAATAATGGTGTCTTCAAGTTTTGGGCGAGCTACCTGGCTGGAGGTAGGTGGAGGGGTATTTATACCCCTCCCAGAAAATTAGCCGTTGCAGTCCACTTAGTCCGGAGTTTCCGGTCTGGGAGGCCGGAAACTCCGGCCTGACTCCGGGGTCACTCCAGACCCTGATACCGCGACTGCCGCCGCGTTGCTTTCTTCGCAGCAACTCCAGATGGGCCGGAAACTCCGCACCCTGAGGGCGAAAACTCCGGCCGCGGCCGGAAACTCCGGGGAAACTCAGGACCTACTCCGGCCTCGATGCAGCGACAGCCGCCGTGAGGCTTCAAAGCCTTGTGGGCCGAAAACTCCGGCCTGGCCAGACAAACTGCAAACTCCCTTTTCTTCGACAATTGTTTTGATGCAAACTGAATTATTTTTTTCATTCCTGCACCACTTAACATCATATTAAATAATTCCTAGTGTTGTTGCCTAACACACAAAACATGGGGGACATAAAAATATGTCCTTTCACTCATAGCCATTTATCGGACTTAGGTCCACCATCGCCTCTTCGTAGTTCGTAGGTTTGTCATGTTCCATTAACATGACGTTTATAACAAGATTGTTCTACCACATAGTGCGGAACACATTCTCGTACGCCTACGATCTTAGTATGAGCTCAGAGCATTACGATCATTATCATCAGCTTCCTTCCAGTTGTGGAGGACGGTACCAGAACTGTTTTCGTTGCGCCACTCGATGTCTGGAGAGAAAGTTCATTAACATCGTCTTGCTCTACTTTCTTTCCCAGTTATACCCTTGGCAAGAAACTATTTCTTGAGCAAGGCACGTTCCAGCAGCAAATTTGCCTTTGTCGTGAGAAATGTATCCAACTGATTTCTTAGATACACTACAAAGATGAATTTATCTGTTTTAGGTTTGATCATATCAAAACACTAAAATATCGAAACACTAAAATATCGAAACGACAATGTAGGCTAAAAGCCATGCCATCACTCATATGGTATTGCCTCCGCGGATTTAGATGGTTTCCCTATTATCTAACGTGAATGTTTTGTTTCTACCATATGACTTCAATGATCACAATAATTCGATAAGAGATTTTATTTACCACACACTATCCAATAGAGTGTGATTACGACGTCCTAACACACCATAACATTGTGGTGTTCCATGCGGCGCAATTTGTGGAACTCTTTTCACAAGTTTTCCAATGATATGCCAAACTCATAACTCAAATCCTTGTTTCCTCGATCTATATCGCAGGAATTTGATTTTCTTGTTAAGTTTATTTTCTTACTTCACTCCGAACTTGTTTGATCTTATCAAACTTTTCAGACCAGCATTTCTTTAAGTGGATATACCCATATCTACTCAAATCATTGTTGAAGTTTACGAAATAATGATTCCCACTACACGTTGAAGTACTTCATTGATCCACACGCATCATTATGTATGATTTCAACAAATTACATGCCCATTTCCAGAAAACGGTATTTTAGCTATTTTGCAAGTGTCATAAGATCATAATCTAGAGACTCGGAGATCCATCAGAATGGAGCTTCCTCATGCATATAACTCAAAACGTTAGTGCCACAAGATTGTGGTGTCATTACTAAGTTTGTATCCTTTGACATTAATGTTATAAATGTGAGAACTACTACCATCTAGATTCACATAAGAACATTCCATTCATAATCGGTGTATGATCATTAAAGATATTACTCATAAATATAGGACAACAATTTTGTCACTGACAAATATGAGGCAAGGCACACTTATAATGATCATGCTAACAAGCGATCAAAAGGAATTTGTTTAAATCCAAATTAATCCAAACGGTAGATGTCGAGAGAGAGTGTCTATGGCCATCAAAACATATTGCTTGCCATCATCAACACACATTGTCTCTCCATACTTCCAAGCTACTCAAGCAGAAAAACTTGTTTCATAAAACATGACCAGTATCAAAACTCAGTCAACTGCTACAAGTACTTGTTTAGGTAAAACATTCATAACTTGTATATCATATATACACTATCATCATTGGTGACTTCCCGGCGATCTGTTTCATCTTCTTGATTCTTCAACGTAATCAAGAATTCATGAAGGTGAACGATTCCCCTTGCATGACATAGTCTATGACAAAACATTTGCATCTGGCAACGTTTTCTGTCATCCAGTGATCGAGCTGAGCGAGGCGTCTCAATGTCATCAAGTATGACCAATGTCATCAAGTATGACTAATGTCATTAAGTATGGCCAATGTCATCAAGTATGACTGCCACGTGCTCCTTTAATGTGAGTGTTCTCTTCCGTCTTGGTTGAGAAGAAAACCTAATTTACGGTGGATACAGATCATTAGTCTCAGCGACCATTCCAAATGTTCGCGATCTGTCAACACGCACCCACAGTTTATTCTCTATGGCAGAGATCATAGCATACACTGGACTATGATGGAATTATCCGCACAAAACTTGATAATCCAAATTATCCTTTTGTTTAGCGGAATCTCTGGGTTTTATCTCCTATCAGGTTTTGTATAAAAAAAGGTTTGAAACAAGGAGTATCCTCAAGCTACGGTATAAAAATATGAAGTTTGGACCCAACCTTTTAAGTTTCTCAATCGCAGGAAAGCACCTAATTTTAAAAGGTCTATCAAACAGGTTATTATCTAAAAAGGTTTTGCAAGACATAAAGACTTTGTTCATAATAAAATATGGGTTCAAGTTTTAATAAAATAAAACTACTAGAACTCCCACTCAAAAAGAATATCCCTCGCTTCGTTTTAGTGATTACACGATCCCCATCCACTATACTATCCCCCATCGTCAAGGCCGATAGCATAATTTCAAAGGTAGACATCGATATGTCAATCACAACAACTATGTGACTCGTGCTTAACCTTTCGGTCACTGTGTTTCGAGGCCATGTCTGTATATGCTAGCCTCGCCAAAATAACCTCTAGCGTATTGCTTGTGCAACGTGGCTTACACCCACGGTATGCGAACGCAGATACGTCTGACACCCGATCGTCACGGCCTGCCTCGTATTGGAGAACTTTCGGTGGTGCACGCTAAAGGGCGAACACTATATGGTATTTTGGAGAGATCATCTTATATTACTACCGCCGTGTAACTAATATATAACATATATATATATATATACAATATAAGATGCACACAATAACATAACATCAAAAATATAATGTAATGCGACATGATATGGTCTTGCGCCGATGGTCTCCTTCGCGCCCACAGTTTATAAACAATTTACTAAACTTAACTTGACCATATCACATAGCCCCTACAAAATAAAGTTAGACGCTTTCTACTTTATCTTTTGCATGTTTTACGTGGCTGCTAGGGCTTTCGTAAAAGAACCGTTCTTACCTACAAATATACAACCACAACAGCGATTAAATAATTGTCTCTATTACACCCCTTTCAGGGCCCTCCATTGTAAATGCAATATCAACTATTGTAAGAGAGACAGACACCCGCCAGCCGCATATATGGTGCAAGCCATATGTCAGTTGCGGAACCAGTCTCGCGTAAGACTATGCGTAAGGTCGGTCCGGGCCGCTTCATCAAACAATGACACGATATAAACAAGTACACGCTAGAGGGTAACAAATATAGAATCGATGCCCTCATAAACATGAGTCATAAAACCGTACAGGTATATCTACGCATAGATCGGCTCTGATACCACTGAAGGGGATCGTAGGCAGAAAACAAAAATGTTCTTAACAATGATGACCTTAAACTAGCTAGAATCTATTACTATGCAGATATACTGAAGGAGGAGATCGGTGTACATACCCTTGTAGATCGAAAACGGGGATTACGCTCCCGCACAAGCGTTGTTGATGAAGCCGACGACGCCGACCTCAAGGTCGTGTAGAGGAAGACGATGTACTTCCAGTGCCACACGTGTAGCACCTCGTAGCTCTACACACGTACGGTGTAGACGACGACCTCCGGGCTCCAGATCCAGCGAAGCAGCGGAAGCAGAAGACTTGGACCCAGCATCACGGCGGTGTGCGTATGGTGGAGAGAACTCTTTCAAGCCGTGTGCAGCTCCAATTGCGGAGCCGCAACTTAAACGGATGAGAGAAAGGGAGAGGAAGGATACCTTCAAAAGACCAAGGGGCATCCCTATATAAAGGTGGAGGGGAGCTGCCAATCTTGCTGGCTGGGCGGTGTGGGACTAAACCCCACACCAGCCCACCTCCCTCCTTGGTGTGGCAGCCCTAGGTGGGCCCCATGGGGGCCCCATGTGGCCCACCTAGGCTGCGCCATGCCTGGAGCCCATCTGGGGGTAAATTCCCCCTTTTATGGGCCTTTGACCTCCGGTCAAGGCCCATTTAAGGTGGGCTGCCATTAAATTCGAATTAAATCAAATAAAATATATATTTAATCATTAATTATATTAATTAATATTAAATACATGTTATTTAATTTTTTCGACCTCCGAAACATCTTTCGTTGCCCTCCGAACTCCATTGGATATGTCCCGGAACCATTCCGGAACCCTTCTCTATTTTCTCTTCAATATCCAATCTTTATAAAACCGTCGCTTACCCTTAAGTGTGCCACCCTACGGTTCGGGATCACTCCAGACATGATCGAGACACGTTCTCTGATCAATGACCATCAGCGGTGGCTGGACTGCCGTGATAGCCCCTGTGCGTCCACGAATGTCTTTTTATCGTTTGAACCTTAGACGTCTAGTTTCAACCTTTTGCCTAGGATACTTAGATTGTCCGAGACTCGTTCTCCGGTATCACGATTACCGAGCTTGATCTCGTCACTTGACAATTCTATCTTTACTCGTCTGTGATATTACATCTCTATGACCTAGTCACATGCTTGCAAGCTTATTGATGTGATCTCACCGAGTGGGCCCAGAGTATCTATCCTGCTATGTGTATTGGCAAATCATTCTCTTGATCATTCGCCTCGACCACTTCCTTCGGATACGCGAAAGGGACACCTTTATTGTCACGCTAGATAAGACATGACGTTTGATGCAATCAAAGTACTTCCAGAAGCAGCGATTAAATACGATCTCACGGTCAAAGGTATGAACACTACGTTTCTATATATCTTGGGTGTGTGTCCATCCCATCATTCACCTAATGACATGACTCCATTGTCAATTGACATAAATGTCCATGATCAAGAAACCTTGATCATCGGTTGCCCAATGGACTAGTTAAGAGGCTACTAGGGACCTGGTTGTTTACATACCACACATGCATTAATGTTTCCGCTTAATACAGTTATAGCATGGTACAAAACTTATTATGAACAATTGAGATATGACAAATAAAATATCCTTATTAATTGCCTCTAGGGCATATCTCCAACACATATGCTGCTCGTGCCATTGATTTTGGGCTAATATATTTTTTGAAAATGGCTCTTTTGGTGTTAGAATAAATGACAAGAATAGTAACTATGCCACAGCTAGAAAAGCTCTCAAACAAGGTGACTCCCCGTCGCCTTATTATTTCATCTAAAATGTTGGCTAAAACTGCTAGAAGTGGGATCATTACCGTTTGCTACCTGATATTTTTTAGGGGGAATTCTAAGTATACAGTACGCCGATGATACTATCATATTTTTGCAAGCAGATGTTGATGTGGCTACAAACCTTAAACGGATTTCAACCTTTTTTGAGTCTGGTCTTCGAATTAACAATAACAAGAGTGACATGATGACGGTCAATATGGATGATCAACAAGCTAACTTGTTTGCCCAAATATTCTGCTATAAGAGAGGTTCTTTGCCCTTTAAATTTTTGGGTGTCCCTCTCCATTTAGGAAATTTATCCGAAGAGGATCTACAACCCATCATTGATAGAATAATGAAAAAAATACAGGGCGGAAAGGCAGCTTATTGCCTTATGGAAGCAAGTTAATGTTTATGAAGTGTTGTCTTTCTTGCATTCCTACGTACTTACTATTATATTTTTTTCCAAATGGGCAATAATCCAGGCTATAAATCTCAGACGACCCACTTTTTGGGGTGATAAGAGGATACTAAACGGTATCATGCAGCTAACTGGGACTTTGTTTCCTTAAGAAGGTAATATGGTGTCCTTGGGGTACATGACTTAAGGGATTTTAACCTGTGCCTTTTGGCTTTCTGGATTAAAAGATACAGCCTAGTTCAAAATAAACTATGGAAGACAATTGTTGAATATAAATACAAAAATTCTTCCCCCAATATTTCATGGACTCATGGGGGCATAGTTTCTTGTTTTTAGAAAGGGTAGTCTGGGCTGTTGACTATGTTAGAATGGGATACAAATAGGAGACTGGGAATGGACACAAGGTAAAAATTTGGGAAGATGTGTGGGTTGGGAAATGCGGCCTGGCTACTACTCCCTCTGTAACTAAATATAAGACATTTTGGTAGCCAATTTTGAGCTACCAAAACATCTTATATTTAGATACAGAGTGAGTACATAGTAGGATCTTTATGTTATTGCCAACGAACAACATGTGTCTGTTGCTGAGGTTTGTGATGATCAGGATATGAAAATCTCTTTTAGGAGATGTGTTGATATTAATCTTATGTCAAAATGGTGTGAACTGGTATAACTAACTAAAAGTATTCATCTTTACGATAATGCTGATGAAATTATTTGGAAATATTCTACCTCTGACACTTACTCCGTGAGTTCCTTTTACACTATTGTGAACAATAGGGGGTGGTACCCGTTACTTACTTCGGCTATCTGACATTTATGCGTTCCTCCAAGGATCCATGCATTTTTGCGGTTATTGTCTGATATAGACTATTGACAAGAGATAATTTGAATAAATGTAGACCGGCAACCCACAAAAGTTGTGTTCTCTGTGATGAAGGTGAAAGTGTCCGTCTTCTTTTTTTTTAGTGTATTATGGTGTCCCAGATTTGGAGATTGGTTGCCTCTTTCTTTAAATGTGAGTTGGGTACTAATTTTGAATCAATTTGTCATTGGTGGCTTAGTGAGAAGAAATATTGCTTTTAGCCTTAATATGTTATCTTCGCCCACCTTATGATGTGTTTGGAACTTGAGAGATGGAATTTGCTTTCAGTGGACACCTTGGTCGAGGATGACCTATGTCTGAAACAAGCTGGTGCTGACTCTGTACTGATGGAAGAAACTACACAACTCTCACAATCGAAGCTCCTACATGAATGCAAATTGCTGCTGGAACATGTAAGATGGGAGTTGCTCTGAATCGCATGGATGTGATGCTGGCGAACCACGGGGTCAAGAGCAAAAGGGAGCTCATTCGCCAATAGAGCAAAGGGGAGCCGAACTGCGTGATGTTTTGAAAAACTTGTAAAGTTGGCATTATGCTTGGCCTATTTCTGGTTGCTACCTTTTGTTTCTCGTTTCTGAATAATGTGATTTCGTTTGCTTAAATGAAATCGGGAGGTGGCTGTAATTTTCTCTAGAAAACCGTTCAGAGTATTACGTCAAGTAGGTCTCGGAAGATCCGTCGAGACTGTGAACACTACTCCCTCTGATCCTAAATGTAGGCATTTTAAACTTTTTCTTAATCCGTACATATCTAAACATATTTTAGTGTATTGATTCACTCATTTATGTCCATATTTAGTCCACATTAAACTGATCAAAACATTTTATATTTTGAAATGGAGTGGTTAAATCAGACCGAGGTAGTCCAATCTATTTATTCGTCATGACCATATCACACACGTCTGGCCTTCTGTGTCAAGAATAAAAAACCTGATCATGCATCTACGTCAGACGTTACACAGACACATATGTAGTCTCGTCGCCTTTATTTTTTGTCGGGCCGCTCACACGACCCACAACCGATAACCGAAACAGGCAACAACACGTCGTTTACGCACAGGGGCGTCAGGCGAAGAAGAGCAGGTCTTCCGCCAGTCGCCGCGCGGCATCGCGGCCCAGCAGCTTCTCGACGACGGCCACGGCGTACTCCATGGCGGTGCCGGCGCTCCTGCTCGTGGCCACGTTCCCGTCAACCACCACCCTGTTCTCGCACTCGCTAGCGTCAGACAGCAGTCCGGTCATGGATGCGCACGTCGTCGCCTTCTTATCCTGCACACTCGTCATAAGTCAGACATATATATTTTTTAGGATAAGGTGGTACCACCGATTCGAATAGATAGAATAAGAATTGACCCAGTTTATAAGGAAACTGGACCTAAAAACCATACAAACTGTACAAAATCATGTTTATGAGGATTTTTTCTAAAACAGGACCAAAAAACCGCACAGACGAAGCGACCCGTCGCCCACACGAAACAAGTCGACCAAACGCCACCCGTTCCGGGGCCGCCGCCCCGGCGAATCAACCAGATCAACATTCGCATTGCCCGAAAGCGATCCAGTCATGGTCGACGAACTCTCTGCCCGCGCAGTCTTCATCCATGTTGCCACCAAAACCACCCTGTTCCGGGACCGCCACCCCGACGTAGCAACCAGATCGACCTTCGCATTGCCCGAAGGCGATCCAGTCAGGTCGACGAACCCTCTGCCGCGCAGTCTTCATCCAGGTCGCCACCCAAACCCACGCTAAATAACGGCTCTACCTCATGGAACCATCGTAGCGTGGGAGACCGAGGCCGCCGCCTCGACGTCCACCACTGTCCGGGGCCGCTGCCCCGGGATCCACCTCCCTCGACCACGGAGCCATCCTACACATCCACCGCGAATCCGTCGCACCGGGAGGGCCAATGACTCTAAGACGACGCCTCCAACAAGGTAGTGGCGCGTCCGTCACCGTCATCTGCTCCCGACAGAGCTTAGGCTTTCACCCGGAGTTCATCGGACCACTCTCGTCGGGTCGGGTGTCAATGCTCCACAACGATGCAAACAAGAAGGAGAACGGCGCCAAGAGGCGTCGCCATCGTTGGCACCGACCGGAGTCGGTGCAAGGCTTTCGCCCGATTTCGACCCGCCCACAAAGCTCAGGGAGCAGCAAAGATGGCCGGGTGCATCCGTGGCCGACCGCCTAGCTCCACCGCGCTGGACTCCTCCACGCCCTGCCCTCCTCCACGCACGGGCCTCCCGCC
Source organism: Poa pratensis (assembly GCA_947311845.1). NCBI lineage: Eukaryota > Viridiplantae > Streptophyta > Magnoliopsida > Poales > Poaceae > Poa > Poa pratensis. Next base: position 13,801,372 of record CAMZMU010000106.1, read on the forward strand.
AGCAGCCCCAGCAGCCCGCTCCACAACATCATCTCGGCGCCCAGGAACACCCCAAGCCGGCGATGCGCCCGACCTCCACCGGCGCCGAAGCCAGCAGCCCCGTTGCTACTGCGCCCCTCGACCTCTGCTCCTCAACGCCGACCCGTCGATGCCGCTTCTTGCTCTGGCCGCTCACCGCCCGCACGGCCCGCTAGGCCCAGATCGAGCCCGGCCGGGCCAGATCCGCCGAGCACCAGCACCGCACGGGCGAGGCCCTCCCGCACCAATGGCGCCCACGCGCCGCACCGCCGCCAAGAGACCTCGCCGACCTCACCAGCACCACCCGAGCCCGCCGGCTCGGCTTCCCAGCCCCGACCGCCGCCGCCCCCACGCCGGTCTTCCACCTCTCGAAACGTGAGGACCATCCCCCCGACCACCTTTTGGCAGCGGGGGGCGCCGCCACCGCCGCGGACGGAGCCAACGACGGCAGCGGCAGGAAGGCGCCGGAAGGGAAGAAGGTTTGGCGGCGCGGGTTTTCTCCCCTAGCGCCGCCGGGGGGAGCGACGCGAGGGGTGTTGTTCCATTCTTTTAGTCAGACATATATGATCGGTCGGAGAAAAGTGAAGATTATACAGTCGGATCCGACACTTGCCGTGAGCAGGCCGTGGGGTTGGAGCACATGAGCTGTGGCAGCGCCGATGGCGCCGTAAGGTCTGTTCGCTTCAGCCTGCTTCTTCAGCAGAGCAACCAGCTTCTCGCATCTCCCAGCGTTTCTGCACCCGGCATGCCGCCCTGTTTGAATCAAGGAAATAGAGTTCAATCAATCGATCGAGCTTTCGTGAAGTTTTTGCGTGCCAGGTACTTGCCGGCACGATGATCAGGTCGAACTGCGTCTGATCGGCAGCGTCGTCCAGCATCACGTCGGCGACGATTCTCATCCCGTAGCGCGCGGCGATCTCGACGCCGTCCTCGACGGACGCGACGACGACGTTCGCGTTGGCTCTGCGCAGGGCGTTGATGATCGTTATCGCCTCCATCTCCTCGCAGCCGTTGGCTAGTGGAAGAAGAACCTGAAGATCAAAGAATTGAAGGCCGGCAGACAAACGATTTCAGAGGAGTTGGTGATCCAGGATCAGGAGCGAAATTTCAGAAAGTTTGTAGTACTCCGCGCTTTTGCAATAGATGCACCTGGGGTGTGCCGCTGCACTGCCACTGAACTGGGTTGAGTTCTTTCGTGCTATACCCCGATTCGTACCTCACTAGCTGATGAACAACAAAGACATGATTAAACACCTATTGTAGTTGTTTTGATAAGAAAAGTACGGCTAGCCGTCTGGAAGCAACTAGACAGCCACATCAAACGAAGTAGCAGAGCAAGAATGGGCACCAATTGTTCAGCAATCTGCTCGACCTTCTCCTTCCCATATAGCTGTCTCACCAAAGCCAGCGCAAACTCCGTCGACGTCGCCGGCCCACGGCTCGTGACGACGTTGCCGTCCACCACCACGTTCGCGTCAACTGAGGTCACCTCCGGAGGGAAGTATTCCACGAATAGTGGATGAGCAGTCGCCTATACGTTCATATCATCATATGTACAAGCACGGATGTAGTGAAATATGTTTAACGTAAGTGCGAACAGAACTACTCCGAGCAATGCAGATGTCAGTGTCAAGGACTCAAGGTTTACCTTGTGGCCATTGAGTAGTCCCCAGGGCGCCAGCGCCAGCGGCGGTGCGGCGCAGATGGCGGCGTAGAGCCCTCCCTTCTCCGCGTGGCTCCTCACTATGCCCTCCAGCGCCGCGCAGGCGCCGAGGTTCGCCGCGCCGGGGACGCCACCCTGCATCACTCGAGCAAGAGCATCAGAGGAGCCCGCGAACGACCAGAACGGCCGGTGTCGGAGCGCATACGTACGGGGAGGACGATGAGGTCGTAGGAAGCGGCGGCGCAGTCGGTGACAAGTGCGTCGGCGACGATCTTGACGCCGTACATGATCTCGACGAGAAGGGCGTCGCCAGCGGAGGCGACGGTGACGTCGGCGCCGGCTCGGCGGAGGATGTCGATGGGGACGGACGCCTCGACCGGCTCCGTGCCGGCGACGATCGGCACCAGCACCTGCTTGTCGCGCAAAGTAGCTGGAGAGGTCAGGCCGTGCCGGGCTGCCGACTAAGCGAGAAGATCGCACGGCGCCAAAGATGCGTGCAATTGCAATGACCGAATTGACTAGTGAGAAAGCAAGAGTAGTACCTTCTTAGGGGAAGGAGACGTCGCCATGGCGAGCTGCCGTGGAGTTGAGATTGAGGTGGAACTGTGGAAGTGATGTAGTACTGGTGTCCGGTGGACGCGCGGCGAGATATGCAGATGCAATCATGCTATCGATAATTATCGTCGTGGGACCTTACAGAAATTTGAGGAACTACATGCATGCACCGAGACCGGGAAACAGGCACAGGTATGGTGTGTGGCTGTGTGCTACTGCTGTCTGCCGGTGAAGACAAGTCAATGAATGGTCATGGGCTCATAGCCTCATATTCCGGGACGACAGCTCTCAAAAAAATGTGGCTACCATCACTGATTGGCCAAGCCTATGCTATCGATGGTCTCCGGTGGATAAACCAAAACGAACTAGTCACTTGGATAAACGAAAAGGACTCGATCACTTGCCATCCTTGATTGTTGGAAATTGTTGGAAAGAAAGAAGGACGCGTCTAGCGAGCGCTTAGGCGCCCGTTCGTCACCTTGAGCGCTCAGTTCTCAGAGATGTCACGTCGGATATTTGCTTAGTTGGAGGAAAGAGAACGAAGAGAGAGAGGGTTGTCTTCTCTTAGCTAAGGGATGATCTCTTAAGAAATAAGAGAAGGCTATTTTGTCTATTGTACCATATGCTCTCCGTTATTAACATAATTTCTGGGTTGCGGCCCACGGCATGGAGTTACAAGACTCCTTCCCCAGGCGGCCGCTGGTCAGTACAAGCAGAGATCCCGAGCAGATGCAGGAGCTGCTCACACAGATCAGAGCACACATCGCCTCCCCCTTGTTACCCCTCCCCGATGTGCAAGTGGTGCGACGCAAAAGATACAAGTATGTGCCGGAAAGCCAGAAGAGGCGCAGTTCAAGAATTGCGGCCAAAGCGAGAACAACGCCAGCCTCGGCAGTCAAGCAATCGCAGCAGGTTCTGATGGCGCAGCTCGGCATCGCCTCACAGGAGGAAGTCATCTCCCAGGAACACATGGAGCAATACGCGCAATATTTTGCGGGGCCGATGACAGCGGAACAGGTGCAAGCACTCGCCTCCCTCTTCGGGTTGCTGGTGCCTGTCGACATCGATGAAGGCGGCTTGGCTGTGGTCTGAACCACAGTGCAGCAGTTTTAGCAGAACTTTCTTATGGAATACATCAATCATATTTTGGCGGTCTGGAATATCAGAGGCTTGAACGACCCTAACAGGCAGGCGGAAGCGCATGCACTAGCGGAGGAGCACAATGTCTCGGTGATCTGTCTTGTAGAATCCAAACTGGAGGTTGTAGATCGCTACTTGATAATGAAAATATTTGGCCCCCGGTATGACGAGTTTGTCTTCTTACCAGCAGTTGGCACGGCAGGGGGAATCATTGTAGCATGGCAGTCCCGCCTGGTCACGGTGGCTTATCCGCGTGTGGATGATTATTCAGTAACTGCACATTTTTCCTTCGTGGATGGTGGCACACCACGGTATATGGCCCCACGGCTGAGGAGCTCAAGCCTGCATTTCTGGATGAGCTGCGCGAAATCAGAAACACTTGCAATGGTAAATGGACGGTGGCGGGCGACTTCAATCTCATCTTGGAAGCCGCCGACAAGAATCAAGGGGTGATCAACCGCAGATCTCGGGGACGGTTCCGTCGCTTTGTTAACGATGTCGAGCTAGCTGAGGCACCTCTCATCGGCAGAAGGTTTACCTGGTCGAACGAGCGCACAACTCCGACACTCGTCAGGCTAGATCGTTGGTTCTACTCTTCAGATTGGGACACGGCTTACCCTAATAGTCTGCTGCAAGCACTATCCTCCGGCATATCTGATCATTGCCCAATTCAGATGTCAACAAACGTCAGTTTTCATAGTAAGCGTAGATTCCACTTCGAGAGTTTTTGGACATCCATGCCAGGATTCTCTGATGCGGTTACTGCAGCTTGGGGGGCTCCGGTGACAGACAGAGATCCGCTGCACGCGCTGGACTCCAAACTCCGGATCACCGCCAAGGCGCTCACCTCCTGGGGTCAGAAGCGGATCGGGAAGATCAAGAAACAGTTGATGATGGCCAGAGAAGTGGTTTTCCAGCTGGATGTTGCGCAGGATTCGAGGGTTCTCACATCTGCAGAAAGCTGGTTAAGGAAGGAATTGAAGAAAAAGATCCTGGGCTACGCCTCGCTCGAGCGTACGATCGCACGCCAACGTTCCCGCATCCTCTGGCTGTGAGATGGGGATGCCAACACATCGTATTTCCACGCGCATGCCAGCAACCGCCGGAGAAGAAATCATACGTTCAAATTGAGATATGATGGCCGGGTGGAAACATCACAAGAGGGCATGAACGAGATCAGCACTATCTTTTTTGAGAAGCTGCTGGGCACCCCACAGTCTCGCTCCAGCACGATCAATCTGGACGCGTTGGATTTTTCCGAAGTCGATCTCTCATCGCTGGAAGAGAGCTTTACTGAAGCTGAAATTTGGGAGGCGATCAAGTCACTACCACCAGACAAGGCGCCCGGCCCTGATGGATTCTCGCTACGATTTTTCCAGACTTGTTGGGCGGTGATCAAAGCAGATGTCATGGTGGCCATCCAGCATTTGACAACACAAGACAGTCGCAGTTTTCAAGCTCTTAACCGTGCATTCATTACCATGTTGCCCCAAAAAGCCTGCGACAGTGGATCTTGCTGATTTCAGGCCGACCAGCCTTCTGCACAGCTTTGCAAAAATCTTCTCGAAGGCATTGTCTCTGCGCATCGCTCCTAAATTGGACTCACTGATTGCCACCAACCAGAGCGCATTCATCAAAGGCCGGACGATTCAAGACAACTTCATGTTAGTAAGTCAATCACTGAAAACCTTCCATCGGCGTCAGGTTCCTGCGCTCTTCCTGAAACTCGACATTGCCCAGGCATTCGATTCGATATCCTGGCCTTTTCTTTTTGAGGTTCTTCGTCGCCGTGGTTTTGGGCTGAGATTATGCTACTGGGTTTCGATCTGTCTATCCACGGCTAGCACTAAAGTTTTGGTGAATGGGTTCCCGGGTGAGCAGATTTTTCACGCAAGAGGACTAAGGCAGGGAGATTCAATCTCTCCATAGTTGTTCATCCTGGTAATGGAAGTCCTGACCGTGGTTTTTGCCAAAGCGGAGACAGCGGGTATCTTCGAGCCGCTGAGCAGATGGGGAGTGCGGCACCGACTCTCAGTTTACGCAGTCAACGTCGCAATGTTCATCAGACCACTTGAGGCAGAACTGACAGCGGCAAAGCAGCTTCTGGATTGCTTTGGTGAAGCTTCAGGGCTCGTCACCAATCTCAATAAAAGCGCAATTGTGCCAGTACGATGTAGCACAGATGAGGTGGAACAGATTCAGCCGGCCTTCCCCTGCCAACTGTCGGTGTTCCCATGTAAATACCTTGGACTCCCATTGTCACCAAGGGCTTTGAAGAAACTGGATTGGCAGCCTTTGCTGGATGAATTGGCAAGACGTTTGGCAACCTGGAGAACCGCAATGCTTACCGAGGCAGGGAGATTAGTACTGATCAACTCTGTCCTGATGACAATGTCCATCTACCACATGCTTTCCCTGGATCTACCTCCATGGGTAATCAAGCAGATCAACAAATTCTGTCGCTGTTTCTTTTGGCGCGGCACCGATGACGTGAAGGGAGGACACTGCAGGGTTGCGTGGGATCAAGTATGCAAGCCCAAGGAGTTCGGTGGACTTGGTGTCCACAATCTGCGAATTCTCAACGATGCTCTCCGAATAAGATGGAAGTGGTTAGAGAAGAACGGGCCCCTGAGATCATGGAACGGGCTGAACTTCAGCTTATCCCCAACGGCAGAAGCCATGTTCTATGCGGCGACACAGTGCACAGTGGGAAACGGAGAGCTGACGCTATTCTGGCACGATTGTTGGATCGGTGGTCGCAGTGCCAAATCAATTGCTCCAGCCCTGTTGGAGTTTATAAAACCTGCCAGTGCGTTGCAGATGACAGTAGCACAAGCGATGCAGAACGACTGCTGAATTTCCAAGATCGCCGGGTCTCTGTCCGTGTCGGCAATTGTTCAGTTCATAACCCTTTGGCAGGCCATCAGACTAACAGCGCCACTTACGGCAGTTCCGGACAGGTTCAAGTGGAAGCTGACCAACGGAGGCAACTACACCTCAAAATCAGCATATTTGGCATATTTCAGTGGCACAATTCAAGCTGACTATGCTTGCAACTTGTGGAGCAGCTGGGCACCTCTAAAAGAGAAACTTTTTATGTGGCTCGCGCTGCGGAACAGGTGCTGGACAGGAGACAGACTCAGAAGAAAGGGACTCCCAGGTCCGTCGGTGTGTCTGCTGTGTGATCAGATGCCGGAATCCATGGATCACCTCTTGATGCAGTGTCCAATGGCGAGATCAATATGGTACCAAGTGCTAGACGCCAGGGGACTTAGCCGGTTCACACCGACGCCCACAAGCAACCTGAGAGATTGGTGGTACAATCTGAATTCTTGCCAGCCGAAGAAGAATAGACTTGAGTTGGTTACTCTTGGCATCGCCTGCTGTCGCTGTCTGTGGCTGGAAAGAAATGACAGAAATTTCGAGAGAAGACAGGCGACTGACAGTGTTGTAATTAGGTTGATTCAGCAAGAGTTTGATTTGTGGGTGCAGGCTAGACGAGGTGCGGGTAGTAGCGAGGAGTAGTGAAAGGGCATGGCGCCCCCATGTGTGGTTTTGGTAATTAATGACAATCCCTATGGACTAATGGTTGCATTGAGTTATTCTTGTAGTGTTTGTCCATAGGCAAATGCTTGAACTCCATATGTTGGATTCAAGGTTGATGCCATAAATATATTGATATAATGGAGTATTTGGCATCAAGATCATCGAGTTGTATGGATATATTTGATATGATCAAGAAAGAAGAGTATGTGATGACCAAGTTATTATTCGAGGAGTTATCCGATGATTGGTCATATGCGAGTTGAGCATATTGCAAGTATGTCTTGAAGAAAAGAATTGTGTGATCATTCATGGTTATCTTCAAGACATCATCTATTGAAAAGAGAAGAAAAGATACAAGGTTGATCAAGATTTTGATCAACACACAAAGCTACAAAATGTACCAAGTGGGATCATGTATCTCTTGGTATGGTAAGCAATTGTCCATATAGCTTTGTGAACTAACCCATGATATGTGTGTTGCATTTCTATGTGTGGTTAGATATCTTTCCATGGGCTTGCATCAAATGAAGATTTCATATAGCCCATGATCGATGACGTCAAGTGGTGATCGTCATCAATGTTGAGAAGCGCAAGTTCAAGAGGAGCATCTCGAAGAAATCCTAGGCTTGAAGCTTGTCACCCATTTAGAGATAATGTTCATGTGAAGATGTGCCTAAGAGAGGCTCTCCCATAGTGGAGTATGGGGGAGCAATGTTTGAGTCTTCACCAAGCGAAGCGCAATCAAGAAAGGTGGTCCACTTGAAGAGTTCAAGATCGAAGTCATCTAGCTCAAGTGGAATGCGCAAGGCAAAGGTATGATAGGGTTTCTATTTTACCGGTCTCGTGGTACTAGTTGGGAGACCGGGTTATAGGATAGATACCGTACTATCAAGAGGGGCTCTCGATTGAGCTTTAGCGTATCAGTTGGAGAGAGCTCAAACCTTTGCATACTTGCCTTCATCATCTTTCTTGGTTCTTATTTGGATTTTCTCCTTGTTGGGTTTTGGTGCTTGTTGTGATCTTCATGACAAGCCCAAGTTCTCCGAAAACGGATTTCGTATGGAAAACTTGTTGCGTTTTCAGGTTGGAAATATTATCGGTCCACCTTCGAGATAGGGTCCACACCTTCCCATGTGTGGTATCCCCTCTATATTTGTGACCCTGAATATTTCCAACCTCGTTGGTTTCATCTCGTTTGGAGCTTCCTTGCAAAAGTTATTGCGGTTCTCTTTTTCTGGTTCTGCAGTTTCTTCTTAGGCCGGTAGTACCGACCCTATCCCGGTACTACCGGGTGACCCCATGCGGAACTACCGCGGCCAGTACCGGGCCCAGTACCGCATCTCCGGATGGCTCTCTGCCTCTCGAAGTTTTTACCCGGTAGTGGCGCGGTACTACCGGGAATGGAGCACTACCGGGCCAGGTGGTCCGGTACTACCGTTGCGCGCCGAGTCAGGGAGCGCTGGCTGATCTTCGTTCTTCCTCGAGTCAACGCGGCTCGGTACTACCGGGATCGGCCCGGTACTACCGCTGCGGCCTTTTTCGTCTGCAACGGGCAGATTTCTGAGGGGACCTATTTAAGGGGGTTTCTTCCCCAACGGTTAGACCCTCTTGAGCTCGAAATTTGCCACCATTGTTGACCTTGTTGAGCTTTGCTATCTCTCTATTCCTCCATGATTCTTGCCTCCATTTAGTGGGAAAAGAGAGAGGAGATCTAGATCTATTGTTCCACCAATCCATCTCTCCTCTAAGTGAGGGGAAGTCTTTGGATCTAGATCTTGGAGTTCCATTTGTTGAGTTCTTCCTTGTTCTTCCTCTCTTCTCCCCCCACAAGCATTAGTTGCTTTTGGTGGGATTTGGGAGTGAAGGATTTGACCACTTCTAGTGGTCTTGCCTTCTTGCATCGGTTGCATCGGTTTGAGTTCTCCACGGTGATACGTGGAAATCGAAGTTGAGAAGCTTGTTACTCTTGGGTACTTGGGGTGCCCTAGAGCTTGTCCTCTTGGGTACTTGGAGTGCCCTAGACGGTCCTTGTTGATCTCGGAGTTTTGGTGGCTCGCGGATAGTTGGGAGCCTCCAATTAAGTTGTGGAGTCGCGCCCCAACATTGTGATTCTTGTGGTTTTGGGAGCCGCGGGAATTCGGTGAGAGCCTCCAATTAAGTTGTGGAGTGTGCCTCATCCTTGTACGGGTTCGGTGACCACCCTCAAGTGTCCCATAGTGGTTCGTGGCACTCTACATTGGTAGAGGCACGAAGGAGATTACGGTGTGCCATTTGACGGCTATTCGGAGATCACTTGTGACTCCGCACCGCTCCAACGGAGACGTAGCTTCCATTGGGAAGTGAACTTCGGGATAAATCATCGTCTCCAAGTGCCTCGGTATTTCTATACCCGAGCTTCTTACTTATGCTATTTACTTTGTGATAGCCATCGAGCTTGAAGTAATATATCTTGCTATCACATATTTGCTTATTTTGTTTAGCATAAGTTGTTGGTGCACATAGGTTAACCTAGTTTGTTTAGGTTTCGTGCTTGATAAATTAAACGCTAGTTTTATTCCGCATTTATTCAACCCTAAACCATAGAAGAATTTTAATCGCCTATTCACCCCCCCTCTAGGCGACATCCGTGTCCTTTCAAGTAGGCCTAGTTGTAGCAGACTGGAGTGTGCGTTACTGTGTTCACAACATTGTAATGCCCCTTTTCTCCTCCCCTTAATGTCATGACATGCATTCCATGCATGTTCTTGAAAAAAAATTAACATAATTTCTTTCTAAATTTATTTAGTTCTCATTAATTGCTAGAGATGATAATAAGAGATAATGTATTGTACGACTACTATTTATTGGCTTCTCTAAGTGACGTGGAGGGCTAAGAGAAGATCAGCCTTCTCTACCATTATACATGCCCTTAAGGAAAGTTAATTCGTAAACCACATGCATTTATCTACAGGTTTAAACGGAAAATCTCAATACCAGGCGCGCGAGATGCACATGCAAAAGTATCAGCCTATACGTGCACTTATTAGCACTTCATTTTTTAAAATGCCGTAACTTTTGAAGCGGGAGTCAAAACTAAGATTCGCTTTCACCATTATATTTCTCACAATGAGCTCTTCAAAATAAGATCCCGTATGAGTATATTTCGACAACAAAAAATTCACAAGCAACTTTGAATCGGTAAGGTGCAACTTTAATGCTACAGAAAGCAACTTTGTTGTTAGGCTGACTCTTTGTCCATATATCAAACCCGACATGTAAATCGTATATAATGACTAGCAAATGGCGCAACTTTTGTGGTTGTCGAAACAAGTTTGTGGACGTCGAAACAAGTTTGGTGAGCGAGGCGGCAACTCGCCGAAGCAACATTTATGGACGCCGAAACAATATTTGTGGGCGAGGGAGCAACTTTTGTGGGCGACAAATCAACTTTTGGTGGGGACGAAGCATCTTTTGTAGGCGACGAGAAGCAACTTTTGTGGTCGCCGAAACAAATTTTGTGGGCGCCCAAGCAACTTTTGTGGGTGAGAAAGCAACTTTTGTGGGCGCTGAACAACTTTAATGGGAGCCGAAGCAAAATTTGTGGGCGACGACGCAACTTTTGGTGGGGACGAGGCAACTTTTGTGGGCGCCGAAGTAACTTTTGTGGGCGCTAAAGCAACATTTGTGGGCGACGGAACAACTTTTATGGGCGAGGAAGCAACTTTTGTTGGCGATGAAGCAATTTTGTTGGGCGCAGAAGCAACATTTGTGGGCGACGAAGCAACATTTGTGGGCGACCGAACAACTTTGTGTGCGACGAAGCAATTTTTATTGCGGACAAAGCAAGTTTTGTGGGCGTCGAAACAACTTTTATGGGTGAGGAAGCAACTTCATATACACCGGTAGATATTTTGCAAGCAAGCAATAAACAACCTAACAAACAAAGGTTAACAACGGTGAAGTGCAAAAAAAAAAGGTGAACAGTTCTAAATTGTCCAGGTTCTATGTGGAAATCAAATAAAAACACAAGCTTGTAGCCTGTTTTTTGAATTCCTGTGAGTCCAGGGGTCTTCTAGCAAAAAGGATGAAGAGATAAGGTCCTCCGACCTTTCTCCTGTAACGATGCAGCCTGAATATGAGCGTGGAGGCGCTGGAGTACGCTGCTCATGGCAGTTGGTCGTCTGCCTCCGACGCCACTCCACGAGGTCGCCTCGAGCCGCCGTTTTGGGGAGCAGCACCGGGCTGGTGTCTGGCCACTGCCTCGGGCTGATAGCCGCAGAGAGCTGCGCCGGTGAAGAGCGGCCGCCTGTGGGCGGTGAGGATCTGGACCGACTGGACGGCCGCCAGCCACTGCCGTCGTGGGCGGCTTTGGGGACGCGGGGTGGAGAGGAGGCCGGGGGTGCACGCTGAATCGCTGAGGACTTGTTTACTTCCGGTGTATTTTAGGGGATCGGAACGAAAAATCCCCAAAAATACCAATAGATCGTTTACTACTCCGATTTTGAAAGGGATAATCCTCAAATATCTCCCACCAACCACTTCAATTTTGCTTAGATTGAAAACACTAGGTCATGCTAGTATATTTTTGGGGAAGAGTATTTGATGAGAAATGTGGGGATTGGATGAAAGGGTTGGATTCACCAAATCAACTCCAATCGCCAAACTTTCCAACCTCAGAAATACCAGAGGAGTAAACAAGGGGGCGCGCGTGCTGGAGGGGACGCCAGCAAGGAGCGCACTTTCCAGTGCCTTCCGGCGCCGCCGCGCGTGTGAAAAGAGTCGTGAGCGCTCGGAACAACCCGATAGGGCAGCTGCGCTCTTAAGCTTTTACCAAGAAAGAAATAGAGGGGTTTTCCGGTCTGTCGAATTGTCAGCGGCAGCTCTTGTAATCAGAAATACTCACTCCATCTCTTACCATCACTGATTGGCCAAGCCTCTGCTATCGATTGTCCCCGGTGGATAAATGAAAACGAACTCAATCACATGGATAAACGAAAAAGGACTCAATCACTTGCTATCCTTGATTGTTGGGACATCTAGTCTAGAAAGAAATAAATAGACGGGTCTTCCAGTCTGTCGAATTATCAGCGACCACTCTTATAATCAGAACGGAATTGTTTCACGTACGACGTTTCTCGTCCGACAATTGTACGACACTTCCTTCTATCGTGCTAATTTCGCAACTCCGTTCCCAAGGCCCGGTCCAAGGCCAAACCCGTAACAATCCACCCTAAGCCATCCACGATTCCACTTCTTACCGATCTCTTCTTGCTAATCTATAAATCAGTCTCACCAATATGTAATTTTCTAAGACATGTGAAGCCGATCTATTACAAGCATACTAAAAAAACAAAAACCACGTAGTGTCGTAAGGACGTGGAGGACTGCATGGTTGCGGCGGCCGGTGGCAGCGGCGACTACCAAGCAGCAGCTACAGTGGGCGACTGAACTCGAAGTTGCAAAGACATGGTTGCGGTAGGAGTGGCGGAAACCGAAGACGAGGATGACGTGAGAGAATAGGTGCTCGTTGCCTCGTTGGAGTTATGGAGAACCAAGTACATAGCGTCGGTGGCATTGGTGTTTTGGTGAGATGCAACCTGACAGCAGCTACGACAAGCCATGGCAGTGAAAAAAGTGAGCACAAGGAAGAAGAGAACCTAGATTGAATATTTTTTTTGATGTTCCCAAAGTTTGACTAAATAAATAGAAGAAAATATCAACAACAACAACATTTCATACATATATTATGAATGTACTACTACTATAATTTTGCGATTAGCGGATCTTGCTGATTATATGCAAATCGGGTACTTCTAGTACAATAATTAGATGATCTTCAAATCATATCGCAAGGGTATTGTCTTGATGGTGTTTCATGTAAATAAAATTATGTGGATTGTAACCTCATGCATGATGGCTATTCACATTCAGCGTACTCCCATAATATATACTATGCAGTGCCAGAGCTTAGTTCATGTAAGGGGGCCACCGCCCCCTCCCCCCAGCAGACTCTGGCAAGCTCCGCCACTAATACTATGGATTTATGTACTACTATAATTGTCCGATGGGTGGATCCTCATGATTATACGGATTCAAATATAGTCAGGTATATAAACTATCATAAATGTGTGATCCGCAAATTCTATTTCTTAATTTAGCTATATGTCTTGGCTTCTCTCTATATATTGAGGCGAGAGGGGGTCATGGCCATTGCTTCCCTTGCGAGTTATAGTTCATCCAAAAGATCTCCCGTTGTAAAGTTCATTAGATTGTCAGGAGCTGAAGACCAAACATGAAAAGGAGCAGCTTGGTGTACGTGATTGCTCTTTTGTTCATCGGGTGCCTCGTTGTTTTTGGACATTGTAGGCATATCATCATTTTTGTATTGTATATATTCATTCAGATTTTTTGTCTAAAGAAAACTATATAGTAACATTTTGTAGATATCTAACAGGTCGTCCTGAGGCTAGAAGAAGCTACCAAGATCGTGCTAGTGCTAATACTACTATGGCGGACTCATCGTTAGATGGGGCATGGGGGCAACATTAATGTCCAATGGTGTATGCGGGGTGATTGCAAGGACGACATAGGTGTAGACGGACTATTGAAGTGCACCTGCTGTCTCGTGTTGCCGGGAGAACCGTGTTGGCATTCCCTGGAAGAATGTCAGTCACGTTGCCCAGAGTGTCACCCCCAATTACCCAGTTTGAATCGCAACGGCATTACATGAATGAATGCTAAATAATCGTATTCCTTACTATTGAGGAATGCTTCATATTCTAATAAAATAACATGTTGATGTACACGGTATCTCTTTCGCTTGTCTATCTCTTTATTTCTGCTTAAAAACATTAGTCACCCAAAAGTTTGCTTGAAAAATGGCTCATGATAAAAGTGGAATAGCTAGTCACAGTATTCCTTACCAACAAAGAGATTCTGAGTACAATGACAGAGAGCAGGCCATTTTATTAAGCACATATGCTATTACTTGTACTCGGACATGAGTATACCACTAAAAATGTTAGCGAGTTTCCTAAAGATCGGTTGGAGTGGAGCAGCATTCCTTACTTCCAATAAACCACAAACGTGACTAATCGAGTACATACACTTGCCTGAATTTTGCTCCTATACTTACCGACCCCAAATTTGGATGTGGCGTGGATTAGTAGAAGTACTATGTATATACTCCCTCTGTTACTAAATAAAAAATGTTTTAGCATTTTGTTAAATTCATGTGTATCTACATTTACCTATACATGTTTTAGTGTGTATGTTCACTCATTTCAGTCCACATCCAGTTTACATATGAATATCTAAAACATGTTATGACTAGTCTACATATGAAAGATCTAAAACATCTTATACTTAGTAACACAGAGAGAGTATTTAGTTACTTTGTGTGGTGCATCAAGCGAGTAAACTACAAAGTGCGAACAACTGACCTGAGATTCATGTCCGGACCGTGTGTGGAGAGCAAGATGCAGTCAAACTCAATATCCATATCCTACTCAAATTTCCAATGCATCTTATTTCCCGATACATCGCATTACATAAATCTGGCATCATTCACCATTCCCGTCGTTGATAGTCTTCTTTTACAATTTTCCATTCGTCCCTAGCAGCTAACATGAGAGGATATTGGCCTGCTTGCACGACCCTTATCCTACTTCTAGCTATATCTTCGTACAAATGTGTTAAAGTCATCTACTACAATACTACTCCCTCCATATCAAAATATAAGATGTTTTAGCTATTTCACTATAAACTACATACGGATTAAAATGAGTGGACAAACACATTAAAATATGTCTAGATACGTATGAATCTAGAAAAGTCTAAAACATCTTATGTTTCGGTACGGTGGGAGTAGAAAATATTGGCATCCTACATGGCCTTTATCCTAGCTACTCCTAGCTATATACAACATCTTATTGGGAAACCGGGACCAGAGCAATGCCGAACGTTAACTGCTGCCCGATATAGGAATATGCAATTGAAATGCATTGTCCTACAACGTTAACGCATTACCTCCAGCAATTGAAATGCAATTATTTTCGACCATGGTAGACAAAACCAGTGAAGTACACACACCTTCCTTGTTGATGGCACCCAGTGAAGCCTCCCGCATCTTCGGATGTTGTTGTCGGAGATGGTGGAGGAGGTGGCCCATCCATATATTTTATAGACGGAAGGCTCGAGAAGAGCCCGACTTTGAATTAACGAATCCAACAACCGGCTAAGAGTTACAAGTTACAAGATCATGCTGGCAAAACCAGCAACACCACACACGCACACCACCCACTCACACCTCACAGCAACAGAGATACCATACATTATGTAAAACCAAGCAAAACTAAATGAAGCACAAACTAAAAAAGATTGCTTGATCCGAAGGAGGCACCGTGGCTTCTGTTGCACGGAGACGACGTCGAAGATGTCAAAACCAACAGACCTCCACCGCACCATCATCGCCACCACCAAGACACGCAGTTGGGGAAGGAGCCTAGCATGGTTTGGGGATCCAAAGGCGAGGGCTTGCAGCAACGCCTCCAAGGAGGTGGGCGGCATTCAGAAACATCGTCGTTGCCGGCAGAGACAGGTCTTGCAAAGCTTTCGCCCAAACCCCATGATACCAACCCTAGATCTTGACCTTGTCGCAACCCAAACAACCAACATTCGCCAGTGGCATAAGGAAGAAAAAACACCGGCATCAACTGCGACTTGACGCCGGCCAGGAAAAGCCCCCCAAGGCTCTGGACGGTCGCCAAAACCATAGGAAACACAGTTTAACAGTAGCCAAGCCAACATTGACCGAGGGCAGCAACGACGGAGAGATCAAAGGGCGATTCACAAGCCTCTACTAGGGAAACCTTCACCAAACGGACACACCGGGGAAAGAAAGGTGGGACGGAGAGGCGGAATCCGACAGTCGAGAAAAAGGAGGGGTCTTCACAGCGATGCCTTCAACAAGGGGAACAACACCGGAGGTGTTGTCATCGCCAGCAATGGTCGCTACCATTTCACGGTTTTCACCGAGACCCATCCAAAACCAAACGCCGGCCGCCACCACGAGGACGTGAAGAAGACATCGAAGGACGCACCCACCGGCCTACGAACCTCGGAGACACGGTGCACTAGTCCCAACTCAGTGCACCGGAAAGAGCACGCCAGCACGAATCCAAGCCCATATATTTCTCTTGTGAAAAAAGCGAAGTGAAAGAATCAACAGTTCTAAACGGTTATTCTTAGGATTTTTCTTTGATGAAAGTTGGTTGGAAACATGGTTGAATCGAATTGATAGCGAGGTTAAAGTGTTGAACTGAAAGCTAGCTTATGTCGAGTTCAAAGTTGCCATTCTTCATGGTTGAGACTTTGCGGCAATTTTTTCATTGAGAATTGTTGCACATCAAAAGTTGAAAGCCGAGTCTTAAGAGTTAATAACCTCCCTACTTTCGAGCTAAAGTTTTCTATTTGAGTTAGAACTTGAGTTTTGTTTTTGGTCGATTTTTCTTGGAAGGAGACGAGCCAAGCCGAGAGAGGCGCTTGAAACAGCCCAAGTGGGGAGCGCAGAATGGGCTGAACGCCAACCATGGAGATGCCGAGGCCCGAGAGCAAGTCCAGCCTGTCAGGCACAGCATGACAGAAGCCTCGTCTTCCTCCTCTCCGCACGGCACATAATTTTCCTTTCCATCTATTTTTTCCCCTTGGATCTACTCTCTCTGCTGTTCTTGATCCGGCTCTCCTTGTTGGCTGCTTCAGTTCCTTGATCTCAGCGAGCGTCCCCGATTCGTGCTGAAGCCCAACTGCTCCCTCCCGGAAGAATCCTCCCGCCACCACGCCGTCGACTTGAGGTGCGTCTACTACTTTTATGATTTTTCAATTCTCACGCGGGATGCATAGGGGGTCGCGGCGGCGCCGTCCGTCGGATGCACCGATGCAGGGGTGGGTCGGGGCGGCGCTGCCGTGCGGGATGGGGTGGGTCGGGGCTGCGCCGTCCGTTGGGATGCAGGGCTGGGTCGGGCGGGGCTGCCTCGCGGGATGCATTGGGGTCGGGGCGGCGCCCTCCTCGGGATGCAGGGGTGGAGTAGGGGTGGCGCTGCGGTGGAGGTAGGCCGGGGTGGAGGAGGTGCTGGGGGCGACGCTGTCCTAGAGGAGGAGGCACAGCCATGGGAGGCTCGGCCGGGGTGGGGAAATTGAGAGAGAGATGGAGGGGGTACGAGAGAGATTGAGAGTGAGCAAGTGACAGAAATCGACAAAAAATACAGTGAGATTTGTAGCTGCAATTGTCCTACTGCTCGCCGATATGCTGTTGCTGCTTTGCTGCAATTTGCTACTGCTATCTGTACTGGTACTGCTGTATTTGTGTTGAATGAATTGTTGCTACTCCTACTTTGCTGCAACTTTGCTGCTGCTATCTAAACCTACAACAACAAAAAAGGAATGAGAACCAGATCAAACTTGGAGGGTAACCAAGATGGGGACAGGGTATTATGTTCTGCTGGGTGGACTTTGGGGTAGGGGCGTGCTTAGGGGATGCGATTTTTGATTGATGTGTCGAGGGTTCTTAGGTTGGGTCTCTCCTTGGTGAATTTGGTTGATGAGGACATGTTAGCTAGATTTGGTCCTTGGAGTATCTTGCTATATGCTTTACATGTTTGTCCACTCTCTCATAACCCAATGCTAATTTCCAACGGATGTTGCATCTAATCAAGAGAGCGTTCTCTTGAGAAAGCTTTCGTTCGCGCTTCCATGTATCCTTTTTGTTGTAGATCTGCTGTTGTAAATTCACTCTCTGGGATGACTTTTTTTCATTCTAGGTCGACATTTTCAGAGGCACTTACTTAAGTGTAGAAATACTGTAGAGTCATGTTATTTGTGCCATAGCATAACCATGAACGACAGCAGCTACATGTTGATTTTTTTTTTGCCTGTTTAGACCAATGAAAACTCAATGAGTAAATGGACAAATACAAGTCTGCAACAGTCTATATGACAGTTTTAATATCAGCAACATTTGCATCTAAGTTTGGTTCAACTGATTATGGATCTTCAAATTTTCAACTCAATACGTCCTTTGGGGGATTTTTTTTTCCGAAGTTACTGCTATTAGAATTCTTGTCTATTATCTATTCCAGCACCAGCAGCATTAGAAATCAATCCCCAACTAGCTGAAAATTGTTTCTTTTTGCCAATCACAGTTCTTCTGAGCATGTGATTGAATAACCATCCCATGGCATGCATGTAAACTACTACAAGAGATGGGATATAATTTAGCATTTATAGAAGTGTCTAAACCTCTATTTGAATTGCCCCTTACTGCATTAGTATATTGTTTCCCAGAATTCCTTGTTTATTAGGCTAATTTTGTTTACAGGATTATTAAGTATTAGCCACGCAGTCGAATGTATACACGCAATCATCAGTCTTATAAGCAGTCAGATGATTTATTTTGTCATTTTAGGAAAAACTGTTGTGTTGGCATGCTGGTAGCAAATTAGATCTTGTATACCAAAATTGTTATGACTTATAATGTAACATCAAAATTGTTATAACCTATAAATGTAACATGATGTCTTCAGCTCCTTATTTTGTGCAATGCTATTGTGCTACTTGTTTCAGTGAATACATTTTACTTCGCTTTGTTCTTTAACTTGACTAGATGTCCTTTAAACGTCATGTTTCAGGGGCCTGAGGTGGTCAGCACAGAACAGTTGGTTAAATACTTTAAAGCCGGTACATACTTGGAACAATGCCTCCTCATAAGATAGAGACTGGGCACCAAGATGTGGTGCATGACATCGCCATGGATTACTATGGGAAGCGCATTGCTACTGGATCCTCTGATAACACAATAAAGATCATTGGAGTAAGTGGCACATCGCACCAGCAACTTGCTACTTTGAGCGGACACCAGGGCCCAGTTTGGCAAGTCGCGTGGGCTCATCCTAAGTATGGTTCCATGCTTGCATCCTGCAGCTACGATGGGCGGGTTATTATATGGAAAGAAGGGAGTAAACCCGATGAGTGGGCACAGGCACACACTTTTGTCGAGCACAAGTCCTCTGTCAATTCCATTGCTTGGGCACCACATGAGCTCGGCCTATGCTTGGCTTGTGGTTCATCTGATGGGAACATTTCAGTCTTCACAGCTCGTTCTGATGGAGGGTGGGATACGACGCGCATCGACCAGGCTCATCCAGTGGGCGTGACCTCTGTTTCCTGGGCTCCGGCCATGGCGCCGGGTGCTCTAATCAGCCCAGGGCCTTCTGGGCAGTTTGAGTATGTTCAGAAACTTGCGTCGGGTGGTTGTGACAACACAGTCAAGGTGTGGAAGCTCACCAACGGGAGTTGGAGGATGGACTGCTTTCCTGCCCTTCAGATGCACAGGGACTGGGTGAGAGACGTCGCATGGGCTCCAAACCTGGGTCTCCCAAAGTCCACAATCGCCAGCGCCTCTCAGGATGGAACTGTTGTCATCTGGACCGCACCAAAAGAGGGCGAGCAGTGGGAAGGCAGAGTTCTGAACGATTTCAGAACCCCTGTTTGGAGGCTGTCGTGGTCTCTGACAGGGAACATTCTGGCGGTCTCCGATGGCAATAACAACGTGACCCTGTGGAAAGAAGCTGTGGATGGCGAATGGCAGCAAGTGACTACCGTCGAGCCATAGATGTTACGTGCTCTAGCTTTAGCCGTGTTAAGTCATCATAACAAATGTAGTTTCACCTTTATGTCCATTCTATGGCTTTGCTTCCCTGTAATCGTTATGCTGCTGCTTTCACAGGAAAGAACAGCTAGGGGGCGTGACATGCTGTTGTCTAGGTCAGAAGTAGAAAACTACAACTTCTATCAGAAATGGACTTATGTATCCGGTGCTGTAGCAGAACCATCCTGTTTGCTAAGTTTTGAGGATCGTATGTGTAATGTGTTGTTATTGGTCTCCTCTTTTTCCCATGCATGTTATATGGATGGATGCAGCTAGCTGTTGTAGTTATGGGCTTGTTTCCCCTGTTGCAGCAAGTCGTTGATATTTGCCATTATTTCCAGTAGCAACGAGACACAGTTTTGTAGTGTTTGGCGGCCTCAGCAGCTTCTCTGTTGTCTTGTTCTTATTTTGTTTTATTTCTGAGAGGTAGATGGATTAGGGCAACTCTAATGCGCCGAGCCAAATGGACACAAAATGTGTCTGGATTTTGCTTTATTTCTACTACCTCCGTTCCACAATACTTGACTTGGGTTTGTTCAAATATGGATGTATGTACACACTATTGTACATACATCCATATTTAGACAAATGCATGTCAAGTATTTTGGAACAGAGGGAGTAAGAGGTAGATGTGTTATGTTTCTTCGTTCCAGCATCGAGTTTTTTTTTTTTTTTGAATTTTCAACCACTATATTAGGTCAGCAAGCCGCTTCATTAAAAACCTTCCAGTCCCCGTAGGTACCCTGGAAGGAAAAGAGTGCGTCTGAAACTTGCTGCCTTAACCATCAACCACCGGCAAAATATTTTTACAATCATTTGTGATCATCTCCAACACGCAGGTTGGAGCTGCATCACGTAAAAAACCACTAGCACCAGTTTTGCCTAATTGCGCTAAAGCATGCGCTACGCCATTGCTCACGCGGTCCACCTTGCTAACCTTAATATCTTGAAAAACCCTCAGCAGCTCCTAGGCCTCATTGTATAAGGTCCAGATCATTGAACGCTCCAATACTTCACTCGACATAGTCTGCACAGCTCAGAGACAGTCTGATTCAATTGTCGCTGGCCAACGACGAAGGGAAATCAGGTGTTTCAACCCCTCTAAACAAGCGAGGACCTCTGCTTCTTCTGCACTTGCACAGATCGGCACAAACTTCCACTCTGCAACAACCGGCTACCTAGGTGGTCACGAACAATAATACCCAGGCCAGCTTTCTTAGACAGAGAATCCCAGCCAGCGTCAACATTAGCTTTCAGTGCGCCTTCCCTAGGAGCTGCCCATTTGGATGAACCAAACGAGTCCGCAGGCACTTGACGAATCGGAAGGCCAGACTGTTTCTCCTGTGAGTCCAGGAGCATAGTTGTTGGAGATGCAAACGACTGATGGTAGTTGAAGATGTAGGGTGCCGAAGCTGCTACTGAAGCTTTCCCATCCCCATGTACCACATTATTTCTGTGATGCCAGACACGCCACAACAGGAAAATTATTTTGTCCCGAGTGCTGCTGGATGTATTACCGAGTAGATGGAGCAACCATTCTTTCCCAGACACATAAAAATCCTCTTCAGGTGGCAGCGACCATACTTCCTCATCTCCTCCCGTAGAGCTCTAGCAAGTGTGCAACGAACAAGTGCATGGTGAGCATCTTCCACTTCTCTACCGCAGATTGTGCACGTGGGATCAACTGACGAGATACGTTGCCGTAGGCCTGCCCGGACTGCAAGCGTTTCAGTAGCCGCCCTCCATGCGAATACCCGCAGTTTCTGAGGGACATGGGATTTCCAGACAAGGTTCCACACACTCCTGTCGCCTGTAGGTTCAGGAATTGATTGACCACCACTCAGTCTGTCAATGGTTGGCTGCAATCCCAGCCGATATGCCGATCTAACACTGAACATGCCATTGCTCTCCATGGACCAGGCTATGAAATCATCGCACGGTCTAGCTGGTAGCTTGATTGAGAGGATAGCATCTATTTCACGGGGTAAACAGCACTCCGGATGACATCTTCGTCCCACACCCTAGTCTCAGGGTTTATGAATTCAGAGACCCAACGTCGACGTGTGTTGCCGCGCCGCCCATCCAGCTTAAGAGCACCCGGACGAGGAAGCCAGTTATCTCGAAATATTTTAACACTAGAACCAGAGCCAATCCTCCAAATGATGCCCTTTTTCAAGAGCTCTAAGCCGTGTACAATGCCTTGCCATGTCTGCGATTGGTTCTGAATGAACGCAGTATCCAATAGGTTACCTGACGGATAGTACCGAGCTTTTAACAGCCATGCGCATAAGCTATCTGGAAATTGAAGCAAGCGCCATGCCCGCCTGGCTAGTAAGGCCTGGTTAAAGATTTTTAGGTCTCTGAATCCCACTCCTTGTGATTTAGGCCTGGCAAGTCTGTCCCATGACATCCAATGCATGCGGCGCCTATTCTGCTCATCGCCCCACCAGAAATCGCGAATTATTTTCTCCAGATCATCAATAAGACCGGCAGGAAATTTAAAAACTCCCATTGCATAGGTAGATAAGGACTGAAGGACTGCCTTAATGAGAGTTTCCTTTGCCCCAGAAGACATATATTTTCAGACCAATCACTAGCATGTTTTAAGAACTTCTCCTTTGTGGACTTGAATTTGCCACTCTTCATCCTTCCTTCTGGAACCGGGAGTCCCAAATATTTCTCCTCGAAGGTTGGAGTCTCATACCTCAAAATATCTTTCAGTTCAGCTTGCACGTTGGGGGAACATTGATCACCATATAAAATTGAGCATTTACCCAAACTCACCAATTGGCCCGTACTCAGTTCATATCGGTCGAGAATGGATTTAACAACACGAGCTTGATCAGCTGAAGCCTCAAAGAAAAGGAGGCTATCATCCGCGAACAGGAGGTGAGAGATCCCAGGGGCTCTTCTACAGATGTGAAACTCATGTAGAGCACTATTCTCAATTTCCTTCCGAATGAGACAAGATAGACCATCAGCAACAAACAAAAAAGGTATGGCGACAAAGGATCACCTTGGCGGATTCCGCGGGATGGGGTGAAAGGGTCCAACATATGTCCGTTAAAGCGAATTGAGTAGCGTACGGTGGTAACACACGCCATCACCCACCGTATCCATTTGCTATGAAAGCCCAGTTTCGCTAAAACCCCTTCAAGGAACCTCCAGTCCACACGATCATACGCTTTGGCCATATCCAACTTGTACGCACAAAACTTTCTTCGACTTGGTGCCCCTGTCTGAATAGAGTGTATACACTCAAAAGCCATTAGAGCATTATCCGTGATAAGTCTTCCTGGAATAAATGCACTCTGTGTCGGTGATATAATCCCCTGTAACAAAGGCCTTAAGCGATTAACTAGGCATTTAGACACAACTTTGAAGATCACGTTGCATAAACTGATTGGGCGAAAATCTTTTAGCTCCTGAGGGTCATTCTTCTTTGGGATTAATACTATGGCTGTATCATTCACTTCTCCTGGCATCACCCCTTCTTCAAAAAAGCGTTGCACTGCTCTAACAACATCATCACGAAGAATACCCCAATTAAGCTGCAGGAAGCGTGCCGGAAACCCATCGGGGCCGGGTGCTTTTAGAGGCCCAATTTGGAATAGGGCGTCACTTATTTCTTTCTCTGTAAATGGCGCACATAGCTTGGCATTCATGTCCCTGTCAATGCACTGATGAATCAGGTCTGTAATGATGTTCGGGTTAATGTTTTCATCACGTGTGTAGAGACCTGAAAAAATCGAGTTGCCATATCTTCCATCTCCCTAGTGTCCGTCGTCCAAGACCCATCAGAACGCCTCAGTTTGCGGATAGAATTCTTTTTTCGCCACCACGATGCCCTTCGATGAAAATACTTCGTGTTTTGGTCACCTTCACGCAGCCACGCGATTCGGGATCGCTGCATCCACATGATCTCCTCTCTGTACAGAAGCTCATCCATCTCTTGTGTTAACTGAGCCTTCCGAGTCACGCTCGCTTCTCCTGTATCATGCAGCAATGCATCTAGCTGCTCCCGCTTCTTTTCCATCTCTCTCGGAATGGATTTAAAATGCTTGCTCTTCCAGTTATAGAGGCTTGACATGACGGATCGCAGAGATGAATTTAAATCTCCCAGATCATGTCCCGGAATCCTCCTAGACCAGGCATCCTCTACCGCCGCTGCCAAAGACGGTTCTCTCTCCCAAACATTCTCATATCTTCTGATTGGCCAACATTGTCGACCAAGCAGCGGAAGCCACCGCACGGTCCAGCCTAACTTTTACATTACGGTCCCCTTTTTGCTTGTTATCAAAAGTCCACGATGTGCCAACAAAACCAATGTCGTGTAGATCACAATGTGAGAGCACCTCACGGAAATCCAACATCAATCTTTCCGACCTCCTTGCGAGCGAGAAGTGCTCTTCCTGCCACATCGCCTCATTGAAATCGCCCATCATTAGCCAAGGCTTATCAGACCGTTGCTTTATGCTCCGCAACTTTGTCCACATATGATGACGTTCACTTGGTTTAGGTTCACCATACACAAAGGTTCCTCTCCACATATGTTCATACGGCCCCCCACTGATGTGAACGTCAATATGTCGTTTGCTATAAGAGAGAAGATCCACGGTGATGTCCTCCGACCAGTATAGGGCAAGGCCTCCCCCTTTCCCTTCTCCTTGCACTTGGAAACACCCTGTCATCCCAATTCGAAATCTCAGATTCTCAACTCTTTCTTTACTCTGTCTAGTTTCACAAATGAAGACTAAACTGGGCTTATAGGTCTGCACAAGACAAACCAGCTCCTGAACAGTCGGCGGTTGCCCTACCCCCGACTGTTCCATCCCAATGTCGTCATTGGGCCCAGCGGTCCTCCGACGCGGAGGCCGCCGATGTGCCAAGTCATTATCAATAGAGCTTTTTTTCCTTTGCTTTATTCGGTCACGCGGACTAACATATGCCGGTGGTGGTGGAGGTACCAGCGACACTGAACCACCTGCATTTGTAAAATCTCATTCCCCAACATTTCAGATTGTTGTTCCTCGAGTACAAGATTTCTCCTAGCTATTGTGTGGCTGTCAGAATTTTCAGTAACCCCTGGAGGTGGCTTTTTCAGTGGGCTGGAAGCTGTATCATCCGAATCCTCTACATCATCAAGCTCGGCATCCTCGGATGACTTTTCCTGGGCATACTATCTTTCCCACCTCTGCCGGACCAGCCACCACGGGATGGAGCCCTCGACACAAAGCGGCGTGGTTCAGACACCGGCGGATTAGAGCGGCGATTGCAAGCATCCATGTTCCATACTGCAGCTCCTTTTCATCCCACACACCATCACCACATTCTTCATGATCATGCCCAAGGAGGCCACAATGCTTACAGAAGTATGGGAGTTTTTCATACTTAACAGCCAACCTTTTCTTCCCTGCTCCCCCGAGATGGACAACCAGGCGCATAAGGGTTTAGCCAGGTCGATACGTACGCGAATACGCACATAGTTGCCTTCAAAGAAACAGCTTAGGGTTCATCTGAACCTCCTTTGGTTTGCCCAAGCGCTTGGCTAGATCATCAACAACCTCAGTCTTCCTGTACAACTCTGGAATACCGTGGATTTGCGCCCACACATGCATCCCTGCGAATACTACTTTTCAGGATCCTCAAGACCATCATAATCCTCAATCAGAACGCCCCAGCCACGGAAGGTCCATGGTCCTTGGTGCACGACCTTTTTCCAATCTCCCAGACAGTGCATCTGGAAGATGAACGATTCTCACCCGCTTCCCGGCAGATTGGATCCCTTGACAAGTTCCAGACCGCCTTCATCTTCCCGAACAGCGCGTCCGCGCTGAACGATCGCGTAGTGTGAACCTTGCCAATTGCCAGCCAACAGGCCGCCTTCTGGTACTCTTTCGCCTCATCAGCCGCTATCACGACGTCGTCCAGTTCATCATCCCGAGATCTAGGTGCTGCAGCATATCATCGATCTCCACCGTCTCCAGCCGCCCTCCGGACGAACTCGCATCCGTTTTGTCCGCCATCCACGACAGCAGCCAGGCCCTGGCTTGAACGAGAAAATTTCTGGACAAAATTGACGCAGATTCGTTGCGAGTGTAGAGTCACCAACGAGGGATGTTTATGGGGAACGTGGATTGGGAACAGGTTCGGAAACAAAGTCCGATCTCACGGGGCGATAAATCGCCGCCGGAGCAGGGAACCCTAACGAGAGGGGAAGAAAAAATATCGAGCTTTTCGTGTCAACGAGGGCCAAAAAGAAAGCTCTTGTAGTGCTCCTTTGTCCTCTTCTTTCCTGGCCTTCAGTGGTTTACCTTTTATCCCAAAAAAAAAGGTATGTCATTTTCGTCAACGTTCCCTGGTAGTTTTCGCAACTATTTATACCAAGAATAATATTTTGTATTCTTAGAACCTTTTCGACCACGAATAAGAACAACAGAGGAAATGGAGAATGAGCAGGACATGGCACCTGATGGTTTTTGGAACCGCATGCTGTATTTGTATGCTCGAATTTGTGTTATCCCTTCCATATTCCGTCAGGAACTCCGTTCCGCGCAATGCAACACACACTGCACACCTTTGCATTCAACGGCCCAGTTTGATCCCAAAAACGGCCAAGTTAATCAGAACCATACAAAGTTAGGGGAACAAGAAAGTTCGACAGGTGACTTGGGAGTTCGTTTGGCTGTACAAACTCGGGCCGCAAGTAAAACCCTGCCACGGGGAGGAGTTCGTGCTCCCAAAGATTCGCACTGGAGCTCTTTCATTTAATTTATTAATAATTTACCAGTCGTATTCGTTAGCTTTTCGATCTCTTTTCTTGTTTGGTTTTGTGTCCTGCGGAGACCACAACCTAGAAGCCGCAGTTCTCCCTCGGCGGCGCCTTCTCGCGCGCTCGTGGTCGCCGGCGGCGCCTTCTCGCGCGCTCGTGGTCGCCGGCCGCCGCAAAAAGGTCTGAACTTTTCTTTTCTTGCATATTTTCCCCAGTCCTCTAATTTTTCCTGCTCCGGCAAGCGATTAGGCTCCTAGTTAGTCTGATGCGGCGATCGATAGGTAGCTTTTCGTCTTTCGGTTCGAGTTTCTCGGATTTTGTTGTTGTTTGGCGCTGCTGTTCCTCTGCTAGTGTTGATGTGCTCTGCCGTTGAATCGGGTCATGTGTTGTAGTTCAATTAATATATTAATAATCACTCCTTCTAGGCCCGCATACTTGGGTTCTGTTGCGATTTTGCTGTAAGTTACTTTATTGCTAGTAGCTTTGTGAAATCGTAATGGCAAATACTGTATTTTCGAGAACCTTACCTAGGACCTGTACTATAATTCTGTTTTGGAGGCAGGAGGTACGAACAATTATGGGTGTCGTTGTAATTTGCAAATTCAATCTTGTGAAAACATGAGGGGAATCACAAATCCGTATAATTTTACCCAGAAGTCATACTTATCATTTGTGGTAATTTAGTGTTCTCCTGTTAATGACAGTGAATTTTTTATCATTCAACACAGAAGCAGGAAATTTATGTCTCTTTGTTGACACCAAGAGGCAAGAGCCAATGGTGAGAGGACTGGATTCAGATTATATCGGTTCTCTTTCGATAACGGATGGATTTGATATGGGTATAAACCTCGATGGGTTTGGAGAAAATTTGAAGAAGTTAATGGAGGTGGTGCCCTGTATAACTTCAAACGTTATAGCATCATTAGCTTGATTTTATTCCTTCAAGCAGATAATTAGCAGAATAGGATTTTTGGCAATGCTTTGGTAGTGAACTTGTCTTCTCTTTGAACAGTTACCGATTAAGTATCTTGATTCTGCTCACGATACAGCTGTTGGCCTAGTTGAAGATATCCACACATTGATTTATGCTCCCTGTCCTGACAATGAATTATCAAACAAAGGCCAGAGGACATTAATGGATCCATCTAGTAGCAATCCCATAACGGGATCTCCCCCACATCTGTTGAAATGGAGCAAGATAACCCGGATGAGGAACTCTCCAGTTCTCCTTCATCCTCCTGACCGCAGAAGATAGTTCTCTCTGCTCAACTGATACTGATGCTCATGAAACTGAATCGGTTTGTTCTAAAAGTCCAGGTTTGTCCCTCACGAAGCATACCAGATTCCTTAGATTTCTAACACAGTTATTCATCCTTGTCATTTAGCTTTCGTATCGATTTCACAGAAAATACTTCATATGAAAGGAATCTTTTGTTTAACGGGCACATAAGTTCCCTTGAAGATATCATTGTTCTAACAGAACCATATTGTTCACTCTTTTCCGTGCAGACAGCTGCGCATCTGAAGACACCATTTCACTTGAGAGAACTGCTAGCACCAAGGAGAAATTATCTTATGCAGTTCAGAGAATCTCCAAAATAGCTGCACTCCTGAAAATTGCAATTCACTAATGAGAACTGTGAGCAGTGAGGAGGAAATTATTTTATGGAACCCAGGGAATTCTGTAAAACCACCACAACCACCTGGTACGGATTTTCTTTCCTTATCTTGTTTCTTCAGATCATCGGGGCGTTTCAATATTAACTACTTGTGACGCGGCAAGAGTTGTTAGCTATCTTAAAATAGAAATTATCAAAATTATGTTGCCAAATGGTGTTTAACATCCATTGTCATATTATTGGCGTATGACATATATTGTCCACTTCCTGCTTCCCTTTTGACTTACCTAATAGTTGATCCATTGATATGTCCTGATAGAACAATTCCACCATAGTCCGAGATTATGTATCTCAAGAAGTGAGCACAAAGAGAGTCATCGAGATAGTCGGAGTTTATCGTTCGACTTCGGGACATACACATACAGGTAAATAATAGAGAACTTGTAATTTTGCTCACCTTTATCCTTGAGAGGGTATGCAGGGTGAAGAAAAATCTCTTTCTAAATGGCATTGTACTTAAATTTCATCTTAACATATAATGGCACTAATAATATTAAACACACTGATGTTCTGACAGAATCTTCTGCTTGTGATGGTGCAATTCTGCTCGGAAAGATTACAGCAAATGGTGAAGAGCAATCAGGATTATACTGGACAAACAGCCATGAAGAATCAACAAAGCACGGTTTGTGCATTATCTACTTTTGAAATGTGTGAACAAGACTAATTTGCTTTCAGAGTATTTAAA
>CAMZMU010000106.1:13833521-13945235 GCA_947311845.1 Poa pratensis
TTGCTGAGGAGTTGGTCCGGAGTCTCTGGCATGGTCCAGAGTCTACGCTCAAGGACCGGAGTTTCCGGTCCTCCTGGCCGGAGTCTCCGGTCTAAAGTGGACTGAAACGGCTAGTTTTCGGGGAGGGGTATAAATACCCCTCCTCCTACCTCCAGCCAGCTCGTCAGATTAGAAGATCCACCATTATTGCAAGCTCAAGAATCACGAGATCTCCCATCCCTCCACCCAAACTTGTTGATCTTTGGAGAATTGAAGGAGAAGGCCCCGATCTACTACTTCACCAAGCGTTCTTCATTTCCCCCTCATTACTTGAGGGATTCGAGCTAGGGTTTCCACTAGGAAAACCTAGGCTTTTGTTGTTCCACTT
Source organism: Poa pratensis (assembly GCA_947311845.1). Lineage (NCBI taxonomy): Eukaryota > Viridiplantae > Streptophyta > Magnoliopsida > Poales > Poaceae > Poa > Poa pratensis. Next base: position 13,833,889 of record CAMZMU010000106.1, read on the forward strand.
GCTTGTTACTTTTGTGTAGCAGGTGTTGTGGTTTGGGAGCCCCCAATCCTTTTGTGGGTTGAGCCTCAAGTTGTTGTAAGGGCTCCGGATTCCGCCTTGAAGGATTTCGATAAAGGAAGGTGAACCGAGCTTTTGGGGCAAGTTTCATCGGAGAATAGGGTGAAGGCCATTTGTGGCGTCTTGAGTTTGATACTCACACCCCTCCAACGAGACTACTCCCCTAAAAAGGAGGAACTCGGAATAACTCTTTGTCTCCGCGTGCTTCCCGTTCGGTTACTCCTTTCTCGCTAGTTCTTACTTGTATCTGCCTAGTCTAGTGTTAACTTGTCATATAGGTAAATTCACCTTACATAGTACAGAACGACACATCGGAAACGGGCCAAAAACCCCTTCGGCAACGGAAAAATGAGTCCGTGTCCCCGACCCTGTCTGATGTGAAGGCTCTCATCGGCAACGGACAAGAAAACCGTCACCGATGAGGCTTGATTTTGGCTACGGTTGCCATCCAGTCTCGTTGCCGATGTATCTGGACATCAGAAAATGGAGATTCTGTTTTACTCATTTGCATTGAGGTTTTTCATAAGCTACAGCAGCAATACAGTTGCCAATTGACATTCAAATATCACAGCAGAAGCACAAAGTTGCTAGCAAAAACCGTTATAGTTTATATAACAATTGTCACCATTACATCGCATCAAAAGAGAGTTACACATGCTTCGCTAATCCTATCATTCTCATGCCTCCCTAACTGCAGCTAAGGCTTGCTCCCTAAACACACATCCAAAATAGCCGGAGAAAGAAAAAAAGAAAAACTAACCAGCCAAATTGCCAAATCTTCGTATGAGGCTTGCTCCACTTGGACGGTGTCGCCGAAATATAATCCCACTTTTAGTAGACATTTAAAGTTTGTTCGGATCAGCTTTGTGCTTTGGATAAAAAATAGATGGATTGATAGTTAGAGAAGAGCCAAAATATGATGCTACATGACATAGATATAATTTAATGTGAAAACAGTTCACACTTTTAAGCGCCTATATCGTGTGCTTGCAGTCCGATCAAACGATTTGGAGGCATAACTTGAAGGTGATGTTTCCTTCAAGAGATCACCATTTTATATACAGTGTCGCCGAAATACTATTACTTCTTTACACTAGCTACACAAACAATAACGAGGATTAGCACATTGACAAAAAGTTGTGACTAGATCTATTCATCATCGGTAGTACTACAAAGAGTTGAAATTAATTCACCCTACTTGACTTTATAATAGTGCAAGATACTAGACAAGTTTTTATATACTAGACAAGTTTTTCTATGGCTAGACTAGAAAACTAGACATAAACAATAAAGTGCAAGATACTAGACGAGTTTTCTATATACTAGACAAGTTCTATACTAGACAAGTTCTATATAAAACCAATTGATGAACTAGTTCATGAGCTGAGCGATTTAAACCTCGCATTTTCTTTCCTGTGGACGGCGCCTCGAGATCGGTCACCTCCTCCTCCGTGGACGGCGCCTCCAGATTGGCCACTCCTCCACCGTGGACGGCGCTCCAGATCCGCCACCTCCTCCGTGGACGCCACCTCTCCACCGGGGACGTCGCCTCCAGATCGGCCACCTCCTCCTCCGTCGACGGCAACCTCCAGATCGGCCACCTCCTCCTCCGTGGACGGCGCGTCCACATCGGCCACCTCCTCCCGTGGACGCCACCTCCAGATCGGCCACCTCCTCCTCCGTGGACGGCGCCTCCACATCGGCACCTCCTCCACCGTGGACGCACCTCCTCCACCGGGGACGTCGCCTCCTGTTGGGGGTATAATAACCGGTATACTTATGACCAAGGAATAATCAGTTGGACGGCCCAAGATCTGGTCCGAGTGAAGTGTACAAGATATGGGCCAGGTTATAGTTGGGCCAATAGGTTAACATGACTCGTCTCTAGGAGGAAGGACCTGGAAGAACTGGAGTCCGAGTGAAGAAGAAGAAACGGGTGACTTGGAGGCTACGGAAGGTCTAGAAGAACCTAGAGTAGGACTCCGTGCTCGTATGTAACTCGGTATTCATTGTAAGTTCGGGAGACCCGGCGTCTATATAAACGGGCTCCCAGAACATAGATAGATAGGTTCTAAGTTCAAGTCATAAGTTTCAACCCTAGTTCGATATCACCGCTATCAAGCGAAACCCTTGTAACTGTCTCGTAACCCGGCTCTGTTGTCGTAGCCGAGTTATCGAGACCTCGAGATCAATAACATAGAAGCAGAAAGTAGGTCTTTATCTCCAATGGAGAGGCTGAACCTGGGTAAACCCTTTTTCCCCAATGAGCGTGACTGACATGGGTTATGCCTATCGGGTACCCTACCATGAGGGTACCTGGTGCACGTATCGACTAGGCCCAACTATCAGAGCCTACATGAAGCCCATGAAGGGAGGCCCCGAAGATGAAGTATCCTCCAAGTTTGGCGAAGCAATAGTCGGTTTAGAGTTCCTTACTTGTAAATCGAGTCGGTTACAAACACCGGGAGCCAGCCTATTATTTAAGGACTGGGAGGGCCATCGAACCAGACAACGAACCACCAGAGCCACAAACCCTAGCGAGATCGACATCTCGCCGGAATCCTTGTAAACGTCATATTCACAAATCAATAACAGACAGGCAGGACGTAGGGGTGTTACCTCCACACGAGGGCCCTGAAACCTGGGTAAAATCTTTGCCCTGCTTGTCAGCCGACGATACTTCCAGCTCTACATGTTTCTCCCCCATATTCATAACCTAGGGACCTTAACCATGGGTCTTGATGAGTCTACCCCTCGTCAAGTGGCGCCGTCTGTGGGAATGAATAGCGCTGGACTCGAAGTTTCGCCGGTCCAACAGCAAATGGCAAATCGCCGATCACACCAGCAAACGGCAACACGCCGATCTCATCTGCAAACGGCAACTCGCCGGCCATGTCTGCAAACAGCAACTCGCCGATCCAGACGACACAGGCGACTCGCCGATCCACTCGAAAAGCGGCGGCCTGCCCGCTTCACCGCAAAAAGCGCATCTGCTCTTCCAATGAATTTCAATCCGCACTCGCCAGAGCTTCAGGAGGCGTTTTCGGCCTTGATTCAGGTTTGAGTTTGACCGTTGGAGCATTCAATTTTTTCGTAAACAATCTTGGCACGCAGGACTCAGCAGATCCGCAACAACTGGCGTTGGGTGCACTCGGAGTCGCCAAAAAATTGGTCCTCCAAAGGCTGGGGTACACTCGACTGAAGCGGAAGAGTCGAGCTTGTTGAGCACGCACGCAAAGGAGCGGCTTGGAAAACAGGTGGTGAATCTGATTCCTCGTCATCCTCCAAGCCTTGCTCCTTCGGGGTGAACTGGCAGCAGAAGGCGCCTTCTTGGCCAGTCGACGCCGCTTCGGTTGTGCGGTATCGACTTCTTGGTCAGAAGGAGCCTTGTCTTCAGACTGGACTTCTTCTGCTGCTTCTTCTCGACATCCTCCACATGTGAAGTGGTGGCAGAAGGGATGGGCGACTGATCCCCTTTCGGGTCCCCACCTGTGCCTGTGTTTCTTCAGTCTCACCATTTTCAGGCAGAGGAGGAAGGGAGGCAGCAGTCGAGTGACCCTGCATAGCACACATCACAAATTGCAAAGTCAGAATCAAAAATCGCGTATCACAGAACATGCGAGTGGCAAACTCTTCATTGCAAGCAGGCTATAACACATACATACCTCAAGCAAAGGGTTCTCCAACCCATATGGTGCAACAGGGCAGTCGAGTTGCAAGTGTCGCCTGTCGTCAAGTTGGTGATGTGTCGCACATGCGTCAGCAGCTCACTCCTTGAAAGCTCCTCTGCGTTCATTCGGGTGATGTCACCCGCGCCTTCATACTCCACATGGGGTGCGCTCGGGCACGGATGGGCCACACCCGCCTCTTCACAAAGGTGGCGATCAAATGAATGCCTGTGACCTTGTCAGCAGTCCGTCGATTCGAGTCAGCAAAGGGGTGCTTCCTCCATTTCTTCGGCTGAGAGCTGGTGATCCCACGCCTTGGTCCTGACGTAAGCTGCAGTCGAGAAGGTGGTGACTCCTTCTTGCTCGACACTCGCATAAACCACCCTTTCCTCCAGCCTTGCGCGGAGTCGACGGTCTTCAGGCGGAAATAGCGGGTGTCGCTGCGCACCTGGATGCCGCAGCCGCCCACGGGGTAGGTGCGACCACCTCTCTGTTGGGTCGCACCATGAATATGGTCTTCCATAGCGCCCAGCTGGGTGCGACGCCAAGGAAGCACTCGCATAGCGTGATAAAGCACGCAATATGCATAATACCGTTCGGGGTGAGATCGTGGATCTGCACCCCGTAGGCATAAAGGAGGCCACGAACAAAGTCGTGGAGGGGAAGCGAGAAGCCCCTGGATACAAACTCCGCAAAGCAAACGCGCTCGTTGGCGCGTGGTTCGGGGCATACCTCCTTAGGCGAGGGAGCGCGGACGGCGAGTTGCTCCGCGGGAGGCAGATATCCCTGCTCGCGGAGCTTGAGCAGATGGGCGTCCTTGACGGTGGACTTCGCCCAGTCCCCGCTGCCCTTCTTCAGCGCGGCGGATGCAGATGTACCCGCCGCGGCCTTCTTGCCCTTGGTCGCATCGGTCGCGGCGGCGGCAGCAGCACCACGCTTCGCACCTCACCTTTCGCCATTGCTAAAGTGGAGGAGGTGTGGGGCAAAGAACTTGGGCGCAGAGCAATGGAGGGGCAGCGCGAGGAAGGAGACGAGGGGCGGCGCAGGGGGCAAATGGCAAGTAAAAACTTTGCCAGCGCCGTCCCCCTATTTACCGCAGAGCGCAAAAACGATCGTAGCCGTAAAACAAATCCATACGCTCCGCGCGAAATCTGGCCATACACGTGGCGGCCACGGAGAGCAACCGTCGCCGGCCACTCCGCCTACTACGCACGAGAATCCAGGAAGCCATCATCACGCCCCGTGAAAATCGTGCCCGAACGGTCAAATCAAGTCCACGCGGCGTCATCCCTGGTCAGCTCTGCAAAAACGGGGCCCACAGAACAGGGTCACGTCTTATCAAATCCTCTCCAGGCACGCCATCGTTTGTCAGAGATAGCAGTCGCAAAATGCGTCATTGCTGACGTTGTTCTCTCTTTCACAACTGGCATAAACGTCACTCGATGATATCTTCGGGTGGTCTCTCGCATAAGTTTCGGTTGGTTTTTTAGCAAAAGTCATAGAGGCCAGTCGAAATTCTTTCGACTGCAGCATCATACTCCCATCGGGAGCGTATCAAAAAATTTCTTTGACTAAAATGTGCAGGGTAAAAGAATTTGAGATTATCCTCCATTGCAAGCAATAAAGCACAATCTCGGGGGCTACTCCCATCGGAGCGCTGTCGCGCACCCGATAGAATAATGGCAAAATTGTCAGTCGATTCGACTAAAGTTCATAAGCAAAATCACACTCAAAATATTCCCGAGTTGATCCGACGATCCTTGGATGCTGTACGCATAAGTGCGAAGGTAAGACCCGCTGATCAGTCGAGCTGGGCTAAGGACCGCTCCAGCAGCGTTACCCTTAAATGTTCCGTGTCAGCAGACATGATGAAAATCCCCGACGGACGCGTTGGGTAGATTCAAAATTATACTGCAGTTCGATTCAGTAAGACCTCAACGGCCGTTTCGAGTCTGTCCAGTTTGTTCCAGATTCGAGTCCGGGGACTCGAGTTTGATTGAAAGCTAGTATGGTTTTGCCACAAATGGTAGTTAACCGGCCCCGATCCGTCGTGTGTGCCGGGCCTGCTAAGCTAATATCCCTTGATTATCATAAGCAAAAACTCATAGTCGATGAAAACACTCGACATTGCTAACATGTGCTATTTCATAAGAATTCTAAATACAGATAAAAAAAATATATATAACGTGCATGATGTATGAGTCCATGCCCGACTCTTCGAATCAGACAAGTACTCGGGGGCTACTGACATGGGTATGCCTATCGGGTACCCTACCATGAGGGTACCTGGTGCACGTATCGACTAGGCCCAACTATCAGAGCCTACATGAAGCCCATGAAGGGAGGCCCACGAAGATGAAGTATCCTCCAAGTTTGGCGAAGCAATAGTCGGTTTAGAGTTTCCTTACTTGTAAATCGAGTCGGTTACGAACACCCGGGACCCAGCCTATTATTTAAGGACTGGGAGGGCCATCGAACCAGACAACGAACCACCAGAGCCACAAACCCTAGCGAGATCGACATCTCGCCGGGATCCTTGTAACCGTCATATTCACAAATCAATAACAGACAGGACGTAGGGGTGTTACCTCCACACGAGGGCCCTGAACCTGGGTAAAATCTTTGCCCTGCTTGTCAGCCGACGATACTTCCTGCTCTACCACGTTCTCTCCCCCATATTCATAACCTAGGGACCTTAACCATGGGTCTTGATGAGTCTACCCCTCGTCAGTGACAATCTCCTGAAGGACCAAGGCGCCTTGCCCCAATCATCAAGTTACCCCATGGTAACATCTGCCGTGTTAACCCCACGACAGTTGGCGCCCACCGTGGGGCCTGCGACCAAAGCTGTCCTCATCAAGGGAGAAGCTCTGCGAGGGATGGAGAACCTCGCGATCGACGAAGTCAGGATGGATCAGCGCGGAAATCGCATTGTCGACGATTCCGGCTGGAAGGAAGAAGCAGATCTGCTGGATACCGGCCGGGTGATCCCGTTCGGTCGGATCCACGTCTTCGTAGGTATGGTTAATGCAATTCAACAATTTGATGACGAGGTTATGTGCGACTCCGTTTCAGGGGCAGCCACCATCGTCCAATCTGATGGAGAAGAATCAGTCGGAACAGGAGGTTTCGAACATCAGTCGGACATCCGGGCTTGCGAGCCGGAGTACCGACGTGAGGAGGATTTGGATACAGATACAGAATCGATCTTACCGTTGTTTGACGAGAGATTTGGGTATGTGGCTGATGAGGAAGATTATGAGTCGGAGCCAAGGACCATGAAGCATGCGATGGTGTATACTCTGAGGAATCACAATGATGGGACAGAAACTTCAGTGAGCGAGGACGATGCCACGCGTGCGGCTAGAGAAAACAGAGAAAGAATTCAGCGTCTCACAACGTTTCAACCGGGTGAAGGCTCGGGACAGCCGGTTGTGATGGAAATCCCACCAGTGTTTAGGCCCTTGGACTTTGACGCAGCAAGAGTTACAACACCAATCACACCAGATAACGCAGCAACCCGGGCGCAGCAATTGGATACGTTACGAATCATGCTGGAGAATCAACAGAAGGCTTTATTGGCAGAGCAGCAGTGCATGTATGATGAACAACAAGAGATAGAACGGGATCGAGCCCGTGTGGAGCAAGAAAGGATAACAGTGCAAAATCGCCATGAAGATCTTACAGCAGTACATCGGAGGAGGCACGAAACCCGGGTGATGCCAGGCATGACTTTAGATCCAACCAGATTGAACTTTGCATCACCAAACGGAGCTCCCAATGTCACTCGGCCTGAGCCAGAGCCGGTTGGAATTGGGCATGGAATCATGGTTAGAGCAAATCAGGGAGGAAACGGGGTGCCACCCAACACTCAGGCCGGAGCTCAGCAAAATCAGAACACAGCAGCTGTGGGTGATATGCCACCACCAGCAGATCGGTTCCACACGCCCAGGGGTCACTACTCAAATCCGGCTGATAACGTGTACGCAGCAACATTAGCATTGTGCCGCATGCCGATTGATCAATCACCACAGGGAGACGAAGCGCGCAGGGCAATCGAGATGTTGAAAACTGCAATCACGCAGCAGGGAAACATGCCGGATAAGAGTGGAGCGTTACATTCAACACCATATAATAGCCGAGCTAACCGGAGTCATCACGGAGAAACACCAAGGCCAGCCGGATCAGGTGTCAGGAATGGACAGCAGAATCAGGGTCACCCGGCGCCGCAGCCTCAGCGTTCGGGACATCAGCAGAGGCCAGCCCAGAATCAGCCGGCACCGAGGCCACATCAACCGGCCCCGGCCCAGTCTGTGGCCCAAGCAATTGTCAACAATTCAAGAGCACGTCGTGCGGCGAGCGCAAACCCGGCTTTAGGTGTCGCCGGAGGAGCCGGAGGACAACCTGAAGCAGGAGTGATGGGCCACGCACCAAATACCGGGTCAGGTTTGCCGTTAGTTTCTTCATTACTTAACCCGGTTGGAACTAAATGTCTTTCAGATGCTATTAAGAGCGAACCTTTTCCCGAGAAGTTCAAGGAGCCAAGCAAGGTGACAAATTATGACCCCAGCATGGATCCAGAAACATGGCTCAGCAGTTACGAGATGGCGATGAGTATTCGCAATGCCACCGCCAATTTGTGCGCGAGATACATGTACCTAATGATGAGTGAAGGAGCAGCAAAGTTATGGTTCAATGGACTACCCGAGAAATCTATCAATTCTTGGGATGAGTTGAAGGCATTATTTGTTAAGAATTTCAAGGGCACGTGTGAGAAGTTATTCACTATAGAAGATTTGGAGCGGTGTTTCCAGAAGAAAGGCGAGTCAGCACGTCACTGGATGCGTCGGGTTACAGCCATCATTCACTCATCAAAGGGAATTACACCAGCTGCGGCCGTGTCGTCGATGGAGAAAACCTGCAGATATGACCCGGTAATCCAGAAGATGGGTCGACTGAGGGCCACTGGCAAAGCAGAAACCATCACCATGGGACAGCTGATGGAAGCGGCTCATAAGCACGCATCCACAGACAAGACCCGGGATGATGATGAAGATAAGGGAAAAGGAAACGTCAACAACGGAGGAAAGAACAACAACAACAACAATAACAACAATGGCAATTACAGGGGAAATTTCCGAGGACCGGCTAACCCCCAGGAAGCATTCAACATGCCGTGTCCACGGCATAGCAGGAACGGTAAACCGGCAAATCACTCTTTGGCCCAGTGTGTTGATCTTCAGAGATGGAAGAACGAGGAGTTTGCCAGGATGAACATGGGAGGAAACGGTCCGAGGCCGGGTAATGGAAATAACCCGGCCCACGGACCACAAGCTGGAGGAAATAATGGAGGACCACCCGGCCCGGATAATGGACCAGCCGGGTTAGGTTTCCAGCAAAACCCCAAAGAGTTAAATCGAGGACAGTATCATATTACAGTTTCCAGCACTTGTCGGAGAGATCAGAAATTAAAGAAGAGGCTGTCAACGCCGTTCTTCCCGCGGTTCCGAGATATTTGAAGTGGTCCGAGTATCCGATCACTTGGTCTAGAGAGGATCACCCGGACCGAGTGGATGCACCTGGAGCGTTGGCTTTAGTTGTTGCACCTCAGGTTTCGGGTTATATTTTACACAAGGTTCTTATGGATGGAGGTAGTAGCATCAACATTCTGTATTGGGATACATTCATCCGGATGGGTTTCACAGCCAAGCAGCTTCACCCTTCTGGTACTATCTTTCATGGTATTGTCCTGGAAAGTCAGCAAGACCAGAGGGAACAATAACATTGGAGGTCGCATTTGGAGAATCAAAGGATAATTTCAGGTCTGAGATGATTTGTTTTGAGGTGGTCAAATTGAAGAGCCCTATCATGCTCTCTTTGGCCGTAACGTTTTTGCTAGATTCATGGCGAGGCCGTGTTATGTGTACTTAAAGATGAAGATGCCAGGTCCAAAAGGTATTATCACAGTCAATGGCAGTCGTGAGTTGGCGTTACAATGTGAGCAAGGTGATGCTGTTATGGCAGAACAAGCCTGTGCGGAAGAGGAGTTGAATTACTACAAAGCTACCACAAATCCGGATGATGGGACAATTTTGAAGAAACCAATGACCGAAGAGAGGGCGAAATTCAAAGCGGCTCAGGATACCAAGATGATTGACTTCGTGCCGGGTGATTCGTCCAAGCAGTTCTCTATCGGGTCAAATCTGACTGACAAATAGGAAAGCGCGCTCATCGAATTCATCCGTGAGAATCGGGATGTCTTTGCATGGAAACCTAGTGACATGCCAGGCATACCGACTGAATTCGCTGAGCACCGCTTACATGTTGATCCTAAAGCAAGACCGATTAAACAGGGATTGCGCAGATTGAATGAGGAAAGAAGGATTGTAGGAGAAGAGATAGCTCGTTTACTCGCCGCAGGATTCATTATGGAAGTGTTACATCCAAAGTGGTTGGCTAACCCGGTTTTAGTGTTGAAAAAGAACAATGAGTGGAGGATGTGTATTGATTTCACAAGTTTGAACAAGCATTGTCCGAAGGATCCGTTTGCGTTACCAAGGATTGATCAAATCATAGATGCTGTGGCAGGTAGTGATCTTTTGTGTTTCCTGGATGCATATTCAGGATACCATCAAATCAAGCTTGCAGAGGAAGATTGGGAGAAGACATCATTTATCACCCCATTTGGAGCTTTTTGTTACAAGAACATGACATTTGGACTGAAGAATGCTGGAGCAACTTATCAGAGGTGCATCCAGAGTTGTTTTGAGAAGCAGATAGATCGGAACGTGCATGCGTACGTTGATGATGTGGTGATCAAGACAAAGAAGGCTGAGACATTTATCGATGATTTGAGAGAAACTTTTGCTAACTTAAGGAGGTTTCAGATGAAGCTTAACCCAAAAAAGTGTGTGTTTGGAGTTCCATCAGGAAATTACTCGGCTTTATTGTGTCCGAGCGTGGGATTGAAGCAAACCCGGAAAAGATAGCAGCAATCAATAGGTTGGGAAAGCCGACTGAATTGAAGGAAGTCCAGAAGATCACGGCTGTGTGGCTGCGTTGAGTAGGTTCATATCCCGACTGGGAGAGAAAGCAATTCCTTATACCGACTCTTGAGGAAGTCAGATAAATTTGTTTGGGATGAGGAAGCTGATAAAGCCCTGGAGGCATTGAAGGAAACATTATCGAAAGCACCAATCTTAGCTGCTCCAGCTCCAAAGGAGCCCATGCTGTTGTACATAGCTGCGAATTCCCGAGCAGTTAGTGTAGTTATTGTGGTAGAGCGAAAGGAAGAAGGAAAGGAGCATTGGTTCAAAGGCCGGTTTATTATGTCAGTGAGGTTTTGACTCCGGCTAAACAGAGGTATCCCAGTGGCAGAAGTTAGTTTTTGGCGTTTTCATGGCCAGTCGGAAGTTGAAGCATTACTTTCAAGAACACCCCATTACAGTGGTAAGTGGAGCACCATTGGCAGACATTGTGTGCAATACTGAAGCTACTGGAAGAATTGCCAAGTGGGCGATTGAGATGGGTGATTATCACATCAAGTATGAGCCTCGCACAGCGATTAAGTCACAAGCCTTGATTGATTTTGTCAATGATTGGACCGAGTTAAGCACGGCACCACCCAAGGCGCCGAGTTATAAGTCATGGGTTATGCATTTTGATGGATCCAAGCAGTATGAGGGATCAGGAGCAGGAGTGGTTCTCACTTCACCCAAAGGGGATAAGATGAGTTATGTTCTTCAGATTCACTTCGATTGCACCAATAATATTGCTGAGTATGAAGCTTTGTTACATGGTTTGCGCATTGCCAAGGAGATGAACATCAAAAGGATCATGTGTTTCGGTGACTCGGATCTTGTAGCGCAGCAAGTTTCTGGGACTTGGGACAGGAAAGATGAGAAGATGGCGGCTTACAGAAGGGCTGTTGATGAAGCAGCTGGATTCTTTTCAGGATTCCAGGTGGATCATATTGATAGAAGGAAAAACGAGGCAGCAGATGCTTTGTCAAGATTGGGATCACGTAGAGAGCCAGTTCCACCAAATGTGTTCCTGGACGAGTTATGGAAGCCATCAGTCCAACTTCCGGGTGAAGAGGAAGATGAAAGTCCAGATCAAGATTCCGAGTTAGTAGCAGCGTTGCATGAGATTCCTGAGTGGACTGAACCATATCTGGATTATATGATAAGGAAGATTTTGCCGAGTAATGAAGTTATGGCGGACAAATTGTTAGAAGATCACTCGGTTATGCAGTAATTGATGGTGAGTTGTACAAGCGCAGTGTTTCTGGAGTTTATCAGCGATGTGTTTCATCAGTCGAAGGAAGGCAAATTTTGCAAGAGATACATGCTGGGGACTGTGGTCATCATGCTTCATCTAGGTCTCTGGTGGCCAAGGCATTTAGGCATGGATTCTTTTGGCTTACAGCTTTCAAGGATGCAGAGCAGATTGTTAGGGCATGTGATGGATGTCAAAGATATGCAAGACAGGAGCATGTGCCAGCTCAGAATTGAGGACAATACCAATCACTTGGCCGTTTGCAGTTTGGGGTCTTGATATGATGGGGCCCTTTCAGATGACATCGTGCAAGAAAACTCATCTCTTGGTGGCTGTTGATAAGTTCACTAAGTGGGTTGAAGTGGAGCCAGTTACAAGTTGTGATGCTTCCAAAGTTGTCACGTTTCTGAAGAAAATTATCAGTCGGTTTGGTTATCCTCACAGTATCATCACAGATAATGGGACCAACATGTCACTCGGTGAAACAGAGATATTCTGCAAAGAGAAGGGAATCAGATTAGACCTTGCTTCGGTGGCACATCCACAGGCCAACGGGCAGGTAGAAAGGAGTAATCAGGAAATATTGAAAGGAATCAAACCAAGACTTCGAGTTCCGATTGAAAAGGCGTATGGAGCTTGGGTGAAAGAGTTACCTGCAGTGGTTTGGGGGATCAATACAACCCCGAATAGATCAACCAAACGTACACCGTTCTTTCTGGTGTATGGAGCAGAAGCAGTGTTACCGAGTGATATAGTCCATGACTCGCCAAGAGTGGCGGCGTATGTGGAGTCAAGCAATGCAATTGCAAGGGAGGATTCGATTGATGCCCTTGAAGAGGAGCGTGAGTTAGCATTGGAACGGTCCGCAGTTTATCAGCAGGATTTGCGGCGTTATCATAGTCGCCGAGTAAGATCAAGAACTTTCCAGGAAGGAGATTTAGTTTTACGGCTCAGACAGAATCAGTCGGGATGCACAAGCTAACTCCTCCATGGGAAGGGCCGTTCCTTATCAGTCGGAAATTGCACAATGGTTCATATTATCTGATAGATGTGAGAGAGAAAGGTGAAGAGAACAACACGGACCATGCTATCCTTCCTATGGAAGAGACGAAGCGGCCGTGGAACATTGCTCATCTTCGCCCATATTATACCTAGTGAACATGAACCTAGGCCGAGTTATGTAACAACGATGTAACCCCCAGCAGGTTTCAGACGCGCTCTTTTCCTTACCAGGGTACCTAAGGGGACTGGAAGGTTTTTAATGAGGCGGCTTGCTGGTGTATCTTTAATAAAGAAGAATTTGAGAAGAAATCTTTTCTGCTGTTTTACTTTTTATGCATAGATTATGTTTATAAAGCTTTGCCCAAAGGAGTGCTTAGCAAAAAAGTCCTATAGCTGTTGCCCAAGAGAGCACGCATAGAGATGTTTTGAGGTCAATGGGGTAATGATGCATAGTTTAAGCCTTTACTTATAAACATTGATCCAGGGCTTGGGGACTTATGAATTATAAGTTCATAAGTTTTAATCCTAAGACCCGGCTTTTAAGCCTTAATTTTGTTCTTGGTTAAACTTGCCTATCAGTTTGATGTTACTCACAATTTTATGACCAGATTGCTTACTTGTTAATTCAATCAACTATGATGCCCATGCTGGGACTTAGTTTGACCCTGTTTTAGCAAAGGAAAAAGTAGCAACTGAGAAAGTCATGTGAAAACCGACTGATAAGAAGCTAAAGATAAACCAAAAGGGTCATCTAAACCATAAAAAGTATAAGTTATTACAAAATATTGAGTATTTCATATAGTGCACAGACGCACCATCAAATAAAAGGCAAAGTATTTCAGAGCATATTACAATGCCCATTGGCCGAATAATTGTTTTGCAGGAAAAGGTGAAGCAGGAAGCTGGCTCAGATAGCCGGGTTATCGGTTGAGGTTCCCTTGGCAGCTTCAGCTTCGGCAGAAGCCGGGTTATCTTCAGGAGCTTTGGCCTGGGAATCAGTCGGTGCAGTGCCTTGATCTTCTGCAGTTCCTTAGCAACATCAGCCGGCTTTTCCATGATTGGCGTAGTGGGGGCACGGCTGGGTGCAGGGACAACTGGAGTAGAGGTACTTGGCGCTGCAGCTTTCTTCATCTTTGCAATGGAGTCTCTCAGCTTGGCCAGTAGATCAAAATGCTTGGGTTCAGGAGTGGGGATTGGAGTGTTGTTCTCATCCACTGCATCTTGGAAAACCGACAGATTGAGGCCCTCAGCTATTTTGCAAGCAATAGGCCGGGTTTGGGCAGAAATTTCCTTGAAATCTTTTCCTCCAAACTTGGTGCCATCAGCGTTGTACTGAGGGAATCCTTTGACAAAAGGAGCCGGGTTAAGGCGTGGGTTGTAAGCTTTGGCAAGAGCTAAGCTGCGCATTGCGCCAACCCGGCATGCTGAGCGCGTCCAGAGGTCTAACCACTCGGGGATCGTGGAAAGCTGATGCAGGGACTCATATATCACTTGGGGAGGAGCACAGTTGCTCTTAACACGCTTCATGATCTCAGCAGTGCCAAACTGGAACTGCCGATGATGGTGTTCAAGCAGTTCAACTTCTCTGGATATGATCTCCTGATGGCAGCATTCTGTTCGCCTGAAAAGTATGATGTGGGTTAGTATGTGAAAGCCGAGTAAAGAAGAAAAAGTGAAAAGAAGTGGTGCTTACCAATGAGTGGATTGAGGATATCCTTGATATGGTCTTTCAGGGTGTCCAAGTATTTCTGGACACTGATCATCTTGTCATAGCAGACCTTGTACTTATCTCCAGCCTCTTCCAACTCCTTCTTCAGTTTGGTGTTCTCTGCAGTTAGAGATTCAATTGTTTTCTCCAAGTCTGAAGCATGAACTTCAGTTTCCTTGCGCAGCTTGGTTTCAACTTCAAGGAGTTGGTTGGTCTTGGCAAGTATTTGGTCATTTGGGACACATATCTCTGAAAAAAGAATAGCAAGTTAGAAACATGGGGACTGAATATATTTCAGTCGGCAATTGAAAGAAATAGTAAGTTGACAGTGAAATTATATGCAGGCAGAGTATTTATACAAGTTCCGAGTGACCGAAGAGCAGATCACTCGGCACTTGGGGACTGGTATGTCTTTTAAGTTTTTACAAGTTATTCAGTATACATTCTTCAAAGTTCCAGATAAAATGTGAACATATTACCCGGAACTTGGGGGTTATGAGGATTTGAAAGTATTGTTATGGTGAAAGGCAGAATTAATGAGGATTTGAAATCAGAAAGTAAAACAAGTTCCATGTTATCGTAGACTGATAACTCGGAACTTGGGGACTGGGATATTCTGAAGTTTTCAAAATGATGGCAGAAAGAGATATATATTTTCAAGTACCGAGTGACTGAGGACAGTTTACTCGATACTTGGGGACTGGGTTTGGTATATAAGATATGAAGAGGAAAGATATGTACCTGATGTTCTTGGACAAGAGAATCCACAAGTTTGCCCTCAGCAAGTTTGTATGTGTTGTACTCAGTCAACAGATTTCAAAGTTTGTATGGC
Source organism: Poa pratensis (assembly GCA_947311845.1). Taxonomy (NCBI): domain Eukaryota; kingdom Viridiplantae; phylum Streptophyta; class Magnoliopsida; order Poales; family Poaceae; genus Poa; species Poa pratensis. The sequence goes on from CAMZMU010000106.1 coordinate 13,849,433, forward strand.
CATATTGTGGCACAGTGGAGCCTTCGCCTTTATCAGTCGGCTTCGACTTTTCTTCAGGGGCAACAAACTTGGTTGCAGTTTTGAGGGGAGAGACCTTCTCAGTAAAGCAAGCTCCTGTGATCACGACTTCTGGATCAGTCGGTTTTTCAGCAGGAGGAGGAGAAACATTCCTCTGGTCAGTTGTCTGCTCCTTATCAGTCGGCTCAGCATGTTTTTCAGGGGTATCTCCAAGTTATCCTCTTCAGCAATGGGAGGGCTTGGATCGCCACTAAGAGTAGCTTTCGCCCTGAAATTGCAAGTATGAAAGTAATATAAGAAAGAGTAAAAGAAAGCAAAGTTGATAAGTACAAGTAATAGAAGGTTATATGTATTACCCGGTATTGACTTGAAAGTCACGGGGGAGGTCATTGCTGGAGCCTGAAGAAGCTGTAAGGGAGTATGACTTAGAAACTCGGATTTGACCAGCTAAAGGATAACTATCAGAGGGATGTTTTTGTGGTTCAAAGTTGGAAAAGGAAGTACCAGGACGGCGTGGAGAGGGAATGTTTGGGATTCCCGGGTTAAGAGGATCCTCACCAGGGGAGGTCCGAGTAGCTCTCCTCTTGGTAGAGGGTTCAGCAGAATTCTGCGAAGATTTTTGAAGAAGAGTTTGGTTGAGTTTTTGCATAGCAGGATAAGAATATGGTTCTATGGATATGCGAGAATATGGCACCTTGGCACAGATGGTGCGAGCCTTCCTTTTCCCGGTAGCAGCAGATTCAGTAGCTTCAGAGCTATGGCCGGGTGAAGGGTGGCTGCCTTTTCAGCCGGTTCTGGTATTATAAAGTGGGCATCAGTGGATAAATTGGGTTGAGTTTCGTTCTCAATTAAGCTTATGAAGAAGTGGCCGAGGGAGTCAAGTTCACCTTCTTCTTCCTTCTTTTCTTCTTCTTCTTCTTCTTCTTCTTCTTCTTCTTCTTCTTCTTCTTCTTCTTCTTCTTCTTCTTCTTCTTCTTCTTCACTCGAGGACTGAGCCTCGTCTTCATCATCTTCATCATCGTCTGCCTCAGGAGTGGCAGGGGGAGTTTCAACTTGCCACCAGACATCAGATTCCTAGTGAAAAAGTAGAAGCAAAGTAATCAATATACAATTGAGAAAAGAATATGTTATTGAGATTTTTATCAGTCGGTACTTACTGGTGGTGCCGGGTTATTCTTACTGAATGGCAGAAGGCCATTTTCCTTGATCGTCTCAACCTTTTCAGCAAGGAAGGCCTTGATAGCCTTGTTCAGAGCAGTGTTTGGGTAGGACTTCTCCGAGTAACGGAGGGAATCAGTCAGATGGCCCGAGTAATCGCAAAGAAGCTTCTTGCGGATACTGTTGGGCTGAATTCGCCAACCCATCCACGTTTTGATCAAATCAGTTCCACGGAGACCGTGCATAACAAGAACCGAGATCTTCTTGAGAAGAGGCTGGATAGCTTCTCTCTCGGTGTCAGAGGCAAAGGATTTCATGTTGTTGTTGAGAGTGAGGGTTCGACCGAATAACCCGGTAAAGGGTGTTCACCAGCAGGTATTTTGGCTTTACAGTAAAAGTATGATTTTTGCCAATGTTTCACGTGGGTATGAAGTTCTAGAGAAGGCATGGCAGAACCTTTGCGGCGTTGAATAGAAACACCGCCACAGACCAAGAGGGGGCCATTCTTGTGCTCACGCTGAGGTTTGCACAAGAAAAGCTCCAGAAAAAGAGCTAAGCTGGGAGGAGTGCATAAGTATGATTCACAAAGAACTATGTAATTACTGATGTTCAAGATGGAATTGGGTCCGAGATCGAAGATCCGGAGGCCGTAGTGACGAAGAAGATCCCTAAAGAAAGGATGACCCGGGGACGAAAACCCCGGGTGACATGTTCAAGAAAACAGATAACTTTGCCTTCCTGGGGGAGGGCCGAGTCTCCTCTTCAGTCCCTCTCCAATCGATCTCTGACTGAAGAGGAAGAACACCGGCCTCTGCCAGTTCTTCCAGCTTGGTCTGTGTAGCCATGGATTTGGCCCAGTTGGCCGTAATCCCGGATTTGCGCTTGGTGGTCTTCTTAATCTTCTTTGATGCCGATGCGGTGGCGCCATCACCGGCCTTGGCCTTGGCCTTCAGCTTCCTCGGATCTTTGGGTGCCATGAGATCTAAAGATCTAGAAAATAACAAGAAAAGAAAAGAAAAGAACCGAGCTCAAGAACAGCTCAAGGATGAACAAAACAAGATCTAGATGAAAACCAAATGCGGGAATGAAATACTTACCGGAGCTTGTGGGCTGATTTCCCGGTGGTTAGCTGCGGCAATGCGGGGCTCCGATGTCCAGCGGCGGCGCGGCAAGCTCGGAGGAACCCTAACCCTAGCTCGAGGAGAGAGAAAATGGGAGGTTGAAGATGAAGGGCGCGGTGAATGGGGAAAGTGAAAACCTTTTACCGTGGTCCACTATTTATAACCCAGGGTGAAACCCTAGGAGCGTGAAAAACGAGGAGATAAGGTTCTGGTTGACCATAGGTCAAAGATACGAGAGAATCTGTCAGAGAATGTCTCTTGGTCGTTGACTGGAGAGAGTTGAGTACGAGAGAAATGCCGGGTTATAAAGAGAACCGCCAAAAGGAGCTGGTCTGAAACATAACCCGGCCATTCAGTGTTAATGCTTTTTATTTTTGTTTTCAGGAGTTTAACTCGGATAATCTCATCAGCAGCTACCCTCGAGTAATTGAATCAAGATCAAGAGTATCAAGTGGAGCAACAGATGAGCTTATGCAAGTCAAACTTGGGGACTAGTGTTGGGGGGATAATAACCCGGTATACTTATGACCAAGGAATAATCAGTCGGACGGCCCAAGATCTGGTCCAAGTGAAGTGTACAAGATATGGGCCGGGTTATAGTTGGGCCAATAGGTCTAACATGACTCGTCTCTAGAAGGAAGGACCTGGAAGAACTGGAGTCCGAGTGAAGGAAGAAACCGGGTGACTTGGAGGCTACGGAAGGTCTAGAAGAACCTAGAGTAGGACTCCGTGCTCGTATGTAACTCGGTATTCATTGTAAGTTCGGGAGACCCGGCGTCTATATAAACGGGCTCCCAGAACATAGATAGATAGGTTCTAAGTCTCAAGTCATAAGTTTCAACCCTAGTTCGATATCACCGCTATCAAGCGAAACCCTTGTAACCTGTCTCGTAACCCAGCTCTGTTGTCGTAGCCGAGTTATCGAGACCTCGAGATCAATAACATAGAAGCAGGAAGTAGGTCTTTATCTCCAATGGAGAGGCTGAACCTGGGTAAACCCTTTTTCCCCAATGAGCGTGACAATCTCCTGAAGGACCAAGGCGCCTTGCCCCAATCATCAAGTTACCCCATGGTAACATCTGCCGTGTTAACCCCACGACACCTCCAGATCGGCCACCTCCTCCTCCGTCGACGGCGGCCTCCAGATCGGCCTCCGTTGATGGCGGATCCGCCACAACTGCTGCATCACCACCCGATGAATGATCTGATCCAGCTCCGCGTGGCCCAGAGGATGCGGGCATCACTGGAGGTGATGAGCCTGACGCGCTCCCACACCTGCCGCATCACAGCCGCCTCCAGATCTGCCCTATCACGAACAGATGCAGATAGATTGGTGCAGCCGCTAGAGCCGTGGCTGCGATGGCGACATCTAGAAGCGCCGGCAGAGGAAGCCATGAGAGAGTGAGGAGAGTAAAAAGCTACAATGTGCGGCGGCTAGGGTTGAAAGATGGACAGTGAGGGATTGAGAATGAGACTGATGGGGCTTGCTTCGCCAGTACATTTATAGGCACCCAATTGGCAACGGACATTTTATATAACCGTTTCCATTGGATACAAGTTCACAACTACTATGTGCTACTGATTTCCGTAGCTGCATACGAACATAATACATTCTAGTGATTTTCAAAGTGCATACGAACCTAATACATTGTACTGATTTGCATAGCTACATACGAACCTAATACATTCTACTGATTTTCATTGCTGCATACAAGTTCACACCTAACAGCAGCACACAAACACACAAAATCATTCTAGCAATGCTCACAAGAACATTTAACTGAGCTATTTTTGTTCCTTTATGCCGCTCCTTGCGCACAGCAACAACATGGTCAGATTTAGTCGAAGTGTTTGTTGGGCTCCATGCCAAACCAGCTAGAGCTACTGCAGTGTGCGGCTTCATCTCCATGTTCGCCTTCTTGACTATCAAGGCTACATTTTCCAGCTCTGCAGCTTCCACTTCGACGCCATTAGCAAGCAGCATCTCAACATAATCTTCAATCCAAAAAAAATAATCACCTCTCCCAGAATACTCTTCGCCCCTCCCCTGCCAAATGGTAAATCGAATTCAGAGGCAAATCAGCATCACACATAGAATAGAATCAATCAAAACTGGTCGAAGCGTCGAACTAACCCTGTGATTTGGACACTTGAAGTAGATCCGGCCTGGGTTTAGATCCGAACGCGACACTCGACGAATCGCGTTCCGACAGCGGCAGCACGCACTTCACAAGCGGCAGATCTGACCCGGCCCCGGCGGCGCAGGAGGAGGATGCATTCGATCTCCCCGACGAGCTCATGCTCTTGGCCATGGAGGACACGAGTGCGGAGTAAAAACAAGCTGGAGCGGAGGAACAAGGTCGAATCGACAGTCTTTTATAATATCCAAGATAGTTGAAAGTGCATGTGTTGCCCCATGCGTGGTTTTGGTAATTAATGACAATCCTTATGGACTAATGTTTGCATTGAGATATCTTTATAGATCTTGTCCATGAAGAAGTTTGGAGTTCATGTGTTGGACTCTAGAAGATTACATGATGACCAAGGTTCCATCCAAGGGTTTATATGAAGAATGGTCATGTGTAGAGTTGAGCTTATTGCAAGCATGACTTGGAAAAGAAGATTGAGTGAACTTCATGTTTATCTCCAAGCCATCATCTATATCAAGAGAAGAATATGAAGCGTAAGTGGATACATGAAGACGGAGCTTAGCTAGGCTCTCCCATAATGGAGTTTGGGGGAGCATTTGGAGAAGTCTTCATCAAGCATGTGCTAGCAAGAACAATCAAGAAAGGTGTTCCAACTTGAGAGAGTCAAGATCGTCATCATCAAGCTCAAGTGGAATGCGCAAGGCAAAGGTATGATCTTGATAGGTTTTCTATTTTACCGGTCTCATGGTGTTAGTGAGAGACCGGGTTATAGGATAGACGGCGTACTATCAAGAGGGGCTCTCAAGTGAGTAACTTGATCGCATCTTTGTGGAGAGCTCAAACCTTTGCATACTCGGCATTTCATCTTTCTTGGTTCTTATTTGGCTTTTATCCATGTGAGGATTTAGAGCTTGTGTTCATCTCCATACCAAGCTCTAATTCATCAAAAACGGATTTCATTTGAATATCTTGTGGTGTTGTTGATGTTGGAGCTTTTACCGGTTTGTCTTTTCTAAGAGAGGTCAAACTCTCCACTTGTGGTTTCCTCCTCACATGATGGACTATGATGTGTATATTCATAATCTTGTTGTGCTTGTGAGTATCTTTCAAACAAGCCCAAGATCATACAAAACGGAGTCCGGATGAGAAACATATTACGGTTTTGGTTTGGAGGTTTTATCGGTTGTTCTTTTATCGAGAGGTCTAACCTTTTCCCATTTGGTTTTATCCTCCATTGTTGGACTATGATTTTCTCTGTATGATCTTGTAAAGCTCTTCGTTACGATTCCAACGAGCCAAAGATCATCGAAAACGGAGTTCGGATGCTCAAGATATCTTAGTTTTCGTGTTCGGTGTTGCTGCAGTTTTTTCCTGGCCGGAGTCTCCGGTCCCAGACCGGAGTCTCCGGTCTGCGCGCTTCGTTTTTCGACGGCAGCCACGGGTGGGGGGTCCGGAGTGACCCCGGAGTCTCCGGGGGGCCGGAGTCTCCGGTCTAAGGACCGGAGTCTCCGATCTAAGCAGTTTTCCTGCAACGGGCAGATTTTTGGAGACCTATTTAAGGGGGTCTTCTTCCCCAATGTCCCCAATCTCTCAAGCACGAAAAAGCCCCCCATTGTTGACCTTCTTGAGCTTGGATTTCTCTCTATTCCTCCATGATTCTTGCCTCCAATTAGAGGGAAAAGAGAGAGGAGATCTAGATCTACCATTCCACCAATCAATCTCTCCTCTAAGTGAGGGGAAGCTTTTGGATCTAGATCTTGGAGGGATTTGGTGTTCTTCCTTGTTCTTCCCTCTTCTCCCCCCATAAGCATTAGTTGCTTTTGGTGGGATTTGAGAGTGAAGGATTTGAGCACTTGTGCTCTTGCCTTTTGCATTTGGTGCATCGGTGTGCTCTCCACGAAGATTCGTGGAAGTTGAAAGCTTGTGAACTTGTTACTCTTGGGTCTTTGGACCCTAGACGCCCGTGTGGTGGTTGAGACCCTTGTGTGGTCACTTGTAGCTGTTCGGGAGCCCCCAATCCCGTGTGGGTTGTGCCCCGGATCGTTGTTGAAAGGCTCCGGATTTCCGCCTCGAAGGATTCCGATAGTGGAAGGTGAACCAAACCTTTGTGGTGCGGTTCATCGGAGAAGAAGGTGAAACCTTTGTGGTTGTTGAACCATTGTGTTGGTTCACACCTCTCCAACGAGACGTACTCCCCTAAAAGGAGGAACTCGGGAATACATCCTCGTCTCCGCGTGCCTCGGTTATTTCTATACCCGAGCTCTTTACTTATGCACTTTACATTGTGATAGCCTTCGTGCTTGAAGTATTCTATATTGCTATCACCTTGTTGCTTGTCTTGCTTAGCATAAGTTGTTGGTGCACATAGGTGAGCCTAGTTTATTTAGGTTGTTGGCTTGTTAATTTAAACACATAGTTTTATTCCGCAATTAGCAAGCCTAAACCGGAAAAGTTTTAATCGCCTATTCACCCCCCCTCTAGGCGACATCCTTGTCCTTTCAATTGGTATCAGAGCCTGGGCTCTCTTTTTGGGCTTTACCGCCTAGAGAGTAAAGATGTCGTATAGAGAATTAGTGCACGATCCCACTCTTATATTCGATGGCACAAATTATGATGTTTGGAAAATTCGCATGCTTAACCTTCTTAGGGACATAAACCCAAATTTTAAGAGAATTGTAGATATGGGTTTTTCTCCTCCAAAGGATTCCCAAAAGTTATCTTTAGAGGATGAGGAAAACTCTTATCTCGATACTCTGTATCTAATTGTCTCATGTGTGTTTTGAGCGATGTAGTTCTTGCATCAATCATGCCTTTTCGGAACGCTCATGAGCTATGGACCAAGCTTCAAGATAAATATGAAGTGTCCAATATTATTGAGGATGATTGTTCTCCCTCCACCTCCGGCCGTGATGAGTTCACATCTTCTTCCACTTCACCAACATGTGTTTTGACACAAGGTAATGATATGGTGAGTGGTGATAGAAATTGCTTTGTTGATGGTGAATATTCTATTGACTATACTTCATCTCTATCTCATTGCAATGATCTATCTTTGGACTTAAACACTTCTAGCACTCCAAATGTTTTACATGCTAGTGTTGCTAGTCCTTGCATATCATGTAATAGTTGTTTAACTAAATCTCATGATGATATGCTTCATTCGTCTTGTTGCCATGAAAACAATACTTCCATATCCTCTATTTCTTGTGTGGCTAACAATGTAGAGGAATCCCAACATTTGTTGGAACAAGACGTGGATCTCAATGGAGCTTCAAGTATCTCTTCACCATCTTTGTCCATTACTCACTTTTGCCTTATGGCTAAGGATTCGAGGTATCTCCTACCTCAAATCCAAATTGTGATGATGTGGATGAGGATTCTCATGGAGCGCTTATGGATGTTGAATCCATAACAAAGAAGGGTGAGATGGTATTTGGTGCTCTCCCAAAGGTAGCAAAGCTATCCCTCCTCTAAGTGAAATCATTGTTTATGCTATTAAGAGTAGGGAAATCATTGAGGACTTGGAAACTCAATTTCTCGAGAAATGTCAAATTGAGAGAGAGGATGCCGATGAAAAGGCATCCTTAATGAATGCCCTTGAGGAAGAGCAAGAGCTTCGAGTGTCTCTTGAGGAGAGACTTGAATCTCTTGATGAGTCTAATGATCTTATTATTGCTAAAATCATTAAGGAAAAAGATCATGCTATTGCTAAATATAAAGTGCTTAAAAAGGAAAAAGTTGAATTTGGTGTTGGCAATGCTAGACTAAGTGAGGACATAGAGAGACTTAACAAAGCTCACAAGGCTTTAGAAAGTGAACACTCTCTCCTTATCAAGTCTCATGATCAACTCCAAACTCAACTATCTAAAAATGATGAGCTTGCCAAGTTGTCTTCTTCCATTTCTAATATTGATGATGCTTGTGCTACTAACTCCACTTCTCGTGAAGCATCTATTTTGAAGGAGAATGTTGAGCTAAGGGCTCAACTTGAGTTGCTAGCTAGCAAGTATGGGAAATTGGAAGAAAGTCATGAAAAGCTTTCTAGCTCTAATGATGATCTTCTAGCATCCCATGCTAGGCTAAAGTTAGCTCATGAGGCTATCACTACAAAGGTAACATCTTGTGAGCCTCATGTGGACAAAGGCACAACTTCGACTAAAAATGCTTTATTGCCATGTGCTAGTCCTAGTAATTCATCCACTCACAATGTTGCTACATCTTGTGATGAATTACTTTCCTTGCCTTGTTGCTCTAACAATGAAGCTTCTACTTCCTCTAGTGTTTTTGTTGATACTAACCATGTAGAAGAATTAAATGAGCTCAAGGCCCAAGTCACTTCTTTGAAGAAAGACTTGGAAAAGCGTCATGTTGGGGATTCTACACTTGACAATATGTTGAGTGTTCAAAGACGCCCCAATGACAAGAGTGGACTTGGATTCAACTCCAATATTAAGATCAAGTCCAAGTATAACAAGAAGAACAAGGGCCAAGAACAAGTCAAGATTCGGCCAAGATTGTTTGCTTCAAGTGCAAAGTTGAAGGGCACCATGTTAGATCTTGCCCTTTGAAGAAGAAGGCTCTTAGTGAGAAGCAACAAGGGAAGAAGCCTCAAGTTCAAACTCAAGTTCTCAAGTTGAAGAACACCTCTTCCCAAGAAGAATCAAGCTACCCTCCTCAAGTCAAGACTCCAACTAAGAAGAGAGGAGGAAGTAGATGTTGCTACCTATGCCGTGAGAAGGGTCACATTGCTTCTTCATGCACAAATGGTACCTTATCCAACCCCATTATTATTAATGATGATTATTCTCTTCGGAAGGATAAGGTTGGCAATGTGTTTGCCAAATATGTTGGTACTCAAAGTGGTGTCAAGAAAAGAACCATTTGGGTTGCCAAACCTATTGTGACTAACCTCTTAGGACCCAACTTGGTTGGGGACCAACAAGCTAAAACTTGATCAATAGGTGTTGTTGGAGGGCATTGGAGACTTGGCTACCTTATGAAGAATTAAGGGATCTTCATCAATTATATTTCTCAAGTCAAGTCATTTGGATTATATTGTTCTATCTCATATCCAATGTTCCTCCTTGCGGTAACTTTTATTTAAATCATATATACATTGAAAGTTGCTTGCACCCTTGCATGTGTTAGGTTTTGTACCTTGCTAGTGTTGTATGTGTTGTGCTCTCTACTTACTTATCTTGAGTAATCAAGTATGTGTATGTTGGTTTGCACACCATTTACTTGTGTTGAGCCTTATTGCTTTTATTTGATATCTTATCTTGTTGGCTCTCTTTTTGAGAGATTAATGGACTATCCTATTTTGGGGGAGTGATATGCTTCGTGCACTTCACAATCCTAAAATTGTGTATACATGAGGATACCACTTAGTGTTGACATATTATATTATCTATTCTCTATGTGGTATGTCATGCTCATGAGAAATTCAAATTCTATAATGTCCATTAATTTCTCGAGTTGGTTTTGTTTGCCTCTTATTTTAAATAAATGGATTATCACATTATGGGGGAGTAATAAGCTATGTGCATATTACAAGCCTAGAAAATGTGAACATGTGAGGTATTGCCACCTAGAATTGATTTGTTATTAATCTTATTCCTATGTGGCATGTTGCTCAAACAAGTTCCATCGTTGGTAAAATGATTTTGTTTAATCACTCTTTTGGATCTTGTTTGCGATGGACATTCTTGGTACGGTTTTCCCCAAATATGTTCGCATATCCTTTTGGGAAATCGATTGCTTCAAGCTACTCTTTGTAGTGGCTTTGCATGATCGCGTGAATACTTGAAGCTATCAAGAATATCTATCTATTTAAGCTTTGGCCTTTAAATCTTCTCTTTTGCCATATGCTTATTTGTTGTGAAATTGGTCTTCAATATCATTCCTATATACCACCGAGAAATATCTCTATATACTCCTTGTCCATGACAAGCGATACTCATAATTGTGGTGAAATTTGTAGACCATCTTCACTTTGGCTTTGCTTTGAATTGCCTATTTTTTATTGCCAAGGATTTGGTTTGATCTAAATCCTCTTGTCTTCCTTGTATCTTTTGGATCTTTGTGCTCTACTCAAAATTTGTTTTATGTCTTCTTCTTTAGGAAAAGCAATGATCCCAATCTTGTGCATTTACATTCAAAAGTCATACTTCTTGATAATGCACTATTCTTGGGGAAGCTATCCTACATTGACTAGAACATCATTCTTTAAATTGGTTTTGCATCTTTGCTTTCCTTGAACATGACTAGTGTTTGAATAATATGTATGGAGAGTGATGATCCCATTTGTGTGCATTTTGTATTCAAATGCAAGATCATAAATAATGCACAATCTTGGGGGAGCAATCCTATATGCTTTTGAACATTAGTTGTCTTCAATTGGATTTGATCCCGATGACGTGTCTCTTTGGAAGACAAACATTTCTCGTCTTGGTACTTTGTGCCATCATGAGAAGTGTAGAGGGTTTGGTTTATTCCTTGATGATATTTTCATCAATTGGTATCTTACTTTCATTTGGCATCTTTTCAAAGTGGTATCTTCAATCATGTGTTGATTTGGTTTTTGATATAATTTGGACAATTCTTTTTCTTGTCACACTTGTGGTGCTTTCTTGGTTTAATTGGTGTTTTGTCCAAATTGTATCTCTTTGGTTCTTGAAAGTCTTGTGCATGCATATTTACTATATGTATATCTTATGGCATGCTTACTTTCGTTGATCCAATATATAGGATAAACTCCATCAAATCCTAAATGGCTAAGATGTGCATGAAATTCAATTTCATATCAATATGCACATATTTATGTGGAGTTTGTCCTATGTATTGTAGTTGCTCTAACTACTTTGGACCCAATAAGTTTGGGAACCATTTGTACTTGAATTTGTTTTAGGTACATCGGAGTGCATTGGAGCTTGTCTCATTTACAAGGAAGGTGTTATCACCATGTGCTTATTGGAGCCAAGCTCGGATGATCGTGAACTCTTATCTTCTACATCACCAATGCTATCTCGGTAACAAGTATCTACCTCATGCATACTCTCTAGCTTTCAACCTTGTGTAGGTTGTATCTTGGCATGAATTTCTCTTGTTGCAATTCATTTGGTTCTTGCAAAACAACTTTGTTGCAAATGCGGGCAAGCCGGGATGATTACATATCAAGGGGAATATATATAATCATTTTCATGATTCATCAATCCCATATATGTTAATCTAGCACTTTCTACTCTATGTCTCACATATGCAATATTGATGCTTTTCAAAATCATTTGCCTTTGCGATACTTGTTATCTTTCTCGGAGCATCCCATATTTTTTTCCCTTGTGGATATTTTTGATGCTATGATGAGATTGTGTTGGAAGTTCATCTATATCCTTCTAAGATAAAATTGAGCTTTGTGCTATGCTTTTAAGCAATGATCTTATTGGTATATATATGACTTCCTCTTGGATATCATGTTCTTCACCGTTGTATCTATTTTGTGTGTGCATGTTTCTTTTTGGACTTATATCTTCATGATTATGTCTAATTAGAAACTTATACACATGAGAGTAGCTACATCTTTAATTGGTATTCCAATCTTCTAGTGACCACCCTTTTTCTTACTTTTGTTCTTTGGTGGTTTCTAAAAGGCACAAGCTTTGTTTTTCATTTGGTATGCTTTTGCATCTTAATAAGCTTGTGGACCTATTTGCTACTCGTGTGTTTGTGTTCAAAATTATCTAGGAGGGAGTGAGGATTCCATGTTGTGCACAACATATTAAAATGAAAATCCTACTTTGTGCACGTACCTTGGGGAGTTCCCTCTTGATTTTTAGAACACTTCTTCGGATCCTTTTGTTTGCTTGCTTCTTTCGTCGAAGTATCTTTCTCTTTGTTATTCTTTTGCAATCTTTGGATCCTCAATATAGTTTGATCTCCCTTCTTCTATTCGTCATTGGATATGTGCATTTGATTTCACTCATATTATGAGAAATGCACACACTATGGGGGAGCTCTTACTATATTGGCCTTCTAAATTTTTCCTCCCATTTCGGCAATCGATGCCAATGGGGGAGAAGTTTAGAGGGTTTAAGGGAATTTGGTTTTATGCTTTAGTTTTGTTCTTAAGCATTTGCCTTTCATGCTCTTGCATCCTTGCTCTTTGTGTTGCATGGTTGCTTAATTCATTATATAAACCCTCGTAAAAGGGATTGTCATCAATTACCAAAATGGGGGAGATTGAAAGTGCATGTGTTGCCCCATGCGTGGTTTTGGTAATTAATGACAATCCTTATGGACTAATGTTTGCATTGAGATATCTTTATAGATCTTGTCCATGAAGAAGTTGGAGTTCATGTGTTGGACTCTAGAAGATTACATGATGACCAAGGTTCCATCCAAGGGTTTATATGAAGAATGGTCATGTGTAGAGTTGAGCTTATTGCAAGCATGGCTTGGAAAAGAAGATTGAGTGAACTTCATGTTTATCTCCAAGCCATCATCTATATCAAGAGAAGAATATGAAGCGTAAGTGGATACATGAAGACGGAGCTTAGCTAGGCTCTCCCATAATGGAGTTGGGGGAGCATTTGGAGAAGTCTTCATCAAGCATGTGCTAGCAAGAACAATCAAGAAAGGTGTTCCAACTTGAGAGAGTCAAGATCGTCATCATCAAGCTCAAGTGGAATGCGCAAGGCAAAGGTATGATCTTGATAGGTTTTCTATTTTACCGGTCTCATGGTGTTAGTGAGAGACCGGGTTATAGGATAGACGGCGTACTATCAAGAGGGGCTCTCAAGTGAGTAACTTGATCGCATCTTTGTGGAGAGCTCAAACCTTTGCATACTCGGCATTTCATCTTTCTTGGTTCTTATTTGGCTTTTATCCATGTGAGGATTTAGAGCTTGTGTTCATCTCCATACCAAGCTCTAATTCATCAAAAACGGATTTCATTTGAATATCTTGTGGTGTTGTTGATGTTGGAGCTTTTACCGGTTTGTCTTTTCTAAGAGAGGTCAAACTCTCCACTTGTGGTTTCCTCCTCACATGATGGACTATGATGTGTATATTCATAATCTTGTTGTGCTTGTGAGTATCTTTCAAACAAGCCCAAGATCATACAAAACGGAGTCCGGATGAGAAACATATTACGGTTTTGGTTTGGAGGTTTTATCGGTTGTTCTTTTATCGAGAGGTCTAACCTTTTCCCATTTGGTTTTATCCTCCATTGTTGGACTATGATGTTTCTCTGTATGATCTTGTAAAGCTCTTCGTTACGATTCCAACGAGCCAAAGATCATCGAAAACGGAGTTCGGATGCTCAAGATATCTTAGTTTTCGTGTTCGGTGTTGCTGCAGTTTTTTCCTGGCCGGAGTCTCTGGTCCCAGACCGGAGTCTCCGGTCTGCGCGCTTCGTTTTTCGACGGTAGCCATGGGTGGGGGGTCCGGAGTGACCCCGGAGTCTCCGGGGGGCCGGAGTCTCCGGTCTAAGGACCGGAGTCTCCGGTCTAAGCAGTTTTCCTGCAACGGGCAGATTTTTGGAGACCTATTTAAGGGGGTCTTCTTCCCCAATGTCCCCAATCTCTCAAGCACGAAAAAGCCCCCCATTGTTGACCTTCTTGAGCTTGGATTTCTCTCTATTCCTCCATGATTCTTGCCTCCAATTAGAGGGAAAAGAGAGAGGAGATCTAGATCTACCATTCCACCAATCATTCTCTCCTCTAAGTGAGGGGAAGCTTTTGGATCTAGATCTTGGAGGGATTTGGTGTTCTTCCTTGTTCTTCCCTCTTCTCCCCCCATAAGCATTAGTTGCTTTTTGTGGGATTTGAGAGTGAAGGATTTGAGCACTTGTGCTCTTGCCTTTTGCATTTGGTGCATCGGTGTGCTCTCCACGAAGATTCGTGGAAGTTGAAAGCTTGTGAACTTGTTACTCTTGGGTCTTTGGACCCTAGACGCCCGTGTGGTGGTTGAGACCCTTGTGTGGTCACTTGTAGCTGTTCAGGAGCCCCCAATCCCTTGTGTGGGTTGTGCCCCAGATCATTGTTGAAAGGCTCCGGATTTCCGCCTCGAAGGATTCCGATAGTGGAAGGTGAACCAAACCTTTGTGGTGCGGTTCATCGGAGAAGAAGGTGAAACCTTTGTGGTTGTTGGACCATTGTGTTGGTTCACACCTCTCCAACGAGACGTACTCCCCTAAAAAGGAGGAACTCGGGAATATATCCTCGTCTCCGCGTGCCTCGGTTATTTCTATACCCGAGCTCTTTACTTATACACTTTACATTGTGATAGCCTTCGTGCTTGAAGTATTCTATATTGCTATCACATTGTTGCTTGTCTTGCTTAGCATAAGTTGTTGGTGCACATAGGTGAGCCTAGTTTATTTAGGTTGTTGGCTTGTTAATTTAAACACATAGTTTTATTCCGCAATTAGCAAGCCTTTAACCGGAAAAGTTTTAATCGCCTATTCACCCCCGCTCTAGGCGACATCCTTGTCCTTTCAATAGTGCTAAAAAAGGAATTTTATATAAGCAACCTCGCCAACGGTTGTATACAAATGTCCGATGCCATTGAAGAACATATCGCAAACGGAGTCGAAAGAAACTCCGTTACCAACATATCGGCAACGGTTAATAATTCGCGACCGTTGCCTATGAAGGCGGGACGCGGGCCAGCTTGCCTGGCGGGGCAGGTTTTCTCACGCGGAAAGCGCGATTCTCCGTCGCCTAACTCGTGCCGTTTCCATACAGGGGTATCAGATGTGTCGTTCTGTACTAGTGTTAGTTGCATATCTAGAGAATTTACCGTTGTGTCAAGCCTAAACTCGAAAAAGAACTAAAAATTGAGTAGCACCTATTCACCCCCCCTCTAGGTGGCCATACCTATCCTTTCAATTGGTATCAGAGCAAGGTTCTCTTTTTCGGGATTAACCGCCTAAGAGTAGTATGGCCCTTGATGAGCATGGAAATGAGATACCCGAGCTTCCTTCCGTGCCCACTTCGGTTTCCGTGGAGGACTTCAATTCCTTGAAGTCCAATATGGAAACCAAAATGGACAAGTTGCAAGAGATGATCATGCAACTAATGGAAGCGAAGGGTATCTCACCTCCACCCACCCCCATTCGTCGGAGGTTGACAAACCCGAATGGATGTGGGTGATGGGAAGAAAAAGGGGGGTGAACAAGATAAAATTGACAACCCAAGTAAAACACCACCTAATGGTTCGGGAGTGTATGGTGCCGTTCCGTTCCCATACTCTCCCGACCCTATTATCCCTCATCCTCATATTCATCTAAGGGGAAACCCACCTAAGCTAAATGCATCTTTGTTTACTAAATGGCAATCTTCTATGAGATCTTATGTGAACAGTGCTTCTATCGAGCTTTGGAGGATCATTGAGCAAGGGTATCAAGCCGTGGATGAATCCAACAAGACAAAAAGAGAAGTAGTTGATTGTCAACTAAATGCCACCGCTCTTGACTTGATCCGTGATGCCGTGGGAGAAGATGATATGCTCACATCGAGCATTGCACCACCGCCAAAGAAGCATGGGCGTGCCTTGTTGAGGTGTATGTTGGAAATGAAAGCATGAAGAGAAACTGGTTTGAGGAAATGAGCAACATGCCCGAAGGATTCTTCATGGAAGATGGAGAAGACCATGAGCAAATGTTCCGAAGACTCAAGTCTCTTGCCAATGCCTACAAAGCCCTTGGTGGGACTCATGTGGATGATGCTTGGGTCAAAAGGAAGTATGTGAATGCTCTCTTGCCCTTTGAAGGGGCCGACTTGAAGAGTCTTCAAGGAAGGCACAACTATCCTCAAATGACCTCCAACGAAGTCATGCAAGAGATGCAATCATTCAAGGTTCAAGCCAAGATTGCTCAAGACTCTCGTGCCCGAGCTATTGGAATGCAACAAGGAGCCTCTCTTGCGTTGAAGGCCAAGGTGGTTGAACACAATGAAGATCAAGATTGTGAAGATGTGTCCTCCATGGACCCCCAAGAACTCAAGAGCTCTCATAGGGACTATGTGGCTCTTGCGGCAAGGACCTTTTGGAAGAATCCATCCAAAGCCAAAGCCCAAATGGAAGAAAAGGCCAAATCTAGTGGCTTCAAGGATGGCAACCCAAAGTTGAAGACTTGTTTCAATTGCCAAGATAGATTTCACTATGTTGCCATGTGCCCCTATGAGAACCGTGAAGATCATGGAGGAAGGCTTGTTCTCAAGAAGACTTTATCGTCATCATCCTCTAGCAAGAAACCCTTCTTCAAGAAGAAGAGGCCTCCTCCAAGAATGGTATTGGTGACAAGGGAGGAGTACATGTCCGGGGGTGAGAGTGATGAAGAAGAACCCACAAGTGAAGTGGCCGCTATTGCTATTGCTTCTTCAACACCTTCATCCCTTTTCGAATCTCCCAATGAGAATGTTCCATTACAATCCGCCAAGTGTCTCATGGCCAAGGCCACCGAGGTATCATCTCCTTCCCCTCCAAGACTATAAATGAAATGGATGATCTTATGAGTCTTAAAGTTAAGGAAGAAAATGTTGCTTTGGATCGTTTCTTGACTAACTTGCAAGGTGAAGCCAAGATTCGTTTCGAATCTCTCTTGAGCGATTATGGGCGGATTCAAGAAGAGCTTGATGAAAAGGAAAGACTTGAAAAAGAGTATGCTAATGATATTGCTTCTTTAACCTTGGCTCTTGAGGAAGAGCATGAGCTTAGTGTTTCTCTTGAGGAGAAACTTAAAAATCTTGATAAGTCACAAAATGCAATCTTTTCTCAAATCATTAAAGAACGTGACCTTGCAATTGCAAAATATAAGCACTTTCGCTTCGGTCCTTCTCCCTTAAACACATCAACGGCCGAGATTGCACGATACCCCTTCGCCATAAACGTATAATATATTCCGTATAGCCAACAGATACGGCTCGAGCCGAGCCGAGCCCGACAGAGATTGAGCCGGACCTTGCGAGCACCAAGTCAGCTCGACCTGTACGTATACTCGGCCCCAGCCCAGCCGGAGAAAAAAGTAAACAAATTGGTGGTCATGAGTACTTGAACCTGGGTCTCCCAGGCGCAGCACAAGGAACAAAGCCACTGTTCCAACTTAGTTTCTGCAATGTAATACGCATCTTACTAGTAATATTTGAATTATCTACGTTGCAAATCTAAACCCTTGTAGCAAAGCTAAATGGGCTGGATCGAACCTGAGCATACAGAACCCACGTAGCTAACGGGCTGGATGGAACCTTAGCCTACAGAACCCACATAAGGATCCAACCTCAGCTTACATAACCAAGGTGACACTAGGAAGATTCCATCGTTCTTTCATTCACTAATCATTGAAATTGAGCACCAAATAATTTAAAATTAATTCTCAGAAATTAACAACATGAAATTGAAATATAGATGAACCCATTTTCATGAAAAAATTGATATTTATAGCAAGTGATTTTTTTGACCTGCTCGGAATTATCCATTATGTTTTTCTTAGTATAGTATGCCAAATTAGGCATCCTTGACAAGTATTATTGTTTTTTTGATGAGTCCAACATATTATTAATTTTTTGCTCAACAAATGTGCCCAAAGAGGGCATTCTGGCACGTGCAGCGAATCTTGCGACAACAAAGATCCATTTTATGTTCTCACATACTTGTTTGACCTCCCCTTACACACTCAATGAGCAAACCCAATTGGTCTACCCCATTCGACACCGGCCCAACGGGTAGATGACACACGACAGACTGATCATTAGGGTTCGTCATAAATATGTGATAGTATGCGTTGGGACCACTCGAAAAGGTGGACTTGATCATAGTATTCCAATATAGTTGTGCCATGAAGTTGAGGTGACACTATCCAATCTTTAAATTCACAGAATTACAGGTTTGCCATTATTATAAGCATTTTTATAGAAAAAATAAAAAGTATGAAAATATTGCCAAAATGCAAAATAAGATTGCATTAATGCCTAATTTGGTCTTGCTAGCCCGGAGAAAAAACTGAGATCATCTCGCAGAATCCATAAAAATCTCTTGCTTAGAACTGGGTGTCAAACATAGCCAAAACGGGTCTATTTGTAAACAAGTGATTTTGTTTTACCTCCTCGGAATGACCCATTATCTTTCTCTAGTATAGTATAACCAAATTAGGTATCTTTTTTTTGACAAGTCCAACATAATATTTATTTTTTCATCCACAAATGCGCCGAAATAACGGTATCCTGACACCTTCAATGAGCAAGGCCAATTGGTCTAACCATTACAACACCAGTCCAAGGGGTAGACGACGCACGACAGACAAATCATTAGGGTTCGTCAAGAATCTATGATAGTATGCATCGAAACCACTCGAAATGTTTGACTTATAATAATGTCTCAAAGTTGGTAGATACATTGTCTAGTAGGTCATATAGGTATGTATCTACCACCTATGAAACATGTGGACCCACATGCAACACCCCTAGCCATTTTGAGCTAGCACATACGGGACATGTGGACCCACATGCAACACTCATAGCCATCTAGTAGTATGTCTACCATGTTTGGGACATGTGGACCCACAGGCAACACTCCTAACCATGTTGCATGTTATAGGACCCACATGATAGTTCTAGATCAAGCTGTCTAGGGCTGGTGTATGTGGGTCCAAATGTCTAGTGGGCCATATAGGTATGTATCTACCACCTTTTAAACACGTGGACCCACATGCAGCACCCCTAGCCATTTTGAGCTAGCACATACGTGACACGTGGACCCACATGTAACGCTCATAACCATCTAGTTGTATATCTACCACGTTTGGACATGTGGACCCACACGCAACAGTCCTAACCATGTTGCATGTTATGAGACCCACATGATAGTTCTAGATCAAGTTGTCTAGGGCTGGTGTATGTGGGTCCAGATGTCTAGTAGGTCATATAAGTATGTATCTACCACATTTGAAACATGTGGGCCCACATGTAGCACCCCTAGCCATTTTGAGCTAGCACATCCATGACACGTGGACCCACATGCAACTCTCATAGCCATCTAGTTGTATATCGCCCGTCAAATCTAGTTGTATATCTATCACATTTGTACATGTGGACCCACACGCAACACTCCTAACCATGTTGCATGTTATGGGACCCACATGATAGTTCTAGATCAAGCTGTCTAGGGCTGGTGTATGTGGGTCCAAATGTCTAGTAGGTCATCTAGGTATGTATCTACCACCTTTTAAACACGTGGACCCACATGCAGCACCCCTAGCCATTTTGAGCTAGCACATACGTGACACGTGGACCCACATGCAACGCTCATAACCATCTAGTTGTATATATACCACGTTTGGACATGTGGACCCACACGCAACAGTCCTAACCATGTTGCATGTTATGAGACCCACATGATAGTTCTAGATCAAGCCGTCTAGGGCTGGTGTATGTGGGTCCAGATGTCTATTAGGTCATATAAGTATGTATCTACCACATTTGAAACATGTGGGCCCACATGTAGCACCCCTAGCCATTTTGAGCTAGCACATCCGTGACACGTGGACCCACATGCAACACTCATAGCCATCTAGTTGTATATCGCCCGTCAAATCTAGTTGTATATCTATCACATTTGTACATGTGGACCCACACGCAACACTCCTAACCATGTTGCATGTTATGGGACCCACATGATAGTTCTAGATCAAGCTGTCTAGGGCTGGTGTATGTGGGTCAAGATGTCTAGTAGGTCATATAGGTATGGATCTACCATATTTGAAACATGTGGACCCACATGCAGCACCCGTGGCCATTTTGAGCTAGCACATCCGGGACACGTGGACCCACATGCAACACTCATAGCCATCTAGGTGTATATCTACCATCTTTGAGACATGTGGACCCACACACAACACCCCTAATCATGTTGCATGTTATGAGACCCACATGATACTTCTAGATCAAGCTGTTTAGGGCTGGTGTACGTGGGTTCAGATGTCTAGATTATGCCTTCTTTATTTGTTTGGAAGGTTACTTGTTTTTTAGAAAACTAACGACTAGTGCACCATTGCTGGTAAATGAAAAAATTGGTGTGGTCCAATTTTGCAAGAAATATTTGGTAGGTTATTTACAAACAAAGTGCAATCAAAAAAAGAAAAAAATTGTTTTTTCTAGCAAAGAAATGAAAACTTTGTTTGGTAACATTGACAGTTCTAGGTCAAGCTATACAGGTCTTGTGCATCCAGATGTCTAATAGGTCACATATGTATGTATCTACAACTGCGAACATAGCAAGGAAAGAAGGCGACGCCGCGATGGTCCCGCCGCCGGCCACACCTCGCCCCATGCTCCCGCGAGGAGAGCATACTAGATGCACACAATGTCTTGTATTTTTATGTTTATTAAGGTGCTATAATCATCAAGTTTTTCATGAAATGGGTTTATCTATATTTTAATTTCATGTTGTTAATTTCTTAGAATTAATTTTGAATGATTTGGCACTCAATTTCTATGATTAATGAGTCAAAAAACGATGGAAATCTTCTCCCCTAGGACATGTGTTACTTGCGTTATATGCGGTGTGCTCCATCGAGTGAAGTGATTTGGAGGACGAGCTCCAAGGAGCTGGTTAAAAAAAATAAAAACGACGTATTTATGTTTTCGAAAAAATGTGAAAAAATTCCTGAATGTCGAGAATGGTTATTTCTACCTGTGTGCAAAATTTCAGCGTGAAATATTGTGTAATTTGGGTTGTATAAAAACGACAAGTTTCTGAACCTGAGACGTGAACAGTGCAACATTCGAAAATTTCAGATTTTGTCAGACTTTGTCATTTTCGTGTAGGCCGAAATACGAACTATTGTGCAACATTCGAAAATTTCAGATTTTGTCAGACTTTGTCATTTTCGTGTAGGCCGAAATACGAACTATTTTGGGTTGAAAATTACAGAACCATATAATACATCGTTATCAACGTCTATGTTTTTTGCAGAATTTTCGGAAACATTAAGATGTCGATTTAAAAAAAAACTAAAAATAAGTACACCATGGAGCCCGTGCTCCCTTAACTATGAAGGACACGAAAATTGAAATATTATTTAATAATATGCTTAATACATTATCTAGACGGATGTGGCATAGTGGCTTTGTTCTGTGCGCTGCACGTGGGAGACCTTGGTTCGAATCCAAGCAGCACTAATTTTGCAGTCATTTTCCCAGGCTTGATTACAAGAAAGCGTGCGGCTGGCTCGGCTCCCTCCAGGTCGGCTCGTGGCTCCACGAAAAAAAAATAGATAGGCTATACGGTTCATTATACGCTTATGGGCGAGGGGCGAAGGACCGAAGCAGAGCTCAAATATAAGCTTTCCAAGAAAGAGAAGGTTGAATTTGGTGTTGGTCATGATAGACTAACCGAGGAGCTAGAGAAGCTCACCAAGGCTCACAAGGCCTTGGAGGGTGAACACTCTACTCTCACCAAGTCTTTTGAACAACTTCAAATTCAATCATCTAAATCAAATGTTGCTAGTTCCTCTACTACTTCTTGTGATCATGCAAATGTCATTGAGGAAAATGCTAGGTTAAAGAATGAACTTGCCAAGGCCTCTAGTCCCCAAAATAAGCCTATTGTTGATCTTTTGCTTGCGCAAAAGCCACACATTGGGAAGGAGGGCCTTGGTTATGTTGCCAAGAAGAAGAAGAAGAACAAGAAGAAGTCCAAGCCCGCACAAGCAAAGAAGACTACCATTGCGAGTAGTGATGCCACAAGGGGCAACACTTCTCGTAGTGACTTTGCGGGACATGCTAACCCCAACTATATTCTTTATGTTGATTATTATGGGGATGTGTGTGCTAAATATGTTGGTCCTTATGATGGTTACATTGCTTACTCTATTTGGGTCCCTAAAACCCTTGTTGCTAACAAAAGAGGACATATTGCAAAATGGGTACCTAAAACCAAGCAATGATTTCTTGTAGGACTATGCTTCCGGTGGGTCGAAATGGGTGATTGATAGTGGATGCACTAGTCATATGACCGGAAGCAAGGAGATCATGACGGAGTTGAGAACAAGCATAAATCAAGCAACCGTCACTTATGGAGATAACTCAAAGGGAAAGGTATCGGGTCTCGGCAAGGTGGTAGTTGCAAGGGATATCACCCTTGTAAATGTCATGCTTGTTGAGTCCCTTGGTTATAATTTAATGTCCGTTCGTGCCGTTAATAAGATGGGTTTTGCCGTCCATTTTGATCTTGATATTGTGGTACTCATGTGGAGCAAGACTCTAAAGGTCGCTTACGTTGGGTATGTCGAAAATGAGTTGTTTGTGGTAGACTTTTCGGAGTCAACCAACTCTCAAACGATGTGCCTATTCGAAAAGGCCGACGTGGGATGGTTGTGGCATCGCCGCTTATCCCATGTCAATATGAGAACTTTGCAAAATCTTCACAAGGGTGGCCAGATCCTTGTACTAAAAGAGAATGTTTCTTTTTTTAGAGACCGTCTTTGTAGGGCTTGTGTTGAAGGAAAGATGCATGATTCTCCCCACCCACACAAGACCATCATTTCATCAACGAGGATTTTGGAACTTCTTCATGTTGATCTCTTTGGTGCCATGCCTCAACCAAGTCTTGGTGGGAAGAAGTATTGCTTGGTGATTGTCGATGACTATTCAAGATTTACATGGGTTTATTTCTTCAAGTGGAAGAGTGAGACCCAACAAGTCATCATTGACTTCTCCAATGAAGTGCAACGTCAACACAATGTTTCTATATTGGCCATTAGAAGTGACAATGGCTCCGAGTTCAAGAACTACACCCTAAATGAGTTTCTTAGTGAAGAGGGAATTCGTCATCAATATTCCGCTCCGTATACCCCTCAACAAAATGGTGTAGCCGAGAGGAAGAACCAGACCCTTATGGATATGGCAAGATATATGTTGGCGGAGTTCAAGACCCCACTCTTCTTGTGGGCCGAGGCCATCTCCACGGCATGTCATTCATCTAACCACCTCTACTTCCGCACGGGCAAGAAGTTCACTCCATATGAAATTCTTACCGGCAACAAGCCCAATATTTCCTATTACCGGGTGTTCGGTTGTAAGTGTTTCTATAAGATTAAAAATGATGAGGAACCTCAAGATGCAATAAGGCGAATGGGCGTGGGATTCTTTCGCCCAATCGAGATTTCTCATGAGGCGCCTCAAGAAGGACCAAGCTCCACCCATGTGGAGCAATCATCATCACAAGTGGACACCGCACCATCCGATGGAGCAAATGAAGCACCAAGCCAACAACAAGTTCAAGACCCTCCTCAAGTTGATCAAGTTGCTACGCAAGAACCAAGTTCTCCAATTATTGATGCTAGCCATGATCAAGACCAAGGTCCATCTTCCCCTTCAAGTGATGAAGGTGTGCATATTGAAGACCAAGGTCATCATTCCGGTCAAGACGGGGACACAAATGATCAAGATGAACAAGATGATCAAGAAATTCCTCCAAGCTCCCGTGAGGACATCAACACCCGTCGTCGTGCAAGAAATGTCAAGACCTTGTTGAGAAGGCAACACCTTTTGGACAATATTATTGGTGATTTGAAGGGCAAGGTTGTGACTAGAAGGCAATGCGCAAACTTTAGTGCCCATCAAGCTCACATATCCTTGGTGGAACCAAAGAAAGTCTTTGAAGCTATTGAAGATCCAGATTGGTTGGATGCTATGCATGAAGAGCTCAATAACTTCAAGCGCAACAAGGTGTGGAAGCTAGTTGAGAAGCCAAAAGAGTGCCACAATGTTATAGGCACTAAATGGATTTTCAAGAACAAGCAAGATGAACATGGCATGGTGGTGAGAAACAAGGCAAGATTGGTGGCTCAAGGGTTCTCTCAAGTTGAAGGCATTGATTTTGGAGAGACCTATGCTCCCGTGGCTCGCCTTGAGTCCATCTGTATCCTCCTTGCATATGCTTCTCATCATAATTTTATCTTGCAACAAATGGATGTGAAAAGTGCTTTTCTTAATGGTCCACTCAAAGAATTAGTATATGTTAAGCAACCACCGGGGTTTGAGGATCCCAAACTCCCTAACCATGTCTACAAGCTCGATAAGGCACTCTATGGCCTTAAACAAGCCCCACGTGTGTGGTATGAGCACCTTAGAGAGCTTCTAGTAGACCGTGGATTTGAGGTTGGGCAAATCGATCCCACTCTCTTTACCAAGAGAGAAAAGGGGAGCTTTTCATATGCCAAGTCTATGTGGACGATATTATCTTTGGCTCATCTAACAAAGCTTTCAATGATGAATTTTCAAAGCTTATGACCGATAGGTTTGAGATGTCTATGATGGGAGAGTTGAAGTTCTTCCTTGGTTTTGAGATCAAGAAATTGAGGGGCGGGACTTTCATCTCTCAAGCTAAATATATCCAAGACATGCTCAAGAAATTTGATATGGTTGGTGTTAAGGAGAAGCGCACTCCAATGGACACAAAGGTTCATCTTAAACTCAATCCAAATGGTCTTGATGTCGACCAAAAGGTATACCGTTCCATGATTGGTTCTTTGCTCTATCTTTGTGCATCTAGACCCGATATTGTGTTGAGTGTAGGGGTGTGTGCAAGGTACCAAGCCGTTCCTAAAGAAAGCCATGATATGGCGGTCAAAAGAATCCTCCGATATTTGGCTCATACCCCAAAGTTTGGTTTGTGGTACCCTAAGGACAAGGTTTTCTCTCTTTGTGGGTACACAGACTCGGATTGGGCCGGTGATCATGATGATAGGAAGTCCACTTCCGGGGCTTGCCAATTTCTTGGTGGTTCCTTGGTGAGTTGGTCTTCCAAGAGGCAAAATTGTATATCTCTCTCCACCGCCGAAGCCGAGTATGTGGCCGCCGCAAGTGCATGCACCCAATTGTTATGGATGAGGCAAACTTTAAAGGAATACAGTGTCATTTGTGACAAAGTGCCTCTTTTATGTGACAATACAAGTGCTATCAATATTGCCCACAACCCGGTGCAACATTCAAGAACCAAGCATATTGAGATTCGTCATCACTTTATTCGAGATCATGTTACCCGTGGTGATATTGAGCTAAGCCATGTTTCTACGCAAGACCAACTTGCCGATATTTTCACGAAGCCTCTTGATGAAGCAAGATTCACTTATTTGAGGAATGAGCTAAATATCGTGGATTCAAGGAGCGTGGCTTGACTATTTTGCATACACACCTATGTCTTAACTATCTATTGTGTTTAGGTGTAGGCATGGACATAGGGGGAGTGCGGTCCTAATACATTGGACTATCCCTCCCCCCATTATGCCGATAGTAAGATTTCATTTTCTTTTCTATTTTCAATTCATGAAAATGTGAGCTTAAATGACGAGTGTTGGTTGTGAACCCAAGATACATCTTCGCGGTGTCACGCCATAATCTCATACATGGTGGCCTAGGCCACCACCCTCCTCTTGGTGAGGAGTTGGATTTTATTTGGGTTTTCTAGACCTTTTTTTTGTTTTTTTTTGGAGAAACTCTTGGAAATTGGCCTTTATTGTGTGGATCTTGCAAATTCCAAGTGTGTATCCATCCATCAGTGACTTTGTCTCAAACCCAAGCCTTTCCTACCTCAAAACATGCTCCTCTCGCGCACATACATGTCCACACTAAAATCTGGCGTTTTTGGAGCAGTTGGGTCCAGAGACTCCGGTGTGTAGCACCGGAGACTCCGGTCTTGCCAGAGTCTCCGCCCTAAACCTGGAAAACTCCGGCTCAGGCCGGAGACTCCGGTCTAGGCGTTTTCGCAGGGCTCCTAAAGGGGATCGGGGTGAGGAGTTAATTCATAACTCCTCACACACCCCGACCCCAAACACCTCCCTGCTCGCCTCCACCGCTCCAAGATCGCCTCCGGCTGCTCCCCGCCGCCGGAATCCGCCGTGCCACCGGCCTCCTCCACTTTTCCACCGCCGGGGAACTTCCTCCCCTTCGTTGGACCTCCACCATGAAGGACACGGGTAAAACTTCTCTCTTTCTCTAGGGTTTCAACCTAGATGTGTTTTGGAGAGTAGTTTGCTTCGTTTTTCTTGGTGTAGAACCTTTGTGTTGGCAAATGCAGTCTATAGAAATTAGTTGCAACGAATTCCCCGTTGATTTGACCTAGATCGATTTTTTCAGCCCCAGGGCCGGAGACTCCGGTCTCCCTGACCGGAGACTCCGGTGTGGCCGGATACTCCGCCCCCCCCCCCCCGTGACCGGAGACTCCGGTCTAGATCAAATTTTTGGGAAATTCCTTCCAACTAGTTTCTTCTTTTGGCTTCCATGGACATGTATGCTTACCCCCATGCTACCTATCTACTCTTTATTCACAGCTAACAAGAGGTACCCCTCGGGCTCATCTTCATCACAACCCAAGAAAGCTAAGAAGAAGTCGGGAAGAGATTACTTGGAATATGATGAAGACCATGATCGATATGTGCAGCGTGGTGTTGCTAGGCAGCAAAAGGACTCTGATGCTCGCAGGGCTAGGGCTGAAGCTGCTCTCCAGCGTGAAGAAAGGTCCAAAAAGGCCAAATTTGACAACATCACCACTGTGAAGGACTTGAATAAGGAGGATTTCCGAACCATGAGGGCACATAACTTCTTTGATATGCCCAATAATTCAACCGATGGTCACTTTTGGAGGAAGGAGCAAGAGCTCATTATGAAGGAAATTTATGCAAATTTGGACCCCAAAGCCCTTGTGTGTCCTCAAAAACCGTTGAGGCTTCATGTGTTAGCTCAGAAGCCATATTTTGTGGAAGCTATTTGGGTTGCTAGGAAGCTCGGTCTTGAGAAGCTCATCTCCACTCAACAAAACTATGACATTGAGATGGTCCAACAGTTCTTTGCTACCCTCCATCTTGGTTCGGAGGAGGACACCAAGATGACTTGGATGTCGGGTCCGGTCAAATGTGAGTCAACCTTTGAAGAGTTTGGGCAAGTGTTGGGTTATGAGTTCAAAGGTGCAACCGTGTCCGTTGGTCGAAGAATGCATTTTGAAGGGGTTGCTTATGATAAGAAGCTTCTTGCCCCTCTTGTTGCTAAAAAGGGTGCCGTTGCTTCCACCCACGCTCTCAAGCCCATCTACAACATCTTGATCCGCATGTTTCGTTGGAGCATTGCCCCCCAAGCGGGTAATACGGATGCCATCCGAGGAGCTCTTGTCAACCTTATGCATCATGCCCATAGCACTTATCTTGCCGGACCTAATTGCCAAGGGTATGAGATTGATGTCATGGATTATATCAAGTGTGAGATCAACATTGCTATCCATGAGAAGAAGAACCCCATGTATGCCCCTTATGTCATGAAGCTCATCCTCAAGAAGCTTCCTAAAATCGATCCATCTTGCTTCACGCAACACAAGTATGGATACCTCCAAGTCCTAGGGATTCACACTAACCCTCAAGCTACCTATGAAGAGATAGAGGAGGAAGAAGCTCCAAGGGTCCGAAGGAAGAATGCCACTCCACCATCTTGGTCTAGTGGTGGCAAAGAAAGAGTCAACAATGAAGTTAAGCATCTCTCTTGGTTTCAAAAGGCCAAGCTTTGTATGGGGTTTGCTTCTCACAAGGAAAACTATGATGGCTATGTTGAGAGGAAGCACATGCACTCTACTCAAAGAAAGATGCTCAAGGAAATGCGCAAGATCAACAATGGTGGCACTACTCCTCCTCGCCCTCAAGGTGTTCCCGAGTCACCACCGTCCGCTGCCACTATCCCTTATGAGCAATGGAATGCGGATATCTTCCCTTGGGGTGATTTTGAAGATGTGTCCTCTATGCCTTCATCTTCTTGCAACACCGGCAAGGCTCCAATGCAATATGAAGAGTGATGGTGAAGAGTCCGAAGGTGAAGAGTCCGATGAGGAGGAGTCTAAAGAAGCAAGTGGTGAGGATGCCGACGAAGATTACGTGGATGAGTGATCGCTTCGGGACGCATTAGCATCGCTCTTTTCCCTTTTTGGCGTTTCGATGTCAAAGGGGGAGAAGTAGTTCTATTAGGTTATCACTGTGGGATTTGCATGGGTCGGACACAAGCATGTGCGTTTACCATTTATTTGCACTTGTGTCCATTTATCTTATGTCGTTGAACTATTTGCTTTGTTTTTGTGGTATGAGACTATTATGTTCTATTTGTGGTATGAGACTATGGATTTCACATTTCCTATGGTTGAGATGATATTGTATTATGGTCTATAATTGTGCATTGGCCTCTATATCATATTATTATGCACAAGGTATGGTTACTTTTCATCTCAACTTTGTCTCATTTAATTGCAATTTATCTTGTTCCAATTATATCTTGTGAGTTACCTCTCTTCTACATGTTGAGCATTTGTATTCCAATGCAAATTACTTACATGCACACATGTAGGGGGAGCTTCTCTAATCATCTATTGAACTTGTCGATATTATTGTTTGAGCTATGTTGCAAATCCTAGTGTTGTCATCTAACACCAAAAAGGGGGAGATTGAAAGGACATATTTTATGTCCCCCATGTTTTGTGTGTTAGGCAACAACACTAGGAATTATTTAATACGATGTTAAGTGGTGCAGGAATGAAAAGATATAATTGCACTTTGCATCGAAACAATTATCGAAGAAAATGGAGTTTGCAGTTTGTCTGTCCAGGCCGGAGTCTCCGGCCTCAGGGGGCTCAGGGGCCAGAGTCTCCGGCCAATCCAGTTTCGCAGCGAAGCGTGCAACGCGACGGCAGCCTCGGCATCGGGGCCGGAGTTGGTCCGGAGTTCCTCCGGAGTCTCCGGCTTGTCCGGAGTCTCCGCATATCTGGACCGGAGTCTCCGGCCCATCTGTCTTTGCTGAGGAGTTGTTCCAGAGTCTCTGGCTGGTCCGGAGTCTCCGCTCCAAGGACCAGAGTTTCCGGTCCTCCTGGCCGGAGTCTCCGGTCTAAGTGGACTGAAACGGCTAGTTTTCGGGGAGGGGTATAAATACCCCTCCTCCTACCTCCAACCACATTAGAAGTTCCACCATTATTGCAAGCTCAAGAATCACGAGATCTCCCAATCTCTCCACCCAAACTTGTTGATCTTTGGAGGATTGAAGGAGAAGGCCCCGATCTACTACTTCACCAAAGCGTTCTTCATTTCCCCCTCATTCAGTTGAGCGATTCGAGCCTAGGGTTTCCACTAGGAAAACCTAGGCATCTTGTTATTCTCACTTGCTTGTTACTTTTGTGTAGCAGGTGTTGTGGTGCTTGGGAGCCCCCAATCCTTTTGTGGGTTGACCTCAAGTTGTTGTAAGGGCTCCGGATTCCGCCTTGAAGGATTCCGATAAAAGAAGGTGAACCGAGCTTTTGGGCAAGTTTCATCGGAGAATAGGGTGAGGCCATTTGTGGCGTCTTGAGTTTGATACTCACACCCCTCCAACGAGACATACTCCCTAAAAAGGAGGAACTCGGGAATAACTCTTTGTCTCCGCGTGCTTCCCGTTCGGTTACTCCTTTCTCGCTAGTTCTTACTTGTATCGTGCCTAGTCTAGTGTTAACTTGTCATATAGGTAAATTCACCTTAGTTGCATATCTAGAGAATTTACCGTTGTGTCAAGCCTAAACTCGAAAAAGAACTAAAAATTGAGTAGCACCTATTCACCCCCCCGTCTTGGTGGCCATACGTATCCTTTCATATGGGAGCACCGACGGATGCCGCTCGGAGCACGGGCCGACGCCAATGGGAGCACCGCCCCACGCCGATCGGAGCATGGCCCAGCGCCCATGGGAGCACCGCCCCACGCCGGAGAAGACGTCAGCTCCGCCACCTGCCGCTGGTAGCACCGCCGTATGCGGACGGTAGCATCGAGATGTGCCCATGGTAGCACACCTTCCCTCCCATGGCAGCACCGCCGCCGACCGACGGGAGCAACGCCGCCCTGCATCGGCAGCAACGCCCCCGTCCGACGGGAGCAACGCCGGCCTCCTTCGGCAGCAACACCGCCGTCTGTCGAGAGCAACGCCGGCCTCCTTCAGCAGCACCGGCGCCATCCGTCGGGAGCAACGCCGGCCTCTTTCAGCAGCAACGCCACCCTCCCATGGGAGCAACGCCGGCCTCATGCAGCAGCAACGCCACCCTCCCATGGGAGCAACGCCGGCCTCCTTCAGCAGCACCGGTGCCGTCCGACGAGAGCAACGTCGTTGCGCCGGTGCTCGCTGGCTCCAACGGGAAAACAAGGCGGCGCCGGTGCTCCACGGGGCAACTCACGGCGACTGGTTAGGGCGCTTGGCGGCGGGAGCCTGTGGGAGGAGACCGGCGGCGGGAACCATGGGGACACGGCGGCGGACGAGAGGAAGAAGCCTAGGCGGCACGTCAACCGAGAGGAGCCGGAGGCGCACGGGGGCGGCGAACTCAACAAGGAGGCGCGCGAGGGCGGCGAACTCGCCGGGGAGGCGCGCAGCGGCAGCCAGGCCGTGGAGGCGCCCCGGGAACGACGACCTCGTCGTGGAGGCACGCGTGGCGGCGGCCTTGCCGTCGAGGTGTGCGGGGGCGGCTACCTCGCTGGGGAGGAGCGCGGCGAGCCGGGGAGGAGCCGGGCGGCGCTCCCGGAGTCCCGGTAGGAGAAGCAGGGGCAGGAGCTGGGCTGCTCCGTCTGCGTGGTTGGATATGGGTTCGAGAGGAAGGAACGTGTGGAGGAGGAGAAACGTGGTGGGGATAAGGTTGTAGTGGACCCCACACCTGACGCTGACACGCGTCGCACGGACGAGGCGGAGGATCACAGCGCGTCGATCCCGCGGGTGATTTGTAGGCTTTTCCCATACTTATCCCTCATTTTTTGGGAAATCAACCCGTACGGAGCTTTTCTACTTAAAACAAAAGGGTATATTGCTTTGGACCGACCTTTCTGATATTTACTCCAAAATTTCCAACTCGTCGATGACTTGGAGGATAACATCAGTTGCAAGCTTACCGCAAGCGGACAATATTCCTCGGCCTTGCCTTACAAAATGCAATTCCTTGTCTCAATCTCTACCGACATTCATAAGACTGTTTGGAGGGCTTGGGCCGCCTCCCAAAATTAAATTCTACGCATGGTCTCACTTCAAGATAGACTTTGGACGACATATTGTCTTGAGAAAAGTGGGTGGCCAAATTGTGGTCTATGCCCATTTTGCAAAAGTGCCACGGGTTCGGTACTTCATTATGAGGATTTGGGCCTCATCAAAGATTGGCTTGGCCTGTTCACGATTCACCCTCCGCATTGGCCAACTCTCTCCCTCAGCTTGTTAATTTCTTGGGAAATTTGAAACGAAATGAATGCTCGTGTCTTTCACAACAAGCAAGCCCCAGCGGCGGTGACCTTCGATAAAATCAAGAACAAGCTAAGCTTTGGATTACCGTGGGTGCAATGCGGTTGCGTGAAATAATGTTCAGAGAGTAGTCCGGTTGTATTTTTTTTTTGGCTTTTCGCCCTTCTAGTCAAACTACTTAATTAATTGATCAGGTCAAAGTTTTTGCATCCGTTATAAAAATTGAAATCAAAATAACATGATTCAACCTTAGACCCTATTGAATGCAGTAGAATATTCGAGAAATTTCAGGCGTCCAGGTCTAAGCAAATCTTTTTTATTAAATGATTTATGACAGGTCTAGCGGGCGCTCAGGCGCCCGATGGTAGTCTGTGGCGCTCACCTGAAAAAGAAAGGAGCAGTTCCACGTGAGCCGTACCATATACAAACCAGTGAAGTTCATGTTCATTTATTTTGTTCTTTGATTTTTAAAAAGTCGTAACTTTTGAACCAAACAATGAAATTAAAATCCGTTTTCACCGTTAGGATTCTGTCAATGAGTTCTTCAAAAGTAGACCCACTTTAGGTATCTTTCGACGAACTTTTTTAGAAGCAAGTTTTGTATGCGACGAAGCAACTTTGGTGTGCTATGAAGCAACTTTATGCGCGACGAAGAAACTAGATGTAGAACTACGTTAGCAACACCCTAACCAGTCGCCCCATTAATATACTGTAGTTGTTAACATTTGTGGGTATCAAGCAACTTTTGTGGGTGAGTAAGTAACTTTTGTCGGTGAGGAAGCAACTCTTGTGGGCGACAAAGCAATTCTTGTGGGCGCCGAAGCAACTTTTGTGGACGACAAAACAACAACATTTGTGGGCGCCGAAGCAACATTTGTGGATAGCGAAGCAACTTTTTGTGGGCGCCGAAGCAACTCTTGTGGACGCCAAAGCAACTTTTGTGGACGACAAAACAACAACATTTGTGGGCGCCGAAACAACATTTGTGTATAGCGAAGCAACTTTTGTGGGTGAGGAAGCAACTTTTTGTGGGCGCCGAAACAACTCTTGTGGGCGCCAAAGCGACTTTTGTGGACGACAAAACAACAACATTTGTGGACGCCGAAACAACATTTGTGTGTAGCGAAGCAACTTTTGTGGATGAGGAAGCAACCTTTTGTGGGCGACGGACCAACTTTTGTGGACGCCGAAGCAACTTGTGTGGGCAATGAAGCAACTTTTATGGACAACGAGACAACTTTTGTGGGTGAGTAAGAAACATTGGTGGACGATGAAGCAACTTTTAAGGGCACGGAAGCAACTTGTGTGGACGCCGAAGCAATTTTTGTAGACGACGAGCTAAAGAGGTAAGCAGCTCCACAACAAGTAACAATATCGATATGACGTGGAGCAACTTCGATGTGTGTTGAGTCAACTTAACACCAACAATAAGCAATTTTGGTGCGTTTTAAGGCAACTTCACAACAATGTTTTTTTTACGACAATGCTAAGAAATAGGCAAAAGGGTAGCAAACTGAAAAGCCCAAAGAAGGCCTAAGAAATAGTAAAAGCGAATAGGCCCCAGTTTTAGCCCATCGGAAATATGATGCAATGAGTTCTCGTTTCCCTGAAACAAACTAGGTACGAGTCTTAAACAGTACCCTGGACGTTGTCTTCTACCTCGGGCAAACTCACGGAGAAGTCCGGGAACCGGCCGCCGCTAGCCGTATGCTGCCCGGCTAGGTAAGAAGACGACCGAGGCGTGGCGCAGAGCTCTGCCGCTCTCAGGGAGGGCGCCATTGCCGACATGGGCGACATCTGCGCGTCGCCCGCGACCTGCGCAGTATGGCCATGGCGGCCCATGGCTTCGGCTGTGGGGGGCTTGGAGCAACAGGAGGCCGGTGGCATCGCGCGAGCAGGCGAGCCGGCAGATTTTAATCTTGTGGTAGAGGACGGCGGGAGCCCCGTCCTGCGGCGGCGCGTGTGTACGACCCGGCGGAATTAGGGGAAGGGCGGCGTCAGCGCAGGGGTGGGCGGCGCCGGCGAGCAGGGGCACCAGCGAGCATAGCAGGGCCGCGCCGGCGAGCAAGGAAGGAAAAGCCGTGGGTGCGCACGCTGCTTGCCTTGTCCGATGATTGGAAACGAAGGGGATTTATTTTGCGTCGTATCTTTGTCCGTGGAGTGAGCGGAGGGCTCGATCGTACCAAATAGCGCAGCTGCGCTACCAAGCAATTACCATGATTGATTTATTGATTGATCCAAATTAAAGGGTACTACACAATATTAATATTTTGTTTTACAAGATAACAATGAAAAGGAAACAATACCTACATCCACCGATCTCATCCGTATGTGATCGACCGATGCACTATATACTTGCCATTGGCCCATAAGCCACACGCGAAAGCCCGAGGCATGCAGTGCAGGGGCGCCAGGGGCGTCATCGGTCAAGGAGTCGGATAGAAGGGCGAGCTGGCGAGGGCGCAGGTGCCCGTCGGCCAGGGCACGTCCTTGGCGAGTTTGATGTACCCCTGTTCACCCCAGTCGTTGCTCCACGAGTTCTTAGCGAGCCAGAACTTCTCGCCGAACTCCTCACAGTAGCCGACGATGGTGACAGCGTGGTTGACCTTCCTCGGATCGCCGGAGCAGGGGCCACGGTAGATGCCGCCGGAGTAGAACTGGAAGTCCCACTCGCTGGCGTCGATGTACACCGTCACGGGCTGCCGCGCCACGGCCAGCGCCAGCTGCCGCTCGTCGTTGATCGGCACCGCCTTGAAACCCTTGACGGACGCGCCATGGTCGAACAGTAGCTTGTCCACGTCGCACTTGCCATTGAACCCGCTGTACGAGTAATTGGCCTCCGACGTGATGCCGCCGCGGGCGGCCACCAGGCCCAGAGCGGTGTCCACGCGGCCGCCTCCGCAGCCGCTGCTCCCGGTGTCGCAGTCCACCAGCTGCTGCTCCGACAGCGACACCAGATTCCCGGTCCTGATCTTGTTCATGCCTTCGATCGCCGCCACCGCCGCAAACGCCCAGCACGACACTGCCGCCACAGATGCACACAAGACGCAACACAACATGAGTAATTAAGCAATCATGTCAATTACCCACTCTAATAGAATTGATCAACCATGTCAATCACTCACAGCAAGTGCCTTGAAACTTGACGCCGGTGACGGCGCCGCTGGAGCGCCAGTCGACGCAGCACGGCTTCCAGGAGTCGTACGGGAGGAAGGAGGGCGGCGCGGGACGGAACTGAAAGCCGGTCGTGCTGTTGAACCCGGTGAACTGCGCGACGAGCTCCGCCGGTTCCAGATCCCCGAACCTGTTCATGCCCACCCTCACAGTCGTGATGGTCTGCGGCCCAAACCCACCGACGACGGCGGTGACCTCCGTCTGGCTGCTGAAGGCGCCGATTTTGTTGAGGTTGTCCTGAAAGACACTGAACCGCTTCTCCTTCTCCTGCTCGCTGGGGTAAGTCTTCGAGTACTTTGTCATCCACCTCTGAAACCTGGCCCTCGCCTCGGATTCAGGCAGCCTCCACGGCGGCTGTTGTGGCGGTGGCGGGTTCTGCGCCATGATCGATGCCTGCAGGAGGCTGGCTACGCTCAAGAGTAGGACAAGGTATGGAGTGGAAGAAGCCATCTTGGTTAGGCTGTGTTATCTATGCTTGATGCTTGACTTATGCAGCTATGCTTGTCTGGAATACATGCACCGGTGCTAATGTTTATATAGGCGCATTGGCGACGCATGGGCTTAGCATGTTGGTGTCACTGGTGACTCATCTGAGTTGTTGTGGCCTTGCGAGTGTATGCGTTATGCTTGAGGAAGACTTCGGATCGTGGAGATGAGCTGCTCGGTCAGCGACTTAGTAAGCTGGTTAAATTAACTACAAAGTCGAGCAATGTCTAGGGAAATGTTTTCAATATGTTGTCTAAACCTTGGTTTTTGCAGGACTGGTGTTCGTTAAACAAGAAATAATAGTAAGTATTAACATTGTGCACTTTGTAGGTTACATATGTAAGAAAATTATGTGATAGCATAACTGTAGTTTTCACATATTGTAAGAAAATTACAACACATGTGTTACACTATTTACCGCATCTGATATCGAGTTGAGGCATTTTGTACCAAGTTTCTTAAATCATGTTCTGGCTCGTTTGTTATAGCTTCATTGAGGAACTTTATTAATTCTTGCTGCATCAAACAAAATTCTTCTCTCAGCTAACCTGGAGTAGTTGCTGAAATCAACTTTGGCTACCCGGTGTATATCCACCCGATATTTAGAAATATCGACAAATTATGAAACAAAATTTCACGAATACATCTTCACATTTTATGTGTACGAAGTCATTCCGTGGAAAACTGACATTTTTCTAGCGTGTGTAAAAACAGAAAAAATGTCTTGTGAAAAGCCTTATTTTAGCACTATTTTCTTCTTTTTACACAAGCCACAAAAAATATCTTTATTTCGTGAAACGAGTTCATGAACACACATATGATGTTAATATGTATGTGCACACATGTTTTGGCAATTCTTTGACACTTTGAAACACATTTTAAATAAAGGGTGCATTTGCACTCGGGATGCAAAATGCCTCTCCCGGTAGTTGTGCTTCTGAAAAATATCAAGTAAACTTTGTACAGAATAAATCATAGAAGGGTGAGAATTTCTTTAGTATTTTCTTTTACAATTGTCTAATACAATATAATTGTTGTTTCTTGAGAAAAAGTGATCGATTTTTTTTAGTTCAATAATAAGGTAATTACCATGCATATATTAAGTTCATTTAATTGGTGTTTCAAATTCTTATTTGGTTGAAATTGATGAAGATATCAATCAAAATACTTCTTTAAGTTGAAGTTTGAAATTTTGATGTAGATGATCAACAGAAGAAGGCATTCCTAGAAGACCCTTACTCGTTCCCTATGATTATCTCGTGAGAAAATTAGAAAGAGCGGAATGCATGCATTTTCTGAACCAATCCTCCACGGTGTCGTTGGTGGTCGCCATGATAAAAGATGAAACTAAGATGTGGTCTCTGGTGGCGGCTAAGGGCAAGAGTATTTTGTTGGCTATGCTTATCTTGTGAGAAATTTGGAAAAACGGAGTTCACGCGTTTTCCAAAACAATCCTCCTTGGTGCCGATGGTGGTCGTCAACATCGAAGATGAAGCTAACACGTGGTCTCTAGCGGAGGCTAAGGGAATGAGTATTTTATGCAGCGATAGTGGGCGTGTTTTTTAGGTCATCGCTCTTATGCCTTGGCCCCTTGGGTTGTATAACTTGTAAACCCTCTTTTTGATTTATGATAAAAGAAATATATCTGACCTTATTTCAAATTGCAACACACGCGCGAATAGCGTGCTTATAGATAGTAATTTGGCTATGTTTACATAACTCTCACCTTCCGACATCACTTGTACTTATTTTGAACCTATAGGCAGGACAAATGTGTAAATATAGTGGTATTTTAATAAAAATGTTCGTACTAATTCTCAGTCGCTTGAAATTTATGTAAAGTGCATATAGATAGTAAAATATGAGTAAAATGAAACAAATGTCACTATAATTTATAAGTTGTATGGTACATCTTAATTGGGTAAGAACAAAAGTATAGTGTGTTGGTCAAAACTCTAAAGGCACAAACTTCAAGATACCTAGAATCGAACAACTTAAGGCCTCTTTCATATTCGCGTGAGTTCTAAATTAAGGGAACAGTAAAGTAAATGATTGTAAATGAACTCTTGTGTATCCACTATGATTAAAAAACAACGAAAATAAGCCTCCAAGATGGCTGATAAACCAAGAGGTTTGAATGTATAAAATTCTCCTCCAAATTAAAGTGAAAAGAAATCTTCCGTACAGAAAGATATGGATTTGAATAATGTGAATCAAACGACATTCACATGAAATAAAATTCCTAGGATTCAAATCCTCTGAAAAAATCTACATTTGAATCAAAGAGCTCTTAGAAGGCAATTGCTTAAGAAGCCTCGTAATTACTTTGATTCCGTGTCATGGAGCAACACAACACAATAGTCTACGGTGAAAGCTGTCTCGTGGTCGTTCAATTTTTTTAACCCGCAAAAAAAAAGATGTTTTTTGACTGGTCGTTCAAATGTCTCTTAGGATAACATCATGGAGTTCAGTTTCCTACTCCATTCAGTCAATTAGGATTGCATAACGGGCACACAATGTTAATGACAAGTGGAGTTTGGTTACTAATTTGTTGACCACCAAAAGTCTTGACGTTGTGCAAGTCATTTATACTGGAAGTACGGTCTATGAGATCATGATAGAACCTTTCCATGGAGCAGTTCAGAAAATTACTTAATTTTGGCACGGGACAGGTACCAAGTCTTTACCCTTAACTAACACTTCGATGAAAAAGCAAATTAAACATGCAAGCTACGTGAGCATGTAGTTCGTATGGATCAAGGAAACCAATTAACTTGACTCAGGACCCGTCAACCCTTCTAGCAAACATACCACGCAATCATTTTTGTACCGTTGTTGCCATCGTCAACGGTGGTAGTTTCCTGGAGTAGCTAGTAAACCTAATACAAAAGCACCGCGTATGTCGTATATATAGTTATATACCAATGCAAATTAACCAATTGCGTTTCGCTAGTAAATCAAACACGCGTTTACGTTTGCAAGTGACGGCAAGTTTTGATAGTTAATTACACACATGGTGGTGTCCCTGTCAGAAATTAGGGGTGTCTATGATCTATGAATGGTTCACGATCCGCCTCATGCTTAATTGGAAAGTTTCTCCCTGTGTCAAGAATCTTCCAGTGACGCATGTAAATCGATGTGGCAGTGTTTACGTAGATCGTGCTTAATTTCTTCGATATGTATGCAAGTTGCCAACATGTGTGAGTCTACAGCTCGACCGTGTCAACTGTCAAGGGCATATGCTTGCGCTTGTAGAGGGGCCCTAGCTTCTTGTCATCCATAAAAAGTCAAGTCTCACAAGTGCTGTTCAACGTACATTTTGTAGGAACAACAACTACCGATCGATCAATACGTTCCTATCAATTGATGCAAAACAGCAATGTACTCTAGTGAGTAGTCAAGTTGTTCTTCGGCTCCTTCTATAAAAATAAGGTATGCCACTTTGGCATACTCGCGAAAAAAAAAAGTTGTTCTTCAGCCGGCCCAGGCGTCCGACAGGCCGTGTGCTCGGTCATGGCGTCATCTTTTGGGAATTCCTGGCCACACTATCTTCAAAACCCTAAAAACACACTCCATATTCAGCAAACTGTGTTTGTTCACTCGTGCCATTGGACCATGGATGGACTGCCTGAGTATTTACTCCACAGAAGCTTAGAGGAGGCGCTAGCATCGTTTTCTTGGTCGTTTTACCCAATCCCCAGCCGATCGCTGGATTTAGGTGGGCGTCGTTGTTTTACTTGTCGCTCCAACATTTTTTCCACCAATGATTTTCGTGGCGTCGGGAGCTATGCATGGGCGATATTTAGACATCCAGGTACACAGGAAGAAAAACTAAAATCACAGATGTTGTCTGCTTACTACAGGATCCCAGCCGATATTCTATCTTTTAACTTAACTAGAGATGGAAGGTAATGAGACACTAGGAACACGGACCGGATCGAATTTTACCTCTACCATATCCTTTACCATATATTTTTCTCGGATTCGGATCGGATCGGATAATGAACGATTGTCGGATTCGATGGCAGATATATGATAACAGATTCAGAACAAAAACGGAGCAGATTCGGGGAGGAAATACAATTAATCAGATCAGTATGCGCATATGTACATCGTCAACTCACATAACCAAAAATAATCGCTCAACAACCTAATAAGCTAACAAAGTTGTAATCCATAGTATGTACAATGACCATGTAAGTGAGTTGTTGTTCAACGGATGAACTACACAACTCACTAACTACAATTTGTGCTCTATTAGTTTAGACATTTCGGTATAAAATCGGATTATTCGGATTATAACCATCGGATAATCTTAATTAATTTTCAGATAATCCATATTCGGATGTTATTTTACATACCATATCCTATACCGTATCCGGCTGTTCAGTTCAGAATCGGATATCCTTATTCGTCGGATTGTTTGAAACCGGATATGGATTCTATAAAACGGACTGGTACGGAAATTATTCTATCCATTTACATCCCTACGAGACACACACTTAGACATCTAGGTACACAAGAAGGAAGGCTAAAATCACATTTGCAATCTGCCTATTACAGGATTCCAGCCGTGCCTTCTCCCGAAAATCCAGCGTTGAGAGTAAGGATACTTTAGATTATTGTTTTAATTCCATATATAATTATTATTAGACATCTTATTCAGCACCCAGAGTGCAGTTTGCACCCCGAGTTTTTTA
Organism: Poa pratensis; assembly: GCA_947311845.1. Classification (NCBI taxonomy): domain Eukaryota; kingdom Viridiplantae; phylum Streptophyta; class Magnoliopsida; order Poales; family Poaceae; genus Poa; species Poa pratensis. Next base: position 13,889,495 of record CAMZMU010000106.1, read on the forward strand.
CGTTGTTTTATTTAAAATTTTATGTTTCGTATACAAATAATTACATTCATGCTGTCACAGAACAAAAAAATATACATACGAAATGCAATATGTGAGTCATAACGTGTACAAAATGTGCATTTTACATCATATTTTTTGTATGTCACATAAAAATAGTTTTACACCATGTTTATATTTTCTTAGGTTCTTATTAACTTACTAAGTATGGCAAAATTTACGTGAAGTAAAAATTATTTACAGTTCAAAAGATACGGGTCCCTGGTAGTCAAATAGTATGACCCATATTATTTTTCTCTCTAAGCGTCTCCCAAAGCGTTTAGCAGCGTACATCGCCTTTACCGCCTGCTAGATTGCTGCTAAATCCTACGTGTCGCCCTGCAGCAACGCGAGATACGAGCGCGTGAAGGATCCCATTTGGCGCGATTTTTTCTGTTTTTTCTTCTCTGTTTCTTTTTATTTTCTTTTTCTGTTGTTTTCTTTTCTTTTCTTTTCTTTTCTGTTTGTTTGTTTTTTAATAAAATTCAGATTTTAAAAAGTTTTCAGATTTTGAAATTTGTTCAAATTTTAAAATTGTTCAAATATGATTTGAATATTGTTCAGATTTTAAAATTGTTCAGATTTTAAAACTGTTCGGTTTTGAAATTTGTTCGGATTTGATTTTTGTTCGGATTTGAAAAAATTTTGTTCGGATTTTAAACATATTCTTGAATTGTTGAAATTCGAAGATTGTTCAAATTAAAAAATTGTTCATACATTTGAAAAATAAATCAAATTTGGGAATTGTTCATATTTGAAATTTGTTCAAATTCTGAAATAGTTCAAATTTGAAACTATTCATATTTAAATTTTGTTCAGATTTTTAAAATGTTCAGACATTAAAAAAATAGAAAGAAAATAACTGTACCGTTTTTATTGGGTCGCTTTTTGAAGAAGCCCATGAAGCATTACCTGCAGGCGAGGTAAGCCCCCGCATCGCTGAGCTCCCTATACATCGCCCTTCGGCGACGCTCCTGGCGCGCGTCGCCTGAAGGGGATGCTGGATGGCGTTGCTGGTGGGCCTACCCGATTCGGCGTGTTTTACCTTTTTTTTCTTAGTTTCTTTTTATGTTTTCTCTATTTCTATCACTTTTTTTATTTATGAATTTTTTCATATTACGAAAAAGTTTCAAATTTTTAAAACTATTTGGATTTTTGAAAATTGTTCGGTTTTTTTAATTTTTCATATTCTAAAAAAAATTCTGATTTTAAAAATTGTTCATTTTTGAAAATTGTTCGGATTTGAATTTTGTTCAAATTTCAAAATTGTTCAAATTTGAAAACTGATCAGATTTTAAAAATTCTTCGGTTTTTAAATTTATTCCGATTTGATATTTCTTCGGATTTGAATTTTGTTCGGATCTAAAAATTGTTCAAATTTGAAAATTATCCAAATTTTAAAAATTGTTTGGTTTTGAAATTTGTTTGGATTTGAATATTGTTCAGATTTTAAAATTGTTCAGATTTTAAAACTGTTCGGTTTTGAAAATTGTTCGGATTTGATTTTTGTTCGGATTTTAAAAAGTGATTATGAGCGTTAAAGAATAAAACAAACTGTGCTTTCTGTTGGGTCCGCCCTCGAAGCAGTCGCTTGAGGCGACGGGGGCGAGTCGCGTCGCCTCAAGGCAATATATAGATTGCTCTGTTTTTTTTTTGAATTTTTCCACATATATTAAACCAGCAAAGAGTACACGATTACATCGATTACAAAAACAAAACTAAAAGAGACGAGCAAATCTATGAGATCTTCAAGCCCTTTCTTCATCCATGACACAATCTTGTACTTTTCTGAAGGCAGCCGTAGAACAACGCCGAAAACACCAAACCACAGACCTGTGAATACCACCGAAGGTTCTCCCTTTTTGATTTTGAGCCGCAATGCCAAGGCTTTGTGCACGCACACAGCCATTAAATTAATCAAGCAACATCGGTAAGAGCACCACCACTGATATTCCAGGGACAAATAACCGAACCACTTTGTCGACGTCGTTGGGAGCCGAGAGAACGAATCACCATTGCCGAAGACGTAGTAGCCGGGATAGATATTGCGAGGACAAACCTCCTCGCGGGAACCATGAGAAACAATCCAAGATTGATCTGGCGAAGCAAGATCTGAAGAACCATACCTAGACAGACTTGATCTTCCAAAGCCACCATTGACGTCGGGAAGGATATCTCGCCGTCGAACGAAGCGTGGAAGATCACTTATTGCAGACGATACCATCTCCATTAATGAAGAAGATGACGACCAAAACCAAGCTCTAACATTAAGGACCTTCGTATAGCGCCGTGCTCAGGTCCGAGGTCCTCACCCCTCCTAGTGCCAGAACGGCAACTAGAGGAGGCGAGGACCCGTCAAATCTTCGCCGGCGGCGACGATGAACCTGCAGATGGCACCGGCGGCGACGGCTAGGGTTTCACCCTAGGCCGCCGCCACGATCGCCCCAAAGATCGCCTCGCTCTCCCTCCGTACGTACGTTTGGTGAGCTATGATTTTGATTCGATTATAGATTGCTCTGTTGGTTGCCTAGTGCAACAACTAATGAGTTTACGAAAATTTCAAAAAAAAAAAAAAAACTAATGAGTTTACGAAGGCCTTCACGTTCTACGCGCAACTGGGAAAAGCCTACTGGAACATTTGTCCACTAGGGAAAAAGAAAAGTATGATAAAAAACAAAAGGGAAAAAGAAAAGCATATAATGGGTCACAAGGAAAATAGGCTGCGGTAGAAGAAAATATGGCGGCCGGAGTGCACGAAAGATGGGCTGCACAAAACATGGGCAAGGAAGCACATTTTGAGCAAGGGACAATGATGTCGGCATGCAATTAGTCTGAAGTCAGCATGGCGTGACCCACATCAATCCATTTTTTCTCAAAAAAAAAAAATCAATCCAAATGACCACATAGCGTAGACGTCAGATCCGAAGCCTCGCAGTCGGCTCGGTTCAGGTGACAGTTTTCCTTTAGCCACTGGCTACAGGACGTACTGCAGATACGTTTTTTCTCTGGGCGCAGCAGTTTCATGGTTAATTAGTTGCCACTTATCAAGTGCTGCAAGATTGCGTTGGTTCGTGTATATGCTCCCATGATTGCTGCGTAGGTCAAGACGTCTAATCTAAGTCCTTTGTGCCAAAGACAAGTACTTGGGAAGTTAAAGATGTATGTCCGTGACCCCAGCGTGAACATAATCAAACATTTCGTTTCATTCCTTACACTGCAACACAATAATTCATGATTGATCATCCCCTCATTGCCGAACAATTAGATGTTAACTACGTGATGATGGACGCAACGCAGGAGCATTCTGAATGAAAACGATGCGGACAAGATCAGGCCGCAGAAGCCAAAGCCATCAGGAACACGTTCTCAGTGTCCCCTGTTTTGTTTTCTGAAGTGCCGTAAACCTCACTGCATCTGCATGCATACGGCCACTTATTAGTGGAACCGATTCCTATCGAGTTTCTAACATGTAGACCCCCTGGGTGGTTTATCAATGCGAAATGTGTAAGCAACGCTTGTGATGCAAGTTTTCGGCGTGACGGCGTTACTTAACACTGCCTGTTGGGTTGGGACCATAAATGGAATAAGAAGAACATCTCGTCTAGCACTCATAATTTTGTTATCTGAGATGAAAATATTCAACAGCTTGCGTGCACATGGTCCGAAATCGCCGCTGCTGAAACTGCATCGGATTGAGAGAGCAGCCGATGTGAGCATTTGATTCCTCTTTACTTTTCTCACTGCTGCTGGTCTGCAGATTCTCGATCTACTATCTCTGTTCTACCAAAGCTGGGTTCTCTTGCTCAGCTGTCATCTGATCTGTTTTGCTCGACATGCATGCTTCCCTCTTTAATATCCAGCGATCGAACACTGACAATTGCATCTTAATGCAGGACCAGGCATAAAGTTGTTTTAGTGGAAGCCGAGTCTTTTCAGATAAAGTAGATCTTATTTGTCCATGAGAGAAAGAATCTACGTCTTGGCCACAAAGGAGAGGAATAAGAATGATAGAGTGTGAACAGATACAGATTGGGAGAGACGAAAACAACGAACTTGGAATAGCGTGTGCAGGGAGGATTTACCTTGTTGGGCGGCCTAAGATTTCCCCACCCGATACGTCCAGTTATACCATTCCATTCTGTTGGTGTCATCCCTTCCTCTTCGAGTCTTTGATTCAAATGGCGGCAAGCATGTTTGGCAAGGTAAGGATCTAGAAATGGTTGACGAATTAACGCCGAGATCACCCCCTCTTATTCTGTCCACCATATGGTCCACATGTAAATCTTAGATGTAGTGTTATGGAAGAAAATATACGCATTTAATACCATGCAATCTTTGGGTATGCAACGCAATCTTGTATCCTTGTCAATGAAATATGCAATAGGCCAAAATTTAGACAAAAACCCAAAACACCTCCACTCCATGGACGTGCTCCACTCAGCAGTATTCCTAGTCTTCATGAAAGAATCCAACCATTGGCGATTTGCGGTTCCCAAATATTACAAGAACCTCCAGAAGCGTAGCAGCCAAAAACAATGGAGCTCAAATTGAAGATCCCTTTGGCTTTCCCTGCACTTCTCAGAAGGTTTGCTCCTTCATTTACACCATGCATCCAAAAGACCGTCGAGTAAATCCATTATAAATCCCTGTTTATTCCAGAAGCAGTAATCTATAAATGAATGGCATTTATTAGCGTCAAATCCTTTCTTGGACCTCTGTATCCAGGCCATGCGTGATACATCCGTCCATCCATGGAAAAACACCATTACCTACCATAACGAAGCGTATCAGCCAGGTCTGCCTACCTACATATACCGCTGTCCGTCCCTCCCTCACACTTCCCACTCCTAGGCCGTCACAAGAACCTTCCCGGCCGCGCGCCAAGCCCAATCGATCCTCACCTCACCTCCATTGCCCGTTGGCAGGAAGATGGGGATGATCATGACGCGCCGCGCGGCGATCTCCGCGGCCGTGGTGGCGGCGCTCCTGGCGGCGTGCACCGCGGCGGCGGCGGCCGCGGCGATCACCATCTCCCGGAAGCACCACCACGGGAAGTCGGCGTCCGGGTCATGCGACATGTTCGCCGGGAGCTGGGTGACGGACGAGACGTACCCGCTTTACGACTCGGCGAGCTGCCCCTTCATCCGCTCCGAGTTCGACTGCCGCCGCTTCAACCGCCCCGACACGCAGTACCTCAAGTACCGGTGGCAGCCCAGCCCGCCCTGCTCCCCGCCCAGGTTGGTGATAATGCCGTTCTTTCTTGCCGATTTTCGTCAGAATTGCGTTACATTGAGATGATGATGTTGGGTGCGTACGTAGTTTCGACGGGGTGGCGCTGCTGAGGATGTGGAGCGGGAAGAAGGTGATGTTCGTGGGCGACTCGCTGGCGCTGAACCAGTACGAGTCGCTGCTGTGCATGATCCACGCCGCGGTGCCTGACGCCAAGGCCACGGTGTCGCCGCGGTCGGGGAAGATCAACCCGTCGACCACCGTCACCTTGGAGGTACTTCCGTGCCGACGGTGTTTCTTGGTTTCCTTCCAAATCGGAGTAGTTGTAGTACCGTGGTTGAAGCTTAAGATTGTCCAGTAAAAAGTTGTCGGGTGCGTACGTTGGGGCGGGCCTGGGCAGTGTGGTATGGCCATGATGAGGTGATCAGCCAAGTGGGACGTCAACAGGTCGGCACTTGGAGATTTCGCAGCAGGCAGGAGCATGATTGGGCTAATTACGGCTCGTGTCCGGTACCGTCAGTTACTACGGCGGAGGTGGCCGCGTCTGGTATGTGCCTGGCTGGCGATGGCGAGCCACCGTGTGCGGACTCTCCGGCGGCGGGACCGCCAGAAGCTAGAAAAGGACAACGCCGAACGAAATTCGGGTCGCCGTGAGGTCGTCTCGTTTGGACTTTGTTGGCATGGAGCGAGCCGCGTGTACCCAACTCTGCAACTCTGACGGTGGCGTTTCTTCCTTCTTCAGTTCTTCTCCGTTGTTCTTTTCTCTGTTTTCCTTTTCTGAGGACCAAATTTCCCGCTTGCCGCGCGATTCATCTTCGTTTACTTGCCCTGTTGATGCTGCGCGTCAGATTGTCAGGACCAGAAAATTTCATCTCCAGTGTACGCTCTTGGCCTTTGCTGGTGGCCAGCTTCGACGAGTACAAACCTTCGTTGGCGCCATTGAGCGCCGACACACACTGCGAGTTAAGGACACACACGTGCAATCCGGTAGTTGAGCATCAATATAGAGTGATGTAGCTAGCTGTGTCCGGCAAAGCGAAATGGGGAAACACAAATGCTACCCTATGTCCGCCGGTGTCCTGTTCTGCCATTGCTTGCTTAACTGAAGCTCACGTACGACGGTGTGCTGCATCATGTAGGAGTACAATGTGACGCTGGTCTACTACCTGACGCACTACCTGGTGGACATCGTCGACGAGAAGGCCGGGCGCGTGCTCAAGCTCGACGAGATCGACCAAGGCCGCAACTGGCTGGACGCCGACGTGCTCGTCTTCGACTCCTGGCACTGGTGGCCGCGCACCGGCCCCACGCAGCCGTGAGTCCCTCCCAAATGCAGCGCTTCTCTGTATTTTGCAGGCAGGTTATGCCTGAATTCTGAATTTTGTTTCATGGGTCTCTGTGTGTCTTTGCTGCAGCTGGGACTACATCCAGGAGGACAGCAAGGTGATGAAGGACATGGACCGGACGGCGGCCTTCACCAAGGCGCTCAACACCTGGGCTGGATGGGTCGATGCCAACCTCGTCCAGACCAACACCAAAGTCTTCTTCCAGGGCATCTCTCCTTCTCACTACAAGTAATAATTTACCTTTGCTACTCCACAATTTCTTCTTAATTTTTGAGAAGTAAATACTTCAAAGTGAGGCACTACGTAGCCTGACATCTCATGGATCCTCGTCTCATCAGTCATCAGTCATCAGTCATCAGAACAGACGAGATTAGTGCGGTGCTGTTGGGATCAGGGCCCATGCCTTGGCCCTTGACTGCTACAACTGAACCGCTGAACCACAACCATCAACTTGTCCTGAAACCTTCACATGCTCGCATCTCGTCGCATCCATATCCGTTAAATCTTTGGTGGCATCATAGCAGCATCGCGTATGGGTCTCAGACATTTGAGGTGGGTGCAATTCTGTAACATCTTTGCTTTTACTGCTATACCTCAGGGGCCAAGACTGGGGCGCGTCGCCGAAGAAGACGTGCATGGGGGAGACGGAGCCGCTGAACAGCACAGGGCCGTACCCCGGCGGGCCGATTCCGCAACAGGCGATCATCCGGAGCGTCCTGGCCGGCATGGCGAAGCCGGTGTACCTGCTGGACTTCACCTTCCTGTCCCAGCTCAGGAAAGACGCGCACCCGACCAAGTACGACGGTGGCATCTTCGGCGAGGACTGCACCCACTGGTGCATCGCCGGCCTCCCGGACACCTGGAACATCCTCTTCTACGCCGCGCTCACCGGCCAAGACGATTAGATTCATCCCAACAGCTCTAGTATAGGGAGGTCAATAAGCAAAGGAGAGTTGAAGATAGCACATTGGTTTATACGGTTGGAAAGATTTTTTTTTTCTGCAACAAAGAAATAGACGATTATTACAGAAGTGAAAAAAAATATAGCATGGTTCTAATAGGCTAGGGGGGCATGGTTATTAGTTGATTTGTAAAGAGAAAAGTAGATTGTTTTGTCAATCTATGTTCTCTTAATTAGTGGCTCACACTGTGAGTGAACACAATATATACTATAATTTTAGTTCAACTTTAAATGTCCGCATTTCAGAATGTATCGCGGTTGACTAAGGCCTGTGCCAATGCATCGTCTCTTAGCACGATATCATACGAGTATTAAATATTTAAGATACTCCCTCCATCCTGGTTTATAGGATATACTTGGCAAATCTCTCGGACCTAGGTGAATGGAGATTGATCATGCAAAATCCATCTTCCCAATATTTCACCCAATTAGCACTCTCATATTAATGCCAACATTAATTAGGAAAAGACCAAACCCAATCGGTTTTCTTATTGTTCTTGGGAAAGACCAAAAACCAAACACTAACTACTCTTAATTAATGCTAATTGTTGCTTATTCTAGGAAAAACCTGGTTTTGGAATTACATCCAGTAAACCGGAATGGTGGGAGTACAACTAGTACAATGCATTGTTTCCTATATGTTGTATCTAAATTTAATGCTTTGGGGTTCATGCATGCATATGATTGGATTAGAATCATTTTTTGCCTATGGCCACGTGCAAAGGTTGTATCTTAGTTAAGCTACATCATCACCCTCTCTATTCATTAACTAGTATGGCACATAGCAAAATGCCTATGAAACCGCGCTTAGAACCTTGCATTGGCATAGGCCTAAGCATGTACTCCCTCCATTTTTGTTTAAAGGGCGTATCTCACGTCGCTCTGGGCCCAAGGTTGCGTACGATTGGCAGGAAATAACGAGGCGCTGGAGCTGCGATATTGAAGGAGATGCGCCTAATTATTTCCGAAACTAACGCTTTGTAACCTCCCCGTCCAGTAAAAGAAGGAAACCACCGCATGCATTGGTGGAGACGGTAAGCAGCGAAATTTTAGCGAGTTTCTTTCTCCCCCGCGCAGTTTCCTTCTCCCCCGCGCGATGAGCGAAATTGGCGATCAAAATTTCGCCTCCAAAGCTCCCGCCGATGATCCCCGCTCCCAAATCCAAATTCCGGCTGAAATTAGACACGCCAATTCTGCTCTTTTTATACCTATGGAGATCGGCACTCGAACAGACGGCACCCAACCTCTCCATGGCAGGAACCTCCAGCACGCCTAGGCCATCCATGGAGTCCATTGGTTCGGGTTTGTGTGTCACATGGACTCCATTGTGTGGGGTTTTATACCCTGCTGTCTACACTTGTGAATGCAAACACAAACTGAAAAGGGAGCCGAAGGAGATAGAGGGAGAGGAGGCCTCGCATGCACTCATGTTCACACTTGCATGCACTCATGTTCACACTTGCATGTGGGAGCCCATGCGGAGCAAATAAGAAACCGATTCCCACTTGCACTCATGTTCACACTTGCATGTGCTCATCAAACCATTTACGTTCCCACTTGCATGCGGTTGAGGAAGAGAAACGGAAGCAGCCTAATGCGCCCCAATTAATAGGATAGTTAAGGACCTGCGCCTTATTTCCGTTTGATTGTGAAAAAAGCTGGTTTTGAAGAGGCGCCCAACAAACTGTGATGGAGGAAGTATATGACGTGAATCTTTAAATGTATACAAAAATATGCCATAAACATTAACATTCCATCGGTTGATGTGTAATTAAATAAAAGCAACAATTTTAATTAGATAGAACCAAACCCAATTAATTATCTCTTATAAAATCCAACGAAAACAAATCTAGTACATATGCGCGCTTCGCTGCACTTGTGAAATTGATATTTATCTATGTGCGTTTTTAAGATGTTAGACTGAACTGTGATGCTGTAATAGTGTACAGCTCAAGGTTGTCTTGAAGGTATATATGTATCAAGTTGGCATCGCAATATGACCTGAAAGGTACATGCAAAACCTTAGGCCGCATTAGGAAACAGATTATGTTGTTCCTTGAAGAGAATATATCCCCTTCGGTTTTTAATACAAGGTCATCATCCAAAATACAATTTGCAGCTATAAAAGGTCATCAGTATCCCTCTCCAAGAAGAATTGATTAGGTTTATACCTTGTTCGATGGCGTTCATTAAGGCGAACGTTGCATGCATCCATAGAGAGAAACAACACATCCTCTTTTAATTCCACCGCACCGGTGACACCCTTTTCACCAGAATATATTTGTTATTATGTGTACCAACTTTCACTTATCATGGTTCATGAAGAGAGAAAAGGAGATACGGATTTTTTGGTCACGTTTCCATCCAAGACAAGTCTCCATGTTTGTAAGAGTGCAGATGGTCTTACTCTCCCGGTCAGCAAGGTGCCGGTGGTGTTTGCTGAGGCTGCGGCTGATCCACAGGTGGCCCATGTCCTGGCAAAAATCTGGGTGATGCTCTCTGACGTTCCGTCCGCGCTTAGAAAGGTGGACCTGCTCATGGAAGGCATGAAGATGATTGGGCGCCCGAGGTTGGTGGATGAAGACACACTGGCAGCAGAAGGGCCGATTCGCATGTTGTTCCACTGCCATGCAGGGACGAAGCTAGAACAAAGATTTATTGGTGTCAGTCTTTGTTGTGATGGGGTCATCTTATATAGATTAACAGAATTACTAGTGTTTTGATGAAGGTTTTGCTCGCTACCACTGGTGTCAGCTAACACCAGTGCGTATGAAGCAGCTCCGTCCCTGCTGCCATGCTCCTTCCAAGATGCGTCCTTCGGTCTTGTTATATGCCAATATGCAGGTTTTTCGCATCCGAATCGAGTCTGAACTTGCCTCCAAGGTGGACAATACCCCCCCCCCCGCCGCCTCCGCCTTCCAATCAGGACAGAGAGAAGGATGATGAGCCTGAGGAGGAAACCGAAGATCAAAGTGCATGTGAGCCGCACTGGAAAAGGTCTGGAAAGGAGAAGAGGCAGATGGATAAAGATTGTACTAGCAAGAAGCAGGGTGGCAATGTGGATGAGGTTCAGTTCCCTAGGGACGCATCTTTCAGCTCGCCACTGCGAATTCCCAATTTCGAGTCCAAAGTTGCTGAGGTGCTGGAACAAGGGAAAATCTCAGTGGGTAGCTGCAGTGTTCCGCTCCAAGCTGTGGCCGATCGATCTGTGACCAAGCCGGCTTCGGCTCCGGTGAAAATCAAGCTTGTACCCATCCCCTTTGACCAGTTTGGCTCGAATCTGTCTGTGCTGGAGAGCAACAGCTCTTCTGAAGCCTCGTCCCCGCGCGCCTCCCCTCACTGTTCTCCCTTCAAGATTCGGAGGCTAAACGAGGAGGAGCGCGAGGAGGTGGGGTGGACTACTCCGAAGGACTTGGGTTTGATTCCGAGACCCTTGCTGAGAAGATGAAGAGGGTGAAGCAAAAGCAGGACGGCGAAGTGGAGGACCCAATGGCTGAGGGGTCGGCACCGATCCTGGGAGAAGGTGACGTGGCGGCCACGTTGGCGTCGAAGACCAAGCGGCCAAGTTCGGCGTCTAAGTCGGTATCCCCCATCACGGCGGCCAGACGCAGCGCTCGTGGCAACGGCTCGGACGGGGAACCAATGCTGGCAAAGGCGGTGCGCCTCGCTAATTCCAAGAATGGCCAAGGTACTCCTCCTGCCTGATGACCCACAAGTATAGGGGATCGCAACAGTCTTCGAGGGAAGTAAAACCCAATTTATTGATTCGACACAAGGGGAGCCAAAGAATACTTGAGAGGCTTAACAGCGGAGTTGTCAATTCAGCTGCACCTGTGAATAGTCTTGCTCGACACAGATTATCAGTAGCAACAGTTTTATAGCAGTAGTAGCAGTGAAATAATAGCAGCAGTGAAGTAATGACAGCAGTAGTGATTGCAGTAAACAGTAGGATTAAAACACTGTAGGTATAGGGATGGATGTACGGGCGCTGCATGGATAAGATAGCTCATATAATAATCAAGACATAGGCATTGCAGATAATAATGATAAAGCACCCAAGTACTAAGTAAACATAGGCATGTGTTCCGTATATAGTCGTACGTGCTCGCAATGAGAAACTTGTACAACATCTTCTGTCCTACCAGCCGGTGGCAGCCGGGCCTCAAGGGAATCTACTGGTAATTAAGGTACTCCTTTTAATAAAGTACCGGAGCAAAGCATTAACACGCAGTGAACACATGTGATCCTCACATCGCAGCCACTCCCCTCGGCTGTCCCAATTATTGTCACTTTGGGACCGCGGGTTCCGGACAACAATATGTGTATACAACTTGCAGGTATGATCAATAAACAATGCATATCATTATGAAACAATAACATGTTCAGATCTGAAATCATGGCACTCGGGCCCTAGTGACAAGCATTAAGCTCAACAAGTTGCAACAACATCAATAAGTACTAACAACGGATACTGGGCACCATGCCCTAATGATCTTATAGCTTATTACATGAACAATCTCATCCAATCCCTACCATCCCCCTCAGCCTACAGCAGGGAATTACTCACACATGGATGGGGAAACATGGATGGTCGATGGAGAAGCGTCGGTGATGATGATGGCGATGATCTCCTCCAATTCCCCGTCCCGGCGGAGTGCCAGAACGGAGTTTCTGGTCCCGAAATAGGTTTCGCGATGGTGGCGGCGTACGGTGATGTTTCTGGATGAAGTGGACGACCCCCCGACGTTTTTAGGTCAGAAGGGTTAAGTAGTCGAAAGGGGGACTCGGGGAGGTGCCCGAGGCGCCCTCCTCAGTGGCTGGCGCGGTGGGCCCCCTGGCCGCGCCGCCCTGTGGTTTGGGCCACTCGTGGCCCATCTCCGCCTCCCCTTCTGGCTCCGTGAGTCTTCTGGTAAAATAGGAGGTTTGCGATCTTTTCTGGTGTTTTTCCCGAAAGTTGACTTTCTGCACAAAAATAAGACACCAGGGCAATTTTGCTGAAAACAGCGTTAGTCCGCATTAGTTGTATTCAAAACACACAAGTTAGAGGAAAAACAATAGCAAAAGTGTTCGGGAAAGTAGATACGTTTTGGACGTATCACTGCCCCATCCCATTTGGCGAGTTTTCTTGCGCTTCCCTCCCTCCCCGATTCCCACTTTCTTTCTGTTGCAAGCGACTGTGGGATTGCTTTTGATTCGGCGTTGGGCACGCCCAAAGAACACTTGTCTCTGATCCGCGCGAATGAGTTGGCCCAAGCCTCCCTTGCCGCTGCTATTGCGGCACAGAAAGTGGAGGCTGCAAAGACGAAGGAGGAACTAGAGGCCCAGAAAGCAAAGGCAGGGGACCCCAGCTCCTCTGGAGGGGTGGGGAGTGTCACAGCTCCAAGGGTGGAGCCGGTGACTAAGAACTCAGTGGCAGTGTGCCCTGAAGTCCTCTCGGCCGACGAAGAATTATTGTCTCTTGTGGAGCTCTTCAGAGAAAAAGACTCGCCCTTGAAGAAAAGGAGGCCCAAGCCCATTGTGTTGGCCACAAGGACCAACCTCAGAGATACTCCAGCTCGCCAAGCACGGGCTCTGAAAATAGTGCCTCAATGAAGATTTTCTTCTGGAACATGCGGGGCTTTGGTCGTAAAGGCCATAGGACCCAGCTGCGAGAGTATCTTAGAAGGACCAAAGCGGATATCATCTGTATCCAAGAGACCATTCGCCAAGATTTTGCTGACCATGAGCTCCGGAACCTAGACGGTGGGGAGCCATTCCTTTGGTATTGGCTTCCGGCTGTGGGCCACTCCGGTGGTATGCTGCTTGGCTGTAGAGCGAGCACGGTGGACGTGCAATCTTTCGGCAAAGGGCAGTTCTTTGTTAGCGCTGACCTCCTCCACATTGCAACACGCTCCAAGTGGTATTTTCTGGGGGTGTATGGTCCGGCTGACCACGCTCGGTCAGCGGCCTTCCTCGAGGAGCTCGAGCTGAAGGTGGCAGCGGCCCCCTACCCAGTGGTGGTAGGGGGGTGATTTTAACCTCATTCGGGGTCCCCGCGACAAGAATAATAACAATGTCAACTGGCCTAGAGTCAACTTGTTTAACGATTCCATCGCGCGGATGAGCCTTAGAGAGATCCATCGAGTAGGCTCGAGATACACGTGGTCTAATCCCCAAGTGCAATCGGTGCGCTGTGTGCTGGATAGGGTCTTGGTGGCGCCGGAGTGGGACCGGGTGTTTCCTCTCTTCCAGCTTAAATCTGAGACCAGTGTGGGCTCGGATCACACAGCCCTCATCCTTGATTCTGAGACGAATGCACCAGTAAGGCCCTCTAGGTTTTTCTTCCAACAATGTTGGCTTGAGATGCCGGGCTTTCTTGATATGCTCAAGGAGTCTTGGGGTAACCTAGCGGCAGAACCTGAGGGGCGTTGGGGTCCTATGGACATCTGGCAATGTATCTCGAGGGGCCTCCGACAACACCTCAAGGGTTGGGGGGCTAATCTGGGTCAACAGATGAAGGAGAATAAGAAGAGGCTCCTTGTAACACCCCGCAGTTATAGGACTCGAGAGGGTAGAAATAGGAATTGCATTTGTGCATTCATGCATCTTTTGGTGAAATCTGGAAAAATTTCGCGCTTTTATGTTAAAATGAATCGAGGGTTGATTCCAGACGAATGTCGATGTTCTGGGAGTCAGATATTGACAGATAGTCGAGAGGAGTCGATAAACCCTACGACATATTTTCAAAACCTTTGTTAGTACTTCTCCAACACAATCATTTGATTTCATTTGATTTCAAAAGGAAATTTGAAATAATCTTAAGTTCAAAACAATTCTATTCTTTCCTAAATCTTTCTATACACATATCACAGTAATAACATTATATAAAAATCACAAGATTGTGATGAAATCATAGAGTCATCTTATTACCTCCACATCACAAAAATATATACAAATAATTACAAAAAAATTTCTAAAAGAATACAGATACAAGAATTACAAATGTGAAGGAAACATGGGATACAAATTATACAAATGATCAACTCAATTAATTTACAAGACTTTATTACAAATAATCTTACAACATTTGAAAGAATACAAAAACAGTACTAAAAATTCCTAAACTAAATCTTCATGTTTTCTTCATCTCCAAATCTGCAAAACCAACAACACAAATAAGCAATAGGGGTTAGTGTTAAAATGTTGCCAACACCATTTGGTGCTGGCATATTAATTTATAAAACCTGGTTCAGCCTAACCAAAACTTTGGTTTAATTAGGCTAAGTGTGGAGAATGCAAAGTAAATCAAAGGCAACCATGGGACTGATCAATATGGATCATGCTCATTAATCCGAAGGCAACAAAAGAGGGGCAAAGGCATAATGGCAGCACTGGACAGAACCAACTCCAGGCAACAAAGAGCAAAGGCAGCAAGTGCTGTTAGAGCATTTTGATCTCATAATCTTATAAGCAAAGCAACTCATGAATTTACAAACTCCACAATTAAACCAGGAAGCAAATAAAACTTAAGCCCACAATTATGGTATCACATTTGCCTATTGGTTAGGCAAATGGACCCTAAACCACTTATTGAGCTAGCAATCAGCTTAATTGGCCACACACTTGAGTTTAATCATCTCAAACCGACTATCATAAACCTTTCAATTCACAGCCAAGCATTTCCACACAAATATCTGGATCAAGATAGGATCAATGAGTCAAAAATGACTCATAGTTATCACCGGGGGAGATGAACTGCTCTGCTACAGCAGTGAGCTGATCTCCTAGGTGAAAAGAAGTGCAAGACTGGTCAAATAGGGCAGCTTGAGGTAGAAGAAGGCCACTGCAAGCAGGTGAGTCACCGAAGCCAATTATCCTGGTGTCACAAGCATAGGAGTGCTCAAATTTGTATAAATACATACCCAACCCGTAGCCACCAGCAAACACAAGTCACAGCAAACACAATACACACAGAGCACAACCATCAGCCCATCCATTACACATTTCCATCTGTTCTTCACTAAGAACAAACACAAACCCTAGGTTATCATGGAGATCACTTAAACCTATCCACCATAAGCCATTTCAGCTAGCAGAGGTACTCTAGGAAAATTTGAAGCAGCGAGGAGGAGACGGTTGAACCTTGGAGCAAGATCAGAGCCTGCCTAGAAGCTCTAACTGCTCAGCAACAGCAGGTTGACTCATTTGTGCTAAGGAGAGACTAAGCAGGTTCTGTAAATGACAGAACCATACTAGAGTGCTTAATTTTAGCATCTGTTCTTAACAGAGCCTTGCACAACAAGATAGGGTGCTATAGGAAAGTGATTTGCACCACAGAGAACTTCTGTTCTGTGCAAGATTAGGAAAGAGAGAAGAAAGGGAGTGAAGTTGAGTGCTGTAGCAATTGCTTGAGCATGAAAAAGAGGAAAGAGAATAGTCTTAGTGCAGTATCTGTTCTTATCATGTTTATTAAAGCATCACACAAGGCAGTGAACCAGCAGAGCTGGAATAGCTGTGCCTAGCACATCTGTACACATGGAAGAAGCACAGGAAAGCATAAAAAAGTCATCTCTAAACAAGCAAGCTGCTGTGTAACTCTACAACGAGGCATCACAGCAAGCAAAACTTGCCTAAATCATTTTATAGCACTTATTCATCACAGCTAGATCATTTGGTACAAATTCTAGCTCAGAATTAATTTTCTAAGTACATATCTCATCTGTGAGCAAGAAATGCTCCCAACAATAAATCCAGAGGCAGCGGGAAGATCTACACATGCTAGATCTACACCATTCATCTCATTTCGGTGCACAAAGGGGTAGACAGTGCACATATCCGAGTAAATCATCATCCAAGCATCATCTGTTCATCTAGAACCTAAGCCAGCAGAGAAACATGCGTATAATCAGTAGCTAGGAAGCTACTACATCGAATAGAAGGTTTAGAAGGAGGGAGAAAGTTCTTACCGTGCGTCCATGGCCGTAGCTCCACGGCGGCGAGGCAGTGCTCGCGCTACCGTTGGAGGGGGCACACGGAGGTCGTGGACCAGCACCACCACACCACGGCGGCACAGAGGGCGGAGCTCTGCGCCCAGCCATGGCGAGCACGCTGGAGAAGGAGAGAAGCGGCGCCGGCACCGAAACCCTAACCCTAGGGGATTGGGTTGTGCGTGGCCACGAGAGGATGAGAGGGACGAATCGCTCCGGTGAGGTGGAAGAGCGGAGCGAGGGGAGTGTTTTGCCCCACGCCACGGCGGCGGAGGTGGCCGGAGTTGGCCGGGACAAGGCGGCGACGGCGTGGGCGACACGGGCGTCGGAGGAGCTCGAGCACGAGCGAGAGAGGAAGAGAAAGAATGGCTCGATCGGTTGGACCGGACCCGATTCATCTTTGACCTGGTTTAACCAGGGGCTTATTTGTAAAAAAATTAAATTATGAAATTTCCCAAACTTCAAAACTTGCTATAAATTCAAATAAAATCCTATAAATAATTTAAAAATATCTACAAACATCAGCAGAAAATAAGTGATCCAAATAAAATGTTACTTGATTTGTTGAAAATATTTCTTGTAGCAAAAATTCAAAGGATCCTTAAGTGGAAATGACTTTGAAATATTTCAAATTATTTTCAAAAGAAAATAATATGGAAAAATTATGTACCAAGTTCAAAGTATAATTTGAACTACTTATGACTGTCATGTTACTCATCCTAACTAAAATTCAAATCAAAGAAATTTTTAAAAAAAATCCTTAACAAAACTCTGGGGAATTTTGGGAAAGAATAAAAATCATCTCATTCTATGCATATTGGCATGTATTTGGTTTTTCAACATTGTCTCATACAGACAATGATATTGATTTTCAGAACACGAGGGTCCCAATTCGTCGGAAGCTTTAGACTGCATTACCTGTCAGTCTCAAGGCAAGTTCCAACTTGCATGTTCTCGATTGATTATTTTTATCAAAGTAATTGCAAAGTACTATGAGTTATCATTGCATGAAAAAGAAAAACCTATTTTCGAATGATGTGAATTGCTATACTATTATGGTTGGCTGGCAGTGGAACCACGGATTGATGTTGTGGTGGAGGTTCCACTGTACGGGAAAGTATATACCTAGGATTAATAACCCATGGCCCAGTAATCCTTGCGCCGTATCGAAGCATCAACCAACAGATTCACTATGGATGGGCTCGTCAGAGGTTTCTTCCCTCGTTCGCATATCCTCGGCAGGCTATTACCTGGTTGCGTCCGTTGCGGCGGCCAACTGCGTGGAAGCGCGTGACCTTCCCACTCGACGGAGTGACTGGAATAGAAGCTCGGGAGGGGTGGCGGGCTAATGGTCTTAGTTACCAGCCGCGTCACAAATGGGCGGATATGTGTTGTGCGGGGAAGCGACTCCACATGACTTGTTGCCCTGAGTTCTGGCTATAGCACACATGGTGTGCTGAAGAGCAAAAGGAGCCAGGCTGCTGTTGGGTAAAGTGGTGCAGCTCTGCAGAGTTAAACAAAGAAATTGTGACTGTCACATCCTTGTTCCAGGAGGGAACTACAGAACGCTGCGGGAAAGGCATCCCAAGTGATGACTAAAGACCCGTGGAGGCTGGGGGCATAGTTTTCTAAAATAAAATGGACCTTTTCCTAAAAATGTTTTACAAAACTTGCATATTCATCCATGACTTTTTGGTCAGGATGGTAGATAGTGCATCATACACTTATCATCTATTATTTGAACTTGCTGGTAACGCTAGTGTTGCTCACCCTTTTCCTCCGTTGATCTCTGCTTAGACTCTGAGGAGATCGCTGAAGACGACTTTGGAGCATACCATGCCGACGAGGTGTACTTTGAAGCACCTGATCTGTCTGGAGGAGTAGAAGGCGTCGACTACATCATCGCCTACGGAGACCGAGGAGGTGGAGACTTAAGTTATCATAGTAGGAACCTGGCCGAGTCAGACTAGACTAGTACTACTTAGCGGCTGAGCCAAGATGGTTCTTAGTTTGCTGTTTTCTATCGCTTGTAGGTTGACTCCTGTCAACATCGCAATAATAGACATTCCTCCCATGTCGGAGGAAGACGTCGATGTTTTTATGCATTTCTGGCTTGTAATCTTTAGCAGTGTGTAATAAAGTGGACCCGCAATGTTTCTGTTGTACTACTCTGAGTGATGTAATATTTACGGATTAGTCCTTCCGTGGGTGTTATGTCAACGACTTGTACACTACAATATGCAGTGGTGTGCTGGGTCACCGCAGATGGTATCAGAGCAATTGCTAGACCTTAGGTTGGAAACCTATTAAAGGGAAAAACCTGTAGGTGTGCGAGGCCTTAGAATGAATTGAGTTTTAATTTGTTATGATTGATATTCACTTGAGAATAGCATTATCATGCAATTATTACTTCATTTCAATTCTGATATCCTTTTTGGCTATAACAGCTAGGATGGAGAAACGGGTCCCAGGAGGTCGGTTCGTGTGAGAGATGCTGAGTTGGGCAAGGGTGTTTTTCGGGGAAGCTGGGCGGAAATGCTTCAGCAACTGATCTATTTTCTTGGTATCAAAACCAAGGTGATAGTGAAAGTGATGAGTTTTTACGACGGGTCAATTTTAGCCCTGTACCGTGTAGCACTCAAGTTACCGCCTGAACTAAAGATGGGATTCAAAATGCCCTTTGGAGAAGCGAAGAATGTGGAAGTAGCTTTCCAGATTGCTGCTGTCAGAGCAGTTACTGAGATAAGGACATCCAAGAGTTATGCGTTGGTGGAAACACCGTTTAACGCTATTCCGAGTGCGAATTACCGGCTTGAGGGTCCAGTGGATTATAAGGCTTTCCTGAAAACTAATCCACGTGATGTGGCTGAGTTCATGGACAGTTGTCTCAAGATGATTCGGGCGTATCATAAGACGTTCGGAGTAGTAGCTGGAGAGGTAGAAGCCATGATAGAGCAGTACTCCAGTCCTGAAGTTATTCAGGAAAAGTGTGATATACTGAGGTATGAAGCAGAGAAGGGATACACTGATCCACCACCCACACCAGCTAGGTATGTGGAGGAAGTAGAACCCGATACCCCAATTTATCCTGACTATACACCACCACACTCTGGTTATGTCTTAGTTGATGAGAGAAGGGATGGCAGAGTTGGGAACCTGAAGTACCAAGTGCCACAGGTTGGGATGAAGAACCTTATCAGGGTACACTGAGTGATCCCATAAGAATTCCAGGAGATCCAGGAGACCGGAAGTTACTAGTCATACCCCTAGGAGGAAGCTAGAGTTGGTGAGTCAAGTAGCCAATAAAAATAGATTCTGAGGAGGAAGATGAGGAATGGAAGTATGCGTACGAGACCAAGTATTACCCGAAGACGGAGAAGGGAGACGAATCACGAGGGTATTTCAATAACTTTGAGGCAGTACCAACTGGGTACGATGATGGAGGCGAGGGTTATGGAGATGAGGATGTTTACGATGGGGAAGCAGCGGCATACAAGTATCTTGATAGTTACTTCGCCATGACGGATATGACGTTAGAAGCAAGCCCATCTGACCCTGAATATCAGCCTACCACTAGTGTGAAGTTACCCGGGATTCTCAGGAGGACCAGGCGTAACTGTCACTGGAAGCCTGGGAAGTATGCGGAAAAGTGAAGCAGAGCAGGACGGAGTAAAGCAGTAGTTGTGTAATATGTTTAATATAGGGTATTGTACGTAGTATTGTAAGGACGCTGGTAGCAATAAGTGAGACCTACTCACTTTTAGAGTGTGTTACTATTATGTACCCATGTTTGTAATCCTACATGTATAATACATGGTATATGTTTGAAAAGTTTTGTGTTCTTTGGATTTTTCTGTTTTCCATTGTTTGACTAGTACTTGTGCATGGAATAGGACTCGAAGTGCATATGCATAATGTAATGGAGAGTTCTGATTCGATGTAACAGGACTAGAGGGTAATGGCGTACATCGGTGAGGAGAGTGATGTGCAGAGGCAAGAACGTGAACTTAAGGAGAAGCAAGATGCAGATGCAGGAGGAATACCACAACCACCAAGGCCAATCACGGAGCAAAGTTTCATGCAGTATATGCAGATGGTGGAAGAAGGCAGGCGCCAAGACCAGGAAAGGCAGAATAAATTTCTGCAAGATTTGCTGGAAATACAGGCAGGACGAGGAAGGGATGAAGTACTTAAAGGAGTGACTCTATCAGATTTCCAAAATGCTAGACCTATACCATTTGCAAGAGCTCCAGAACCTATGGACGCAGAAGATTGGGTGGCAGATACTGAACGAAAGCTCAACACAGTTGGATGTTCTGATGAGAGAAGGTTAGGTATGCAACTCATTTGCTTACCGGACCAGCAGCATCATGGTGGGAAGCCATAGTGGCAACACTACCTGCTGATCATGTTGTAACTTGGGAGAGTTTAAGAAGAGGTTTAGGGAAGCACATGTTCCTGAAAGTATTATGGAATTGAAAAGGAGGGAGTTTGAGAATCTGAGACAGAATGAGTTACCTGTTGGACGTTATGTCAGTGCGTTCAACATGTTATCGAGGTATGCATTGGATGAAGTAGACACTGAGGAGAAAAGGAAGAAGAGATTCATGAAGGGTCTGAGTCCTTTTATGAAGATGCAGTTAAGGTTGACTAAACCAAAGGAGTTTCAGGAGTTGGTAGATGCAGCAATAACATTGGAGATGATTATAAATTACTTCAGGAGAAAGAAGGAAGAAGCAGATGGAACCAAGGAAGTTTCAAGTCCAGAGGCAACCACCAAATCTACGTTTTAAGCCTAAGCTCAGAACTGAAGGAAGGAAGCCTATTCCACGAAGCTTCAATCCTGTTAACAATTTGATATGCAATAACTGTGGAATGAGAGGACATCTGATGAAGGATTGTCAGAAGCCCAAAATCATCTGTTTTGGATGTGGACAAGCTGGACATATCAAGCCTGATTGTCCAAATAAACAGAATCAACAAGTAAGTCGTGGAACTGGTGGAGGAAATAACCAGGGTGGAGGAGGATTTAAACCAAGGAATGGAGGATTTGGACGGAACATGGCGGACAAGAACAAAGGGAAGCCATATGGAAGGCTGAATTGCACCAGTTTGGAGCAAGTCAACAACACCGACAACGTGGTGATCGGTACGCTCAAAATCCTTTCTCATCCTGGCAAAGTTTTGTTTGATACTGGAGCTACTACATCTTTTATTTCGCAACAATTTGTGGATGCATATGGGATTAGATGTCAGCCGTTAGAAGTACCCATAACGGTCATGTCGGCCGGGGGAAAATTGTTAGTAACGCAAGTCAAAATGGATCAAGTAATTATGATCTGTGATCGCGTTTATGACGCTGATTTGCTAGTAATTCCCATGAAAGATATAGCAGTCATCTTAGGGATGGACTGGTTATCTGATCATGGAGCTCAAATAGATTGTGCAGAGAAGACAGTGTCTTTGAGAGGACCAGGAGGTATGAGAACAGTATACCAAGGGGATAAGCATAGTCAGTTAAGAGCAGATTTACAGTTGAATGCTATGAAGGAAGCTAAGATAGAAGAAATCCCAGTGGTTAAAGAATTTCAGGATGTATTTCCAGATGAGTTACCAGGGATGCCACCGGATCGTGAAATTGAGTTCACCATAGATTTGATTCCTGGTACAGCACCTATTGCACAAGCACCATACAAGATGGGTCCCAAGGAATTAGTACAACTCAAGGAACAATTGATGAGTTGGAAGCTAAAGGATTCATAAGAGAAAGTGTATCACCATGGGGATCACCAGTAATTTTGTGGATAAGAGAGATGGAGGACGAAGGATGTGCGGAGATTTCAGGAATTTGAATAGCGTGACCATTAAGAATAAATACCCGTTGCCAAGGATACAAGATTTGTTTGATCAAGTAAGAGGAGCAGGGGTATTTTCTAAGATAGATTTGAGGTCAGGATACCATCAGATAAAGATTAAACCCGAGGATATTCCCAAAACAGCATTTGTATCAAGATATGGACATCATGAGTATTTAGTAGTACCATTTGGATTAACCAATGCACCAGCAATATTCATGAATTTGATGAACAAGATTTTTATGCCATATCTGGACAAATTTGTGATTGTGTTCATTGATGATATATTGGTTATTCCAAAACCAAGGAAGATCATGCACAACACTTAAGTATTGTGTTACAGACACTAAGGGAACATCAGTTATATGCCAAATTTAGTAAGTGTGAGTTTTGGTTGGATCAAGTGGAATTTCTTGGTCATGTGATCAGTAAGGAAGGGATTGCAGTCAATCCTGAGAAAGTAAAGGCAGTATTGGATTGGGAAGCACCCAAAACCCTAAGGAAATTAGAGGATTTTTGGAATGGCCGGATATTATCGGAGATTTATTGAAGGATTTTCTAAAATAGCCGGCCAATGACAAATTACTCAGAAAAATGTACCATTTGAATGGACAGAGAAGTGTGAAAAGTTTCCAAGAACTCAAGAGGAGATTGACAACAGCACCTGTGTTAGCAGTACCAGAAACTGGAAAAGTATACACAGTTATTGTGATGCATCCAAAAATGGATTAGGATGTGTTTATGCAAGATCGCAAGGTAATTGCATACGGATCAAGACAGTTAAAAACATGAACTTAACTACCCTACTCATGATTTGGAGTTAGCAGCAGTAGTTTATGCTTTAAAGCAATGGAGACATTTTCTTTATGGAGAAAGTGTGAACTGTATACGGATCATAAGAGTTTGAAATACTTCTTCACACAAAAGGAATTGAATATGAGGCAGAAGAGATGGTTAGAGTTAATCAAGGATTATGACTTGACAATAAACTACACTCCAGGAAAAGCTAATGTAGTGGCAGATGCTTTAAGTCGCAAGTTAATTGTAATCCTTTGATGGAAGAAGGAATGCCCAAGGAATTGAGGAATGAGATAAGAAAAGCTGGTATTGAAATCTGGGATGGTCCAGAGTTAAGTAGTATAGCAGCTATGGAAGTTGTTGAAGAAACAGAGATGGAGTTGAAAGAAAATATTCTCTCCAGACAAAGAGAAGATGAGTTTATAACTGAAGAAATCCGCAGGATTAAAGAAGGTAGAAGATCTGAATTCACTTTAAAACCAGAAAATGACTCATTATGGTATCATGGTAGAATCTGTGTTCCAGATATTCAAGAGATCAAGAGCATAATTTTGAAAGAAGCACATGAGACACCATATTCTATACATCCAGGTAGTACCAAGATGTACATGGATTTGAAAAAGATATTTGGTGGAATAATATGAAGAGAGAGATTGCTAGTATGTTGCAGAATGTCATACTTGTAGACAAGTCAAAGCGAACATCAGAGTCCCGCAGGATTGTTACAACCATTGCCATTCCTAAATGGAAATGGGAAGAGATCAGTATGGATTTTATCACAGGATTACCCAAAACCAGAAGAAATAAGGATTCTATATGGGTAATAGTGGATAGATTGACAAAAAGTGCCATTTCATTGCCATTAATCAGAAAGATAATGCAGCACAGTTGGTAGATTTATATGTGAAGGAAATAGTTAGCAAGCATGGAGTACCACAAAGTATTGTATCAGATCGTGGATCCATATTCACGGCAGCTTTTTGGAGACAACTTCACAAGCAGTTGGGTTCAAACCTAAAGTATAGTACTGCATACCACCCACAAACTGGTGGACAGACGGAAAGGACAAATCAAATCTTAGAGGATATGTTAAGAGCCTGTGCACTTGATTTTGGAGGATCATGGGATGAACACTTAGCCTTAGCTGAATTTTCTTATAACAACAGTTATCAAAGTAGTATTCAGATGGCACCATTTGAAGCTCTATATGGGAGGAAGTGTAGATCCCAATATGTTGGTTTGAAGTAGGAGAAAACAAAGAATTTGCACCTGAGTATATAAAGGAACAACAACAGATTGTTGATATTATAAGAGATCGTCTCAAAATAGCTCAGAGTAGACAGAAGAGTTACGCTGATCTATCCAGGAGACAGTGGGAACCAGAGATACAAGATATGGTTTACCTAAGAGTTAGTCCTACCAAAGGAGTAAAGAGATTTGGAGTGAAAGGAAAGTTGAGTCCCAGATACATAGGACCATTTAGAATTTAAGCCGAAAGGTGAAGTAGCCTATGAATTGGAGTTACCTGCTATATTATCACAAGTCACAATGTGTTCCATGTATCTCAACTCAAGAAATGTTTGAAACCACCAGAAGGACCAATCGAGTTTGAAGGACTAAATTTACAACCTGACTTGTCTTATGAGGAGCAACCCAAGAAGATATTGAGTGAAAATTGGAAAAGATTAAGGAATAGAGCAATTAAGTATTGCCTTGTTCAATGGAAGAATCATTCTGAAAGAGAGGCAACTTGGGAAACAGAAGAGGAATTGAGACGGAACTACCCACAGTTGTTCAGGTACCCCAGAAAAGAAACTTGGGACGAAGTTTAATTTAAGGGGGAGAGGATGTAACACCCCGCAGTTATAGGACTCGAGAGGGTAGAAATAGGAATTGCATTTGTGCATTCATGCATCTTTTGGTGAAATCTGGAAAATTTTCGCGCTTTTGTGTTAAAATGAATCGAGGGTTGATTCCAGACGAGTGTCGATGTTCTGGGAGTCAGATATTGACAGATAGTCGAGAGGAGTCGATAAACCCTACGACATATTTTCAAAACCTTTGTTAGTACTTCTCCAACACAATCATTTGATTTCAAAAGGAAATTTGAAATAATCTTAAGTTCAAAACAATTCTATTCTTTCCTAAATCTTTCTATACACACATATCACAGTAATAACATTATATAAAAATCACAAGATTGTGATGAAATCATAGAGTCATCTTATTACCTCCACATCACAAAAATATATACAAATAATTACAAAAGAATTTCTAAAAGAATACAGATACAAGAATTATAAATGTGAAGGAAACATGGGATACAAATTATACAAATGATCAACACAATTAATTTACAAGACTTTATTACAAATAATCTTACAACATTTGAAAGAATACAAAAACAGTACTAAAAATTCCTAAACTAAATCTTCATGTTTTCTTCATCTCCAAATCTGCAAAACAAACAACACAAATAAGGAATAGGGGTTAGTGTTAAAATGTTGCCACACCATTTGGTGCTGGCATATTAATTTATAAAACCTGGTTCAGCCTAACCAAAACTTTGGTTTAATTAGGCTAAGTGTGGAGAATGCAAAGTAAATCAAAGGCAACCATGGGACTGATCAATATGGATCATGCTCATTAATCCGAAGGCAACAAAAGAGGGGCAAAGGCATAATGGCAGCACTGGACAGAACCAACTCCAGACAACAAAGAGCAAAGGCAGCAAGTGTTGTTAGAGCATTTTGATCTCATAATCTTATAAGCAAAGCAACTCATGAATTTACAAACTCCACAATTAAACCAGGAAGCAAATAAAACTTAAGCCCACAATTATGGTATCACATTTGCCTATTGGTTAGTCAAATGGACCCTAAACCACTTATTAAGCTAGCAATCAGCTTAATTGGCCACACACTTGAGTTTAATCATCTCAAACCGACTATCATAAACCTTTCAATTCACAGCCAAGCATTTCCACACAAATATCTGGATCAAGATAGGATCAATGAGTCAAGAATGACTCATAGTTATCACCAGGGGGAGATGAACTGCTCTGCTGCAGCAGTGAGCTGATCTCCTAGGTGAAAATAGGGCAGCTCGAGGTAGAAGAGGGCCACTGCAAGCAGGTGAGTCACCGCAGCCAATTATCCTGGTGTCACAAGCACAGAATGCTCAAATTTGTATAAATACATACCCAAGCCGCAGCCACCAGCACACACAAGTCACAACAAACACAATACACACAGAGCACAACCATCAGCCCATCCAGTACACATTTCCATCTGTTCTTCACTAAGAACAAACACAAACCCTAGGTTATCATGGAGATCACTTAAACCTATCCACCATAAGCCATTTCAGCTAGCAGAGGTACTCTAGGAAAATTTGAAGCAGCGAGGAGGAGACGGTTGAACCTTGGAGCAAGATCAGAGCCTGTCTAGAAGCTCTAACTGCTCAGCAGCAGCAGGTTGACTCATTTGTGCTAAGGAGAGACTAAGCAGGTTCTGTAAATGACAGAACCATGCTAGAGTGCTTAATTTTAGCATCTGTTCTTAACAGAGCCTTGCACAGCAAGGTAGGGTGCTATAGGAAAGTGATTTGCACCACAGAGAACTTCTGTTCTGTGCAAGATTAGGAAAGAGAGAAGAAAGGGAGTGAAGTTGAGTGCTGTAGCAATTGCTTGAGCATGAAAAAGAGGCAAGGGAATAGTCTTAGTGCAGTATCTATTCTTATCATGTTTATTAAAGCATCACACAAGGCAGTGAACCAGCAGAGCTGGAATAGCTGTGCCTAGCACATCTGTACACATGGAAGAAGCACAGGAAAGCATAAAAAAATCATCTCTAAACAAGCAAGCTGCTGTGTAACTCTACAAGGAGGCATCACAGCAAGCAAAACTTGCCTAAATCATTTTTATAGCACTTATTCATCACAGCTAGATCATTTGGTACAAATTCTAGCTCAGAATTAATTTTCTAAGTACATATCTCATCTGTGAGCAAGAAATGCTCCCAACAATAAATCCAGAGGCAGTGGGAAGATCTACACATGCTAGATCTACACCATTCATCTCATTTCGGTGCACAAAGGGGTAGACAGTGCACATATCCGAGTAAATCATCATCCAAACATCATCTGTTCATCTAGAACCTAAGCCAGCAGAGAAACATGCGTATAATCAGTAGCTAGGAAGCTACTACATCGAATAGAAGGTTTAGAAGGAGGAGAAAGTTCTTACCGTGCGTCCATGGCCGTAGCTCCACGGCGGCGAGGCAGTGCTCGCGCTACCGTTGGAGGGGCACACGGAGGTCGTGGACCAGCACCACCGCACCACGGCGGCACAGAGGGCGGAGCTCTGCGCCCAGCCATGGCGAGCACGCTGGAGAAGAAGGAGAGAAGCGGCGCCGGCACCGAAACCCTAACCCTAGGGGATTGGGTTGTGCGCGGCCACGAGAGGATGAGAGGGACGAATCGCTCCGGTGAGGTGGAACAACGGAGCGAGGGGAGTGTTTTGCCCCACGCCACGGCGGCGGAGGTGGCCGGAGTTGGCCGGGACAAGGCGGCGACGGCGTGGGCGACACGGGCGTCGGAGGAGCTCGAGCACGAGCGAGAGAGGGAGAGAAAGAATGGCTCGGTCGGTTGGACCGGACCCGATTTCATCTTTGACCTGGTTTAACCAGGGGCTTATTTGTAAAAAAAAATTATGAAATTTCCCAAACTTCAAAACTTGCTATAAATTCAAATAAAATCCTATAAATAATTTAAAAATATCTACAAACATCAGCAGAAAATAAGTGATCCAAATAAAATGCTTACTTGATTTGTTGAAAACTATTTCTTGTAGCAAAAATTCAAAGGATCCTTAAGTGGAAATGACTTTGAAATATTTCAAATTATTTTCAAAAGAAAATAATATGGAAAAATTATGTACCAAGTTCAAAGTATAATTTGAACTACTTTATGACTGTCATGTTACTCATCCTAACTAAAATTCAAATCAAAGAAATTTTAAAAAGAAATCCTTAACAAAACTCTGGGGAATTTTGGGAAAGAATAAAAATCATCTCATTCTATGCATATTGGCATGTATTTGGTTTTTCAACATTGTCTCATACAGACAATGATATTGATTTTCAGAACGCGAGGGTCCCAATTTGTCGGAAGCTTTAGACTGCATTACCTGTCAGTCTCAAGCAAGTTCCAACTTGCATGTTCTCGATTGATTATTTTTATCAAAGTAATTGCAAAGTACTATGAGTTATCATTGCATGAAAAAGAAAAACCTATTTTCGAATGATGTGAATTGCTATACTTATTATGGTTGGCTGGCAGTGGAACCACGGATTGATGTTGTGGTGGAGGTTCCACTGTACGGGAAAGTATATACCTAGGATTAATAACCCATGGCCCAGTAATCCTTGCGCCGTATCGAAGCATCAACCAACAGATTCACTATGGATGGGCTCGTCAGAGGTTTCTTCCCTCGTTCGCATATCCTCGGCAGGCTATTACCTGGTTGCGTCCGTTGCGGCGGCCAACTGCGTGGAAGCGCGTGACCTTCCCACTCGACGGAGTGACTGGAATAGAAGCTCGGAGGGGTGGCGGGCTAATGGTCTTAGTTACCAGCCGCGTCACAAATGGGCGGATATGTGTTGTGCGGGGAAGCGACTCCACATGACTTGTTGCCCTGAGTTCTGGCTATAGCACACATGTGTGCTGAGAGAGCAAAAGGAGCCAGGCTGCTGTTGGGTAAAGTGGTGTAGCTCTGCAGAGTTAAACAAAGAAATTGTGACTGTCAAATCCTTGTTCCAGGAGGGAACTACAGAACGCTGCGGGAAAGGCATCCCAAGTGATGACTAAAGACCCGTGGAGGCTGGGGGCATAGTTTTCTAAAATAAAATGGACCTTTTCCTAAAAATGTTTTACAAAACTTGCATATTCATCCATGACTTTTTGGTCAGGATGGTAGATAGTGCATCATACACCTTATCATCTATTATTTGAACTTGCTGAGTAACGCTAGTGTTGCTCACCCTTTTCCTCCATTGATCTCTGCTTAACTCTGAGGAGATCGCTGAAGACGACTTTGGA
Source organism: Poa pratensis (assembly GCA_947311845.1). NCBI lineage: Eukaryota > Viridiplantae > Streptophyta > Magnoliopsida > Poales > Poaceae > Poa > Poa pratensis. Next base: position 13,918,785 of record CAMZMU010000106.1, read on the forward strand.
GCATACCATGCCGACGAGGTGTACTTTGAAGCACCTGATCTGTCTGGAGGAGTAGAAGGCGTCGACTACATCATCGCCTACGGAGCCAACGACGCCGACGAGGAGGAGGTGGAGACTTAGAGTTATCATAGTAGGAACCTGGCCGAGTCAGACTAGACTAGTACTACTTAGCGGCTGAGCCAAGATGGTTCTTAGTTTGCTGTTTTCTATCGCTTGTAGGTCGACTCCTGTCAACATCGCAATAATAGACATTCCTCCCATGTCGGAGGAAGACGTCGATGTTTTTATGCATTTCTGGCTTGTAATCTTTAGCAGTGTGTAATAAAGTGGACCCGCAATGTTTCTGTTGTACTACTCTGAGTGATGTAATATTTATGGATTAGTCCTTCCGTGGGTGTTATGTCAACGAGTTGTACACTACAATATGCAGTGGTGTGCTGGGTCACCGCACTCCTGGATAAAATCCAAGACTTAGATGTGTTGGCTGACTCGAGTGGCCTTGATGACGATGAGTGGGCCTACCGCTACCACCTCGAAGAGCAACTTGTCCAGCTCTTTGAGGCTGAAGAGGACTATTGGCGCCAGCGCGGCCGCCTAATTGGGTCCTTAAGGGCGATGCCAATACGGCCTACTTCCATGCAATAGCTAATGGCCATAGACGCAAGTGTGCCATTGTGCGCCTTGTGGGTGATCAGGGTGAAATAACCAGGCCAAGGACCTCCAAGTCCATATTTATCAGTTTTACATTGGGCTGATGGGCTCGGAGGAGGAAAAATTCCTAAAGCTGGCTCCAAATCTTTGGCCACCTGAGAGACAGGTTTCGCCGAGAGAGAATGAGGAGCTAGCCAGATCCTTTACTATGGAAGAATTAGAGTCAGTGCTCAAAGACACCAAGACTGCTACAGCGCCTGGCCCTGATGGCTTGCCTGTGGCCTTTTTTAAAGCGTGCTGGCCGTTTGCTAAAGACCTAATTCTGCAGATTCTGAATGGTTTTGCCTTGGGTCGAGTGGATGTGTCCAGGCTGAATTTTGGGATGCTTACTCTTATCCCAAGGTGCCGGCCGCAGAGTCCATTAAACAGTTCCGTCCCATTGCGTTGATTAATGTAGTTTTTAAACTCATCTCCAAGGCCTATGCCTCTAGACTTGCCCCGGTAGCGCACCGGTCATCTCTCCAACGCAGACTGCGTTTATTAAAGGCAGGCTCATCGTGGATGGGGCCCTGGCTCTTCACGAAATCATCCATGAGATTCGAGTTCGTGGAGAGGAGGCTGTTCTTCTCAAATTGGACTTCGAAAAAGCTTATGATAGGGTGAGTTGGCCTTTTCTGAAGGAAGTGCTCCTCCAAAAAGGGTTTGACATTGGAGTTATCCATCGGATCATGCATCTGGTCACGGGTGGCCAAACTGCGATCTCCATCAAAGGTGAAGTTGGACCCTATTTTAGAAATAAACGAGGAGTTAGACAGGGGACCCCAGTTCCCCTCTCCTCTTTGATTTTGTAGTGGATGCCCTGGATGCTTTGCTCCTAAAAGCTAGGGTAGCTGGACACATCCAAGGGGTGATCCCCCATCTTATTCCTGGGGGGGGGGGGTCACACATCTGCAGTACGCTGATGATGCCATGATCATGATTCAGAAGTCTGATCTGGCATTGGCTAACCTTAAGTTTCTGCTGATTTGCTTTGAGCTTCTTTCGGGGCTTAAGATTAACTTCCATAAGAGTGAAGTTATAGTTATGGGGTGTTCCCTGGTGGAACAGGCCAGGGTGGCCGACATGCTCAACTGTGGGGTGGGCACGTTCACCTTCACTTACCTCGGGTTCCCAATGAGTGACCATAGACTGGGGATTGTGGATTGGGAGCCGCTTGTGGGAAAGGTAGGCCATAAAACTGATCCGTGGCAGGGGAAGTTGATGTCTTCGGCGGCGCGGCTTACCCTTACGGATGCTTGCCTTTCCAGCCTCCCTCTCTTTGCGATGGGCCTCTTCCTCCTGGAGGATGGGACCCATGCTGGTTTTGACAAACATCGTGGAAGATTCTTTTGGGAAGGGGTGGGTAATAAACGCAAGTACCACATGGTGAAATGAGAACATCTTTGCCTACCTAAGGACCAGGGTGGCCTAGGCATCATGAATACTAAAAAGATGAACGTCGCAGTTATGTGTAAATGGATCTGGCGCCTGTTCATGGCTAAGGAGGATGACAACAACATCTGGATCAAGATCATCCGCGCCAAATACGATGTCCAAAACTTGTTTTCTTCGTCCCCGCAGGGTGCTTCCCAATTCTGGCACAGCATTCATAAAATCAAGAACTCTTTTAAGCTGGGTGCGCGTTTTCATCTTTGGTCGGGCAACTCCATTTCCTTTTGGTCAGACTGGTGGATAGGGGAGGGCCCCCTAAAACACAGATTTCACAGGCTCTTTGCTACTTGCACTGAGCCTGATATCCTGGTGGTGCAGGCTCATTCAGGAGTTGGTTGGAGACTGAGGTTCCGTAGGGCTTTCGGGCCGGAGGAAGTGAGACAATGGCAGGATCTGCAGAGAGAGATTGAGGCAATCGAGCCGAAGGAGGGTATGGACAGTGTGTCCTGGTCCCTTGAGGCCTCTGCATGTTTCTCGACCAAGTCTCTGTATAATAATCTCTGTCAAGGCAGCCAGGTGTTGGCGGCAAAGGACATTTGGGCTGTGTCTCTCCCACTGAAAATTAAAATCTTCTTATGGCAGCTTGCTAGAAGTCGCCTCCCTTCGCGAGAGTAGATTGCAAAGAAACAGGGCCCTTCGAACGGCTCTTGTGCCCTGTTTGGGCAGCTTGAGTCTGTCAACCACATTTTCTTTGAGTGCGTGCTGGCTCAATTTGTGTGGAGTGGGGTTCGTGAAATGCTGGGGGTTCAGTGGGCACCCTCTTCATTTTCTGATGTTTTTTTGCTCTTTAACTCTTACTCTGGTAAAACCAGGAAAGTTCTTTGGATCCTCTTCGCTGTGCTGTGTTGGGCTCTTTGGACTACTCGCAACAAGTACTCCATCGAAGCAATTTTCCCTCGCCAACCTGCTGATGTGCTGTTTAAATCCTTACTTGCTTTGCAGCAATGGCGACCACTCATCAAGTGTAAGCTCTTACCAATGGTCGACGAGATGATCAAGCTCCTCCAGGCTACATATGCGTCTACACACTCGCCGGCCATCCCCGCTCCAGCTGCTCCAGTAGTCCCAGCGCCTTGATCCTTCTTGGCTGGAGTGTGCGTCTTTTGCTTTGTTTTTTCTAGTACTTATTCTCAAGCCTGTGAGGCCGTTTGTATGACACTCTATGTTAAGCTGGCAGCACCAGCAGCGCTGTTGTAACTCTGCCGTTCTGTGGCTTTATTAAGTTAAAGCTGGGCACGTGGTGCCTTATATTAAAAAAAGGTGTAGAAAACCCCAGTCTCAGCATCAGGATGATGCACACAACCTCATTTATTGCAAAGTTTTAGAGTAGCATATCTGCATTACAAAATAGGAAACATGCATCTCAAAGGACAAGTGGAAACTTGAATAAGCCAACGGAAAATAGAAAACAAAAAACCCTATGCATTTGGAATTCTATAAGTGTGCCGCCAACCACCGTGGCTGAAGATAGGCCGAATGACCTCATTCGAGTACATCCGGAGTCCATAAGTCTCCGTTGCTCGGTTGGCAAAAGAAGTGACCACTGTTGGATCCAGTGCAAAGCTTTGTGGATAACGAACTCTAGATCTGTTAAAAAACAAAACAACATAAAAAATTATGGCCATATGTAGACGAGATTGTATGCTTCCCGTAGGCCTAACTTTATTCACATTAGCAGTTTAGCACAAACCGCATAACTCTCTTTTCACACAATAAAAGCCATAAATACATAAACGCAGAAGAAAATGTTCAACTCAACAGAAAACAAAGGTAGAGAATAATTTAGCACCAGCGACAAACATAACTGAATGGCATTCATGCCCATACACGAGCTGGTGCTATGGGCACATGGAACTATTTTAGAATAGGTGGGTTCGCGTAAGGGCCCTGGAGCCAACCGGCGGCGATGCGGCTATATGCATGTTCGGTGAGGTGGCTCCCGTCCCAGTTGAGGTGGGCGTCAGGGTTCGGGCATGCGCTGACGCCGGGAAACCCGCACACCGCTGTTATGTTGTAGTTGTATGGTCCGCCCGCTCCACAGCACACCTGGAGCCCTGATGAAGCACTGAACCCTGCGACGTTAATTCATCCCAGAATTATTAGTTGTTTATAAATTGTAAGCTATAAGTCTAGTTACATGACGTTACTATATGGACTAGAGAGATAAATCATCTGATGTATGATGTAAGAGTTAACCTCTACATGTGCAAGAGAAAGAGAGAAATTGGAAAAAGAAAAGTACTAACCTTATCCTAGTCAACTCTGTTATATGAATATGAATAATTAATAAGGATAATGACCTCTTTATATACTATTCAACTGGTAGCTTATACATGAAACGTATACTTTCCTGACAGCTACGTTCAACTGGTAGCTAATACATGGAACGTTTACTTTCCTGACAGCTACGTTCAACTGGTAGTTTCCCAGTAGCTATATCCAAACAAGCAATTCTGGTCATGGTCATAGAATTGGTGGGATGGACATGATTAGGTTCTCTAGTGTAACCATTTCAACCCTTAGAAGGGCATCAAATTGATCAGATTCACATTGAGGGGACGAAGAAACACTCACCAAAGCTTGTTGGTTTCTTCAGAAAATCAATCACCGGCGCGTAGTAGTCGGCGTAGATGATCTTGGCCGCGGGGTAGTTGCGTCGGAGACGACACACGGCCTTGAACAGCTCCGAGTTGTGGTAACGCGCGAGCTCGTTGTATTTCGTCAGGCACCCGGTCTTGGGGTCGTAGTCCGTCTTGTTCGGGCTCGCGTACAGCGTCAGGAAGATCGGAATGCACCCGGCCGGCAGTTGCCCCGGCACCACCACGTACCTGCCTCCCTCCTTGAGTACTGCCTGCAAAACAGGAAGCATCCGTCAGGCTTGGCCGAGAAATTTACACGCGGATCAGACGATCAAGCAGTAAGTTAGTTTGTGATGTTGCAGGTTCTTTAAAACAGGAAGCATCGATCAGGCTTGTCTTGCAGGTTCTGTATTATACCTCGACGGCTTCTGAGATGGTCTTTACGACTTTTGGGACGTATGACTTGACCTGCCGCAAGGTTTTCCCGGCTGCCAACAAGAAGAAGTAGTCGTTCCCACCGAACTCTCCCACGAAGAAGAGGGATTTCTTGAAGTAGTCTCTGCAACCTGAAGATAGAACACACTGATCAGGGAGCTCTTTACTAAGTACTACTGCTCTCAACAGAACGCTAATAACTGGTCGATGTAGTAGTAGGAAATAACGCATTGAGTCCAACAGTAGTATTAGTACGGTACCTTTAGGTGTTGAGCACAAGGTGGGCTTGAGCTTCTGGAACCAGTCGAGCTGCACGCTCAAGGAGCTGTTGAAAGGGGGCACGCTCGTGATGTTGTTCTTGAGGTAGAAGGCTAGATCGAGCGCCGTGGCGCCGATGACGGCGAAGTTTGCTCCATGGGTGAAGTTATGCTCGTCTCCGAGAATCGTTTGGATGAAAGGGAGCCCAAACTCTTGGGCTGCATGCGAAGTTGATCGATCAATGGTTGGCCACTTGGCCACCGAAGGAGAAACACCATATGCTAGCTAGCTATCTATCTAGCTTCTCTGTGACGGAAACTGAAATCTAACTCATCTCATGGCAAGAATGAAAGCATGTATGTATACCGATGAAGTCGATGATGAGCCGTCCGTTGGAGGCTCGGCCGCTGGGGCCGCCGGGGAAGCTCTCGCCGTAGGGGGTGTTGTTGAAAGGCATGATCGGAAAGAACGCTGCGGCGAGCTTGACGAAATTGCCCGTGTCGGCGTACGAGTTGCCGAAGGTGAAGATGGAACGAATCGAGGGGCGGCGGCCATAATTCGCCTGAGCGTAATGTGCGCAGGCGAGGAGTAGCAGGGCAACGAGAACTATTGACTTTGAGGTTGAGGGCGAGCAGTGCTCCATGGTTTCGCGCAGCGTGTGAACTGTCCGGCCGGCACTCTATGTATGCTATGTGGCCAAAATGCACAGGTACATATATAAGGGCTCCTCCAACCGCACACCGCAAATGGACCAGCCCTGCCGATTTTGTACAAACGGACACGGAGGGGCTCCAACGGTCTAGTGCATACGGACCGTTGTCCATGCGGATATGCGTGTTCGCCCCAAACGTGGCCTAACTTTGGTCGCGGTTTGGGGTGGGCGTGGACACAGCGTGTGTCCGCCCTTGTCCTCCTATGGCCCACCTGGCAGCGAGTACGGCCGCTTCGGCTACCTCGCTGGGTCCTATTAAAATGGGGACCGGTGACCAGATCCGTCCCCCTCCCCATCCCCACTCCTCCAGTCCATTCCAGTCAAAACCCTAGCCACCGACACCGTGTACCCTAGCTCCACCGTCCCCGTCGTCGGACACGATGAAGAAGCCATCGTGGTGGAAGGGCGGCCGGAACGACAAGGAGGCGTCTAGCTCCAGGACTCCCGCATCCGATGCGGCCCACCGTGCCAAGCTCCAGCGCGCCCGCGCCGCCCACCGCCAAGCCGAGCGCGCCCGCGTCTCCACCGAGGTGGCGCAGCTGTACTGGGAGGTCGCAGCGCCCCTCCCATCGGGGACGTGCACCTGTCGGACGGCTGGCATCTGAGCCGCCGCCGCATCCCGGTGCCGTGCGTCCCTCGCGCCGGCAGAGCGCGCACGGAGGAAATCTGGCGCTGCCGCATCTTCCTCCCGCCGGACCTCGTCAACGACCCTGCGTACGCAATTAACTCGCCGTTGTGGGACCGTTGGTTCGAGGTCGAGCATGACGCTCGGCGGCGATCCTTCATCGTTGCGGTGGCGCCGGAGGGGTACGAGGAGCAGGAGGAGGAGCCCGCCCTCGTCGGCCTAGAGCCCGACGAGGACTCTGACCTCGACTGGGAGGACAACATCGCAGTGGAGGATGGCGGCGGCCCCGTTAAGATGGAGGCCGACGAGGACGCGCCGCCCAACTGGGCGGCCTACCGAGGCGCCCAGCCCGCACTGCCCGTCAACGACGACAGCGACCTCCACGCGGCCCTTGACGCCTCCAACTTGGAGGAGCTGGCGCAGCGGTCGGACATTGCGGCCGCGCTCCGCGCGTCGGCGGAGGAGGCGGCGCAGCGGGCCGCCGAGCGCGCACGCTGGCAGGTGCCCTGGTCACCGTGGCCACAGCGCGAGGCGGGCCAGTCCAGGGCGGTGGCACCCGCGTGGCCGCAGGACCCCGAGGCGCCGCAAACGCCTCCGCCGGCCGGGCCACCGGCACACCTCTACGCGGCCATTGACGCCTCCAACTTGGAGGAGCTGGCGCAGCGGTTGGACATTGCGGCCGCGCTCCGCGCGTCGGCGGAGGACGCGGCGCAGCGGGCCGCCGAGCGCGCACGCTGGCAGGTGCCCTGGTCACCGTGGCCACAGCGCGAGGCGGGCCAGGCCTGGGTGCCGGCACCCGCGTGGCCGCATGACCCCGAGGCGCCGCAAACGCCTCCGCCGGCCGGGCCACCGGCGCACCTCTACGCCGCCCACCCTACATCATCATCTACGATGACGAGGAGTAGGAGGCACGGCGAGGTCCTGGCCGCCGCGGCGCCGCCCAATCCCCCCCCCCCCCCCCCCCCCCCCCCCCAAACCCAGTAGCAATATGGTTTTATTTTTCTTTTTTATGTACATTTTGTGTACTTGGCCCTGGGCCCTGCTACTTATCTATGTAATATTATTTCTTGCGTTTTTTCCCTGTTAATTACTCATGCGCTGGGCTGTTGTGGGTCCCCACCCCAATCGGACAGAGCCCCAAAATTTGTCCGCGGTCTGCCCTAAACAGACCAAATCGGACACATTGGGTGTTCATTTGTGGAGACCGGTTGGAGGTGCCCTAACACTGAGCCTGAGCGGCTGGGATGTGGGATGTCTGGTTGTACTTGCACTTCCCGTTGACCCGATTGCGGAGAAAGCTGTTGTGATGCCACGAACTCTGCCTTCTCTTGGTGGCGTGGAAGAACTTACTGATTTCAAGGCCGATCCCTCTTGGTGGCGTGGAAGAACTTACTGATTTCAAGGCCGATCTGCAGTAAACAATCCGTGCCATTCCGATCCTCGTTTTCCCATGGCGGGCCGCCCTGCCCATGGCAAGCCGCCTGCCTTTGGCGGGCCTCGTTTTTCACGCGCCAATGAGTTTTACCGTTTCCGTACAACCGTTCTGTATTAGTGACTGAACTTGTATAAAACACATTATTCGACTCGTTCAAACAACACGTGAAGACTACATTACTAATTGTAACAATATAGGCGAGTGGGACCCATGTATGAGCCCTGGTGACGTCTTAGTTTGCCCTGGCCGATCTGCAGTAAACAATTTGTGCCATTCCGATCCTCGTTTGCCCATGGCCGGCCGCCTGCCCATGGCGAGCTGCCTGCCTATGGTGGGCCTCGTTTGCCACGCTAATGAGTTTTACCGTTTCTAAGACTAGCCATAGTGGGGGTATTATAACTAGTATCATGCATGACATGTTGGCAAAAAACTGATGTGGCACCACAATTAATGAGGAAAGAGATGATAGTGGTATCTACCTATGTTACGGTATCATGACACGTAAAACAAGAAACTTGAATAGCAAATAAATCTTGTACACATATTTGTATTGAGATTCTACAAATCAATAAATAAAGTGTGGCTATGATACTACTATATGATACTATGCATTATAGGGGTAGTATCATACACAAGTATCATATGCATGATACCAATCTATGATACTCCCCACTATGACTAGTCTAAAACAAATTAGTAGACTCGTTCAAACAACGCTGTGAAGACTACATTACTAATTATAAAAATATAGGCGTCATTAAGCGGTGGAGAGGTGCCTTGAGTGCCATATGTGGGTGTACCACGCAGCCCCCTGACCGCGAGTGGGACCCATGTATGAGCCCTGGTGACGTCTTAGTTTTCTCCGTAACGACAACAAACTTCTCAAGAATTAATGAGATGGGCCTCAGTTAGAGAAACATAAAAGAGGAAACGACATAAAAAATTTGGGCCATAACTGGATGAGAAACTAGCCTCTCACGACTCACTTTTTCATGTGGGTCCATTCCTCCCCATTAAATGGGCTAACTACGCATCTCGTAAACCCATCTTTATTCATATTAGCAGTGTAGCACAAACTGCACAACTCTTTTTTCATAAAATAAAAACCACGCGTGAATACTCTCCACACAGAAGAAAAACTTCAACTCAACAGAAAACCAAGGTAGAGAATAATTTAGCACCAGCGATGAACATAACTGAATGAGATTTGTGCCCGTACACGAGCTGGTGCTAGATGCGCACGGAACTACTTTAGAATAGGTGGGTGCGCGTACGGGCCATTGAGCCAACCGGCGGCGATTCGGCCGTATGCATGTTCAGTGAGGTGGATGCCGTCCCAGTTCAGTTGGGTGGCTGGGTTCGGGCATGCGCTCACGCCGGGAAACCCGCATGCAGCCGTCAAGTTGTAGTTGTACGGTCCGCCCGCTCCACAGCACACCTGAAGCCCCGATGAAGCACTGAACCCTGCGACGTTAATTCATCCCAGAATTATTAACTGTTTATTGTAAGCTATAAGTTTAGTTACATGACATTTTTTTACTATATGGACTAGAGAGATAAGGTATCTAGATCGTATGATGTAAGGGTCAACCTCTACATGTGCAAGAGAAAGAGAGAAATTGGAAAAATAAAAATACTAACCTTATAGACAAATCATATAGTCAATTCTGTTATATGAATAATTAATAAGGCTAATGACATCTTTATATACTAGCCAACCGCTGGTAAGAGTATTGTTTATACACATGGAACGTTTACTTTCCTGGCAGCTAAGTTAAACTGGTAGCTTCCCTATAGCTATATATCCAAATGAGCAATTCTGGTCATGGTCATAGAATTGGTCGGGTGGACATGATTAAGTTCTCCATTATTGTAACAATTTCAACTCTTAGAAGGGCATCAGACTGATGAGAATCACATTGACGGCTGGAGACGAAGAAACACTCACCAAAGCTCTTTGGTTTCTTGAGAAAATCAATCATCGGCGTGTAGTAGTCGGCGTAGATGATCTTGGCCGCGGGTAATTGCGTCGGAGACGATACACGGCTTGAACAGCTCCGAGTTGTGGTAGCGCGCGAGCGCATTGTACTTGCTGAGGCACTTGGTCTGGGTTCGTAGTCGCTCGTGTACGGGCTCGCGTACAGCGTCAGGACGATCGGAATGCACCCGGTCGGCTGTTGCCCCGGCACCACCACGTACCTCCCTCCCTCCTTGAGCACTGCCTGCAAAACAGGAAGCATCGATCAGGCTTGGTCGAGAAATTTGAACGCGGATCAGAAGATCAAGCAGCAAGTTAGTTTGTGATATTTGTCATGTCCTGCAGGTTAGAATTCTGTAGTATACCTCGACGCCTGCTGAGATGGCCTTTACGACTTTTGGGACGTATGACTTGACCTGCCCCAAGGTTTTCCGGCTGCCAACAAGAAGTTGTAGTCGTTCCCACCGAACTCTCCCATGAAGAAGAAGGATTTTTTGAAGTAGTCTCTGCAACCTGAAGATAAATAGACTGATCAAGCGAGTTCTTTACTAGTAGTACTGCTCTTAACTGGACGCAAAGAACTGGCCGAGGATGCACAAGGTGTAGTACTAGTACGGTACCTTTAGGTGTTGAGCACAAGGTGGGCTTAAGCTTCTGGAACCAGTCGAGCTGCACGCTCAAGGAGCTGTTGAAAGGGGGCACACTTGTGATGTTGTTCTTGACGAAGAAGGCTAGATCGAGCGCCGTGGCGCCGATGACTGCGAAATTTGCTCCTTTGGTGAAGTTATGCTCGTCGCCGAGAATCGGGTTGATGAATGGGAGTTTAAACTCTTGGGCTGCATGCAAAGTTGATCGATCAATGGTCTGGCCCCGCGTGCATGGGAACCCCAACTAATATGCTAGCTAGCTTCTCTATGGTGGAAACTGAAAGGCTAACTCATCTCCTGAGAAGAATGAAAGCATGTATATACCGATGAAGTCGATGATGAGGCGTCCGTCGGAGGCTCGCCGGTGGGCTTGCGGAAGAAGGTCTCGCCGAAGGGGAGGTTGTTGAAAGGCATGATCGGAAGGAACTGTGCGGCGAGCTTGACGAAATTGCCCGTGTCGGCGTACGAGTCGCCGAAGCTGAAGATGGACCGGATCAAGGGGCGGCGGCCGGGGTTCGCCTGAGCGTAATGTGCGCAGGCGAGGAGGAGCAGGGCGAGGAAAACTGTTGACCTTGAGGTCGACGGCGAGTGGTGCTCCATGGCTTCGCGCAGCGTGTGAACTGTCCGGCAGTCTATGTTGCTATGTTGCCATAATGCACAAGTGAATATATAGTGTCGTTAGTTTCGTTACTGCGATGCCACGAACTCTGCCTCTTCCCTTGATGGCGTTGGCGTGGAAGAACTTGCTGACGTCAAGACCGTCTGCATTAAACCATCTGTGCCATTCCGAGCGAGGCCCTGACGGACCATTCTGTTCTCTTCAGGCCGATACCGCGGCCACATCTACGAGGTATAGCATCGAACCCATTCCTTCTAAATGGAACAAAAGAGGATACCAATGTGCCTGAAATGTATACGGTAGAATCTAAATAAGGTTTGTACCTGAGAAAAAAATACGGCGGTAGCCAATGATATATCTCACGAACGTGCAAATTTTCACTTTGGTATACTTTATATTTTGGGCTTTACAAAAATAAAAATTTGACAAAACTTAGAGATTTTAAAATATGCATACTCAGATCTACACTTTTATCATTTTTGTGTAGCTCAAAATACAACATATTTAAAATTGATATTTCCACGTTCACATTAGCTGACTCCGGATTTTTTAAGAATTTGTAGACACTTATAAATATGATTTTCAAATGTTTTTAATAGGATGGAGCACTGGAGCTCGGGAGCCAAAAATCTTCACTCGAATTCCAGTGATCTCTTAATTTAAAAAAACTAATATCGTACTCATAAGTTTTCAAAAATCTGAAAAAAAATCTATGGATTGTCGATGACGTACACAAACATTCCAAATATCAATTTGAAATACTTTATATTCCGAGCTAAACAAAAAGAAAAATGAGTGGATCAAAGTATACATATTTTTAAATCTCCAAAATATACAAGATTTGATCATTTTTGTGTATCCCATAATACAAAAGATTTTTTATTGTGATTTATGCATCTTTTACTACACCTAGACTTCTTTCATATTTTCTTTAAAAACTTATAAATATAGTTTTTGAAATTTTAAATAAAATAATCACTCGATCTCGGAAATCACTAGAAAAAGGCCTACCTTTGGGAAGATCCGGCTCGCGCGCGCTCTGCTCGAAGTGCCAGTTTTTTCTTCCACGGGGGATTGGGTAAGGTGTCTGCATGTGCGACAAGCAATGTTCAAAATATCTTCCGATAAACCGATAAATCAGTCGATCGGTTTATCGTATATCGGGATCCAACGGGTAAGATAAGTGCATACCAGCCAGGTTCATCGTTCTGGGCGATTTATAGCTCCGACAACCTATATATCGGCTTACCGGCCGATATTTTGTGTGGATCCCACATGTCCAAACAAAACAAAAAATCCACCCCGCCATCCCCACATCTCGCAACCGCTCGACTCCCGCACCCCCAGTTCACCTCCATGGCTTCGATAGGTTTGAGGCGCCCGCACCACCTATTGACGCAGCCGCCGCCACCATGGCTACGTAGGAGCTCAAGAGTGAGAGAACTTCATGAAGTGGAAGATGTTTTTCCGATGAGAAGAATCCAATCATTGGAAAACCTGAGATTTAAAAAGAAATGCCGATAAATGGCCGATAACCCGATTTATCTTTTATTTTGGGTAAATCGATAAGTTAACGGGAAGCGATATCCCGAACATTGGCGACAAGTGTCAGAACGAGATATTTTTGTGGGCTTTCCCCTTCCAAACGAGTGGAGGTTGTAAGCGCATTTATTTCAGGATTCGTTTTTTAAAGGAAATATCTTTTGAGCCGTTCGTCCAAACTAAGAGCCTTTTTCATATTTGAGATCCTCGTGTTGAGCTATTCAAAACAAGATCCCATATTGATAGGTTTTGACAAACTTTTGTTTGTAGTTCCAAAAGTTGATATACGTACTTCCGGTTTTTTGTGTACTTATACTTCAGGATCTAATAATACTTGTGTACTCTGCGCGAGTGTGTATTTGTACTTCGTGTGCCGGTTTCTTATACTTCGAGCTCCATTGTTTTTGTGTTTCAGGTTTATTGTATTTTGTATTTCATTATTTTTGTACTCCCCAATTTTTGTACTTTGACTTTCAGTATTTTTGTAGTACTTCTGTTTCATTGTTTTTGTACTTTTCGATTTGTGTAATTCACAATTTTTGTACTTCGTCATTTTCTTTACTTCGGTTTAAGATTGGGGCTAGACTGAGGTAGAATTTTTTTTGACGTTTCTCCGGTAGCTGACTACAAATAAAACATTCGAGACAACGAACCATGCAATCAAGATCTACAACTAACATGTGCGTGCACACGAGAAATGGATGTCGAGAGCTCAATCTTTGGGGGCGGCTTGCCGTGCTGCATGGCGTAGGCTGCAGTCAAGGAAGTTTTTCAATGCATCCTCTCTTTGTTTACATAGAACAAAATATCGAAAACGGGGCATAATATATCTCCATTTTCCATATAACGGTTTTGAAATATACTTCCTTTGCCGATTAATGTCGTGTCGCGGGCCGCCTGCGCAGGAGAAAAATCCTATGAGACCGGGTCTATCACCCCAGCAAGATAGACCCACCTCGATGCATAACACCTGTCCACCACGATCTCAATGCACCCAAGTCTGCTATTCCCGATTTCCAGTCTCTGTTTCTGTTTTTCGCTGATGCTAATTAAATATTTGGATTCGATTGATTTGCTGGACCGGTTGTAAATTAGCCATTAGGGCTTCTGTGGCTGCTCTCGTCCATGGCGGCCGCACGTCAAGACCTCGTCGGCAGCAGTGACGCGAAAAGACAATACGAGGCATTTTCCTCAACGGCGGCGACGTAGCAAGACACATCTAGCTTCTCCTTCAGGCCACTTCAAGTCATGGCGGCAAACTCCAGGCCGGGCGCGGGACGTGCAAGTGCCGATCTCAGGGCCATGTCCTTCAAGTAGTGAAACGAATACACAACATACGTATCCATGCATCTGCCTGATCTGCGTAGTCTGTTGCTACGTTGGTGATTGATTTTAGTAGTTCTTTTCTAGGCCATACTCTCGATCGTTGCATTAGTTCCGTGATGAAAAAATCCGTTTGATAATATTTAAGGCTGTGCAGTTCCAAAGCCAGGAAGACGGATTGCTCTCTGTTGAGAGTATGCCCATGAATCGCACATCTAGACACGGATTGGAGGGGACGAGACATGCTTGTGAAATACTTCTGCACATTTTGCACTGGATGAACATATATGAATCTTGTGAAGCTTCTGAAATGCTTCGCGTGGCCGGCAGCACTGCCGCCGCCGCCGCTGCTCCGGCGACATCAACCATACATCGTCGACTTGCTGAGTGGCCACGCCGGTAGTCCGCTATCACAAGGAAAGTAGGTGTTGCGCTGCTGCGCAGTCGCATGGACGCCGGCAAGCCAAGCAGCGCCCTATGTTACTTGATCGACATGGTCAGTGGATTGGAATCGGTAAAGCGAGCAGTACGCCAGCGAAGGAATTGGGGAATAGCAGAGTTGGAATTGAAACGGAGCGCAAAGTGGGAGTTGGGTGCTTTAAGATTGTGGTGGACAGATGTTATGCATCGAGCAGGGTCTATCAGGCTGGGGTGATAGACCCGGTCTCATAGGATTTTTCTCCACCTGCGCATGGCGGGCCTCGTTTGCTATGCGCAAATGAGTTATACCGTCAGCTATATCTTTGTCGTTTCCATACAGCCGTTATGTATTAGTCCGGTACATTTTATACTATATGGACTAGAGAGATAAACCAGAGAGTGATGTTTTGTAGCCCTTTATTTTGGCTATTCGTAAAATAAATTTAAAATTTCACAAAAATCCGAAAAAATATGTAGATGTAGCGACGAATAAATCCTACAAGTGCGAAAAATCCCAATCCTAAATATGTTTTATTATACGCAACAGAAAAAAAGACAAAATTATAGATCTGGGTGTGTAAATAATACCCACCAAATCTTGTTAGAATTTGTCTTTTTTTGTACCCACAAATAAAAATAATTTCATATTAAATCTTTGCACAATAATAGGATACAACATTGCCTACCTCCAGAATTTATTCTTAGAATTTTTTGAAACTTCAAAATACCGTTTTCAAAAAATCAAAATAAAGGGCTACATGTAGCCACTACTACAGAACCGACTATTACAGTCGGACCACGGCCATATGCCTCAGCCGGGTTTTCCATCTGATTCGGAAAGAATAGTTTGAGGATAATCCAGCCGCCCGGAGCCGGTTTCATCGTCCAACTTGGAAACTAGCCCCTCAGACGGTTTTTAAAACGACCCGAACTCTACAACTCGAGGCGGACGCAACTAAAGCCGAAGCACCCGTCGGGGCGGTGGATTACTCGGCCGGCTCCACTGGGACGGAACGTCTGAACTTTACCCAGACGCTCGGCATAATTTAGAGCTGGTTGGGAAAAAAACATCATGGGTTGTAGGCATCAGTTACATTTTAAAGGCGGCTCCAATTAATACTGAGCTTCCGACACAGCTCAGGTGCCCCGCATTTGTCGTTCGGGCTGCGATTGGTCCAGAGTATCTGCATTTACCCGAAAAATCATACATTCAGAAGGGACATAAGTTTCCGGAATTTATCATGCCCGCTATTTCAGAAACGGGCGAATTAGTTACAGAGTAATATTGATGCTAAAGAGTAAATTAGCACATATATTGCTAATTAAGCAGACTTCCATTCCATTACATGACGACTAATAACAAATAAAGGACATCTAAATATCATAAATAGCTAGCTGAATTCTAAATCCTATCTTAATTAGCTCAAATGTTTCATCCACATCTGAAACAGACTGCTATTTAAAATACATATTGATGTCTGCACTGAACGTTATGACGCAGAGAATGATGACCGATCCGATTCGAAAGCCAGGTTTGCGAGCAAATTTAATGCAGCTTTCCTTCTCCAAGCAAAATCTGCCTCTTTCATCTTCGAACCATTTCCCAAATCAAAGGTTAATTGGTTCGGACAACAAACAAATTCGACCTGACGAGGGATGTTGAGGTGTTGATAAAACCACAAATCTAATTTTCTGCCAATATGAGGAGAATTAACAGTGATAGACTCCAATCTACATATTATAGAACGCTGTCATTTTGGTGCCCATTGCACGGTATATGGAGGCGGCCCAGTTGTTTGCCCGATTGCGGCCCTAATATTATCGGCGCCGGCGTTTCCCACGTCTGACTGTCTAATTATAGGAGCGCTTACGGTTTGACCGACTCGGAAACAATACTATAATACTATAGGAGCCGGCCTTTTCTTTGGAGACGGGCTTTAAATAACCGACTGAGTGGAAGCGCTTGATTATCTCTTTTTTTTAATTGATAGAACCGTCGCTGGTCACCGACAGTAATACTCATTTTTCTATCATTGAGACCAGGCACAAATGCCTCTGCTGTATGATGTACGGTTCAACCTCTACATGTTCAAGAGAAAGAGAGAAATTGAAAAAAGAAAAATACTAACCTAATAGTCAACTCTGGTATACGAATGATTAGTAAGGCTAATGACATCTTTATGTACTAGCCAATCGCTGGCTCTATTTTTGCGATATCTTTTTCTTTTCTTTTGGCGATATCAATTTGATTACTCGGTATTCGAGTTGACCTTTTGGTCTGCATGTCGTAAGAGTATTGTTTATACATGGAATGACAGCTACGTTCAACTAGTAGCTTCCCTATAGCTATATCCAAACAAGCAATTCTGGTCATGGTCATACAATTGGTCCGGTGGACGTGATTAGATTCTCCATTATAACCATTTCAACTCTGAGTGGCTGGGATGTTCTGTTGTACTTCTTCCGTTTTTTAATATAAGATGTTTTAGATGTTACATATGTTGTCTACATGCATACTAAAATGAGTGAACATATAAAGTAAAATGTGTCTATATACATTTGTGTGCATGTGAATGTGAACAAAAGCTAAAACATCTTATATTAAAAAACGAAGGGAGTACTTGCATTTCCCGTTGACCCGATTGCGGAGAAAGCTATTGCGATGCCACGAACTTTTGCTTACCTTGATGGTGCTGAACAACTTCCTAATGTCAACGCCGATCTGCAGTAGACGATGTGCCATTCCGAGCAAGGCCCCGACGGACCATTCTGTTCTCTGCAGGCTGATACCACACGAGAGGAGGGCTTACATGGGCCCCACATCTGCGAGGTATACGCATCGAACATTTTCTTTTTTTCGAAATGGGGACAAAGTACCAGCATCTACATCATGACGATAGACACAACTTTCAGTTAAAATAATAAGTATCAAGGTTTGTATCATTTAGTTATTATTCAACTCAAAGATCAGCCAAAGTGTCCACATAAATCAGCCATCGAAATAGGGATGACAAAAAAAGACTACACATGTTGGAGTTTTATGTTATGTTGCCATCCATGCGGGCAGAAGATAGGTCGAACGACCGCCATAAGCCAGATACATCTGATGACGTGGATCGCACGTTCGTTGCGAGACCCTAAGAGGAAGGTATGAAGCAGTGCAGCAGCAGTTTCCCTCAGTATGAAACCAAGGTTTAATCGAACCAGTAGGAGTAAGAAATCACTTCTGAAGGTTGTTGGTGGCACCGTTTACTCGATCACCAACGTGGAATCTGCACACAACACAATCAAACTATTTTGCCCCAACGAAACAGTGAGGTTGTCAATTTCACCGGCTTGCTGAAAACAAAGGATTAAACGTATGGTGTGGAAAACAGTAGTAAATTGCAGAGAATGAAAAGGAACAATGTTTGCAGTTGGTTGTATTATCAGTGTAAAAGAATGGACCGGGGTCCACAGTTCACTAGTGGTGTCTCTCCATTAAAGATAACTAACATGCTGGGTGAACAAATTACAGCTGGGCAATTGACAAAATATTGAGCGCATGACAATGCATATATATGACATGATGATTACTATGATATTCATGTGGACATTACGACAAAATAAATAGACCATTATCCAACAGCTTCTATGACTAATAATCCACCTCCAGTTTGTCATACCGAGTTCCCCGTTGGTATTAAGTTGCAAGCAACGGATAATCGCATTAAGTAATGTGCGTAATGTAAACAAATACATTAGACCTAACGGCGCACCTTAACCTAAGCATCGGTTATTTTATCCCTAGTGGCAACAGCACATCCACAATCTTAGAAGTTGCTGTCACTCTCCCAGATTGCCGGAGTCACGAACCCACTATCTAGCATAAATACTAACTCTTGGAGTTACAAGCATCTACTTGGCCAAAGCATCTACTAGTAACGGAAAGCATACAAGATCATAAATAACATATAAGATAGATTGACAATCAACTTGACATAGTATTCAATATTCATCGGATCCCAGCAAACACAACATGTAGCATTACAATAAGATGATATTGATCATGATAGGCAGCTCACAAGATCTAAACATGATAGCATAAAGTGGAGAGACAACCATCAAGCTACTGCCATGGACCCGTAGTCCAAGGATGAACTACTCACGCATCACTCCGGAGGCAGGCATGGTGATGTAGAGCCCTCCGGTGATGATTCCCCTCTCCGGCAGGGTGCCGGGAAGAGCTTCTGAACCCTCCCGAGCTAGGGTTGACGGCGGCGGCGTCTTTGGAACTTTTCGTGGAATATGGCTCGGGTTCTAGGGTTTTCCCGTGAAGATGAATAAATAGGCGAAAGGGCGGCGGCTGGAGACCCCCGTGGGGCCCACACCACCCCATGGCGCGGCAGGGGGGGCCGCGCCGCCCCATGGTGTGGCTGGCTGATACGTCTCCAACGTATCCATAATTTCTGCTGTTCCATGCTTATATTATACCATTTGCTACATGTTTTATATACACTTCATATCACTTTTATGCATTTTCTGGGACTAACCTATTAACAAGATGCCACAGTGCCAGTTCCCTGTTTTCTGCTGTTTTTGGTTTCAGAAAGTTACTTCTGGAAATATTCTCGGAATTGCACGAAACAAAAGGCCAAGTCCCTATTTTTCCAGCACGTACACGGAGTCCGAAGGAGAGACGAAGGAGAGCCACGAGGTGGCCAAACCACCTGGCGGCGCGGCAGTGGGCCCAGCCGCGCCGCCTGTGGTTTGGGCCCCTCGGGGGTCCGCCGACATCGCCCCTTCGCCTATTTATTCCCCGAGACGTGAAAACCCTAAAACACCGAGCCTTTCATCCAGAACATATTCGCTGCCGCCGCCGTCGTCAACCCTAACTCGGGGGGTTTCTGAAGCTCTTCCCGGCACCCTGCCGGAGAGGGGAATCATCACCGGAGGGCTCTACATCGCCATGCCCGCCTCCGGAGTGATGCGTGAGTAGTTCATCCTTGGACTATGGGTCCATAGCAGTAGCTAGATGGTTGTCTTCTCCACTTGTGCCATCATGTTTAGATCTTGTGAGCTGCCTATCATGATCAAGATCATCTTATTGTAATGCTACATGTTGTGTTTGCTGGGATCTGACTTATATTGATACCTATGTGGAGCTGAATATTATATTATCATGTCTATGTCATTTGTGATCTTGCATGCTCTCCGTTACTTGTTGAAGCCTTGGCCAAGTGAATACTTGTGACTCCAAGAGGGGGTATTTATGCATGATAGTTGGGTTCAACCTCTATTTAACCTGGGATAGTGACAGCAAGTTCTAAGGTTGTAGATGTGTTGTTGCCACTAGGGGTAAAACAGCAATGCTTTATTCAAGGATGAATGTATTGTTTACATTACGCACATTACTTAATGCAATTGTCTGTTGCTTGCAACTTAATACTGGAAGGGGTACGGATGTTAACCGGAAAGTGGACTATTTAGGCATAGATGCATGCTGGATAGCGGTCTATGTACTTTGTCGTAATGCCCAAATGAATCTCATAGTAGACACCACACTCACACATGCATGTTATATGCACTTATCAATTGTCAATTGCCCAGCTGTAATTTGTTTACCCAGCATGTTAGTTATCTTATTGGAGAGACACCACTAGTGAACTGTGGACCCCGGTCCATTCTTTTACATCTGAAATACAATCTACTGCAATCATTGTTCTCTACTGTTTTATGCAAACAAACATCATTTCCATTCGATACGTTTAACCCTTTGTTTTCAGCAAGCCGGTGAGATTGACAACCTCACTGTTAAGTTGGGGCAAAGTAATTTGATTGTGTTGTGCAGGTTCCACGTTGGCACCGGAATCCCTGGTGTTGCGCCGCACTACACTCCTTCACCAACACCTTCGAAGCAAACCTCGTTTTCCTACTGGTTCGATTAAACCTTGGTTTCATACTGAGGGAAAACTTGCTGCTGCACTCATCATACCTTCCTCTTGGGGTTCCCAACTGACGTGTGACGTACAAGCATTGTTTCTGGCACTGTTGCCGGGGAGATATTCCCTCGTCAACTTAGAGCCACCAACACGTTTTCTGGCGCCGTTGCCGGGGAAAACCGAATTGCTTCTGCAAGGGGAGTCTCTCACACCCAATCTCTTTACTTTGTTATTTGTCTTGCTTAGTTTATTTTTATTTAGTCTTGTTTGCTCTCTTTATCAAAAACACAAAAAAATTAGTTACTTGTTTAATTCAGTTTGATTTTGTTTTTCAAAATGAGTACTCCTGAGAACACTAAGTTGTGTGACTTCACTAGCACAAACAACAATGATTTCATATGCACTCCTATTGCTCCACCTGCTTCTACAGCAGAATTTTATGAAATTAAACCTGCTCTATTAAATCTTGTTATGAAAGAGCAATTTTCTGGTGTTAGTACTGATGATGCTGCTGCCCATCTTAATAACTTTGTTGAACTTTGTGAAATGCAAAAGTATAAGGATATGGATGGGGATATTATAAAACTGAAACTTTTTCCTTTCTCCTTGAGAGGAAGAGCTAAAGAATGGTTGCTTTCTTTGCCTAGAAATAGTATTGATTCTTGGACAAAATGCAAAGATGCTTTCATAGGGAAATATTATCCTCCTGCTAAGATTATATCCTTGAGAAGTAGCATTATGAATTTTAAACAACTTGATAATGAACATGTTGCTCAAGCTTGGGAAAGAATGAAATCTTTGGTGAAGAATTGTCCCACTCATGGACTGACTACTTGGATGATCATCCAAACCTTTTATGCAGGATTAAATTTTTCCTCAAGGAACTTATTGGATTCAGCCTCTGGAGGAACCTTTATGTCCATCACTTTAGGTGCAGCAACAAAGCTACTTGATGATATGATGATCAACTATTCCGAATGGCACACCGAAAGAGCTCCTCAAGGTAAGAAGGTA
The DNA here is from genome assembly GCA_947311845.1 of Poa pratensis. Taxonomy (NCBI): domain Eukaryota; kingdom Viridiplantae; phylum Streptophyta; class Magnoliopsida; order Poales; family Poaceae; genus Poa; species Poa pratensis. The sequence goes on from CAMZMU010000106.1 coordinate 13,940,435, forward strand.
AATTCTGTTGAAGAAACCTCCTCTTTGAGTGATAAGATTGATGCTATTATGTCTATGCTTGTGAATGGTAGATCTCATGTTGATCCTAATAATGTTCCTTTAGCTTCATTGGTTGCTCAAGAAGAGCATGTTGATGTAAACTTCATTAAAAACAACAACTTCAACAACAATGCTTATAGGAATAATTTTGGTAGCAACAACTATAAGCCTTATCCTTCAAATGGTTATGGCAATTCTTATGGTAATTCCTACAGCAACAATAGAAGTGTGTCCTCTGATCTTGAAGCTATGCTTAAAGAATTTATTAGCACACAAAAAGCTTTCAATAAAACTGTTGAGGAAAAGTTTGAAAAAATTGATGATCTTGCTTCTAAAGTTGATAGTCTTGCTCATGATGTTGAAATTCTAAAACTGAAAGTTATGCCTAATGAAGTTAAAGATACTAAGTCATTTGCTACAGCAAATGCCATCCAAGTTCGAATTGATAATAATATTAGGATGTTGGCTGAATTGCATGCTAGGTGGGAAAAAGAGGAAGAACTTGAAAAAGAGAATAGTATAGTTAGAGTTTGTACTATCACCACCACTAGTAATGCTAATTTTACATGCTAGTAAGCCTCCTACTATTGATGGTAATGTTATTGGTGTTGGTAATGTCTCTACTACTTCTGCAAAGCGTTTGAAATTGCCTAAAACTGCTGAAACTTTTTCTGATAAAAGTGCTGAAATTTTTCAAACTATTGGAGACAATGGTTCCACCACCATTGACAATAATGATTTTGATTTTGATGATTGTAACATCTCTGAAGTTATTATGTTCTTGCAAAAATTAGCTAGAAGTCCCAATGCTAGCACTATTAATTTGGCTTTTACAAAGCATATTACAAATGCTCTTTTGCAAGCTAGGGAGGAGAAGTTGAAACTTAAAGCTTCTATTCCTAGGAAATTAGAAGATGGTTGGGAACCCATCATTAAGGTAAAGGTGAATGATTTTGATTGCAATGCCTTGTGTGATCTTGGTGCAAGTATTTCGGTTTTGCCCAAGAAGCTTTATGATATTCTTGATTTGCCACCTTTGGAACATTGTTATTTGGATGTTTTTCTCGCTGATAATGCTATGAAGAAACCTTTGGGGCGAGTTAATGATGTTTTTATTACAGTAAACAATAACCTTGTCCCGTTGATTTTATTGTTATGGATATTGAATGCAATGCATCTTGTCCTATTGTTTTGGGAAGACCTTTTCTTCGAACTGTTGGTGCCATCATTGATATGAAAGAAGGTAATATAAGGTACCAATTTCCTCTCAAGAAAGGTATGGAACACTTCCCTAGGAAGAGAATGAAGTTACCTTTTGACTCTATTGTTAGAGCAAGTTATGATGTTGATGCTTCTTCTCTTGACAACACTTGATTTTCACTTTCTGCGCCTAGCTGAAAGGCGTTAAAGAAAAGCGCTTATGGGAGACAACCCATCGTTTTTATTTGCTGTTATTTTTGTTTTCTTTGAGTCAAGGAGTTTTGTTACTTCTGTAGCAACTCCTTTGTATCTTTATTTTATCGCAATGTTGTGCCAAGTAAAGTTCTATATTGAAAGTTGATGCAAGATTTGGATTTCTGCGCAGTGACAGATTTTTAGCTGTCACGGATTTGAGCTTATCTCCCTGTAGAAAATTCAAAAAATTCTGAAAAAATCACGCATATTCCTGAGATATGTACGCAACTTTCATTATTTTAGGCCAGATCCATCTGAGCAACTTAAGTGCCTCGAAAAAATTCGTCATTCCAGACTGTTCTGTTTTTGACAGATTCTGCCTTTTGTTTTGCATTCGCTCTTTTACTGTGTTTGTGTGGATTTCTTTGCTCCACAAAGCATTGGTGGCTGTAGCTAATGTCCAGAAGCTTTGGGATTGATTGTATCATTACAGAATATGAGAATTTTTGATTATGCACTAACCCTCTAATGAGAACTGTCTTGAGTTTGGTGTGAAGGAAGTTTTCAAGGATCAAGCGAGAAGGGTGATATTATGTGATCAAGAAGAGTGAAAAGCCTAAGCTTGGGGATGCCCCCGTGGTTCATCCCAACCATATTCAGAGAGACTCAAGCGTCTAAGCTTGGGGATGCCCAAGGCATCCCCTTCTTCATCAACAAACTTATCAGGTCATCTCTAGTGAAACTATATTTTAATTCTTTCACATCTTATGCGCTTTACTTGGAGCGTCTGTGTGTTTTTATTTTTGTTTTTGTTTGAATAAATTCGGATCCTAGCAATCCTTGTGTGGGAGAGAGACACGCTCCGCTTTTTCATGTGAATACTCATGTTCTTCACTTATATTTGTTGAGTATTCTTAACTAGCTACTGCAGTGCTTTTAGCTCCTGTTTTTCATGCATCTCTTCGAGCTGTTAGCACTTGTTTATAAATACTCTCTTGCTGCATTATATTATCATTTGGAGAGTTTATGTTTAAATAAATTATTGGTGTTTGTTTGGAAGAAAGAAAATGCTACATGTAGTAGTTGGTATTGGAAAAGACATATGCATTCTTGTAGATCATTGTCTTGTTTCGATTTGATGCTTTGCAATTGTTTTGAGCTCTCAAGTAGATCATGTTTAAGCTCTTGCATCATGTAGTTAAAGCCTAGTAGTGGAGAACTACCGTAGAGCTTGTTGAGACTTGGGATGCATATTTGTTCTCTCTAAGGTCTAGATATTTTCTGGTAAAATGTTTGAGCAACAAGGAAGACAGTGTAGAGTCTTATAATACTTGCAATATGTTTTTATGTGATTCTTGCTGTACCGGTTTATACTTGTGTTTGCTTCAAACAACCTTGCTAGCCTAAACTCTGTACTGAGAGGGAATGCTTCTCGTGCATCCAAAACTTGAGCCAAAACCCATGCCATTTGTGTCCACCATACCTACCTACTATGTGGTATTTCCTGCCATTCCAAGTAAATATTTCATGTGCTACCTTTAAACTATTCAAAACTTTATTACTCCTTATTTGTGTCAATGTTTTATAGCTCATGAGGAAGTATGTGGTGTTTTATCTTTCAATCTTGTCATTTACTTCTGACAGACTTTCACCAATGGACTAGTGGCATATACATCCGCTTATCCAATAATTTGCAAAAAGAGCTGGCAACGGGGTGCCCAGCCCCAATTAATTACAACTTTCATTAATAATTCTCTTCACATGTTTTGCCCTGATTTATCAGTAAGCAACTTAATTTGCAAATAGACACTCCTCCATGGTATGTGAATGTTGGAAGGCACCCGAGGATTCGGTTAGCCATGGCTTGTGTAAGCAAAAGGTTGGGAGGAGTGTCATCTATAAAGAAACTAAAATACATGTGTAAACAAAAGAGAAGAGGGATGATCTACCTTGCTGGTAGAGATAACGTCCTTCATGGGAGCCGCTCTTGAAAGTCTGGTTGACAAGGGGGTTAGAGTGCCCACTACCATTCGTTGACAACAACAAACACCTCTCAAATACTTATTTTGTGCTCTCTATATGCTTTCGAAAACTTAAAAAGCTCTAGCACATGATTTAATCCCTGCTTCCCTCTGCGAAGGGCCTATCTTTTACTTTATGTTGAGTCAGTTTACCTACTCCTTTCTATCTTAGAAGCAAACACTTGTGTCAACTTTGTGTGCATTGATTCTTACATATTTACTTATTGCACTTGTTATATTGCTTTATGTTGACAACTATCCATGAGATATACATGTTACAAGTTGAAAGCAAATGCTGAAACTTAATCATCCTTTGTGTTGCTTCAATGCCTTTTACTTTGAATCTATTGCTTTATGAGTTACCTCTTATGCAAAACTTTTTGATGCTTGTCTTGAAAGTACTATTCATGAAAAGTTTTTGCTTATATGATTCATTGTTTACTCTTTATCTATTTGTTAGCAAACTATAGATCATTGCTTTGAGTCACTTCATTCATGACATGAGCCTTGCAATATATTGATCAAGATTGTGTGAAAGCATGTCTCCTCAGAAATTATTTGTTGTTATCGTTTTACCTACTCGAGGACGAGTAGAACTAAGCTTGGGGATGCTTGATACGTCTCCAACGTATCCATAATTTCTGCTGTTCCATTATATTATACCATTTGCTACATGTTTTATATACACTTCATATCACTTTTATGCATTTTCTGGGACTAACCTATTAACAAGATGCCACAGTGCCAGTTCCTGTTTTCTGCTGTTTTTGGTTTCAGAAAGTTACTTCTGGAATATTCTCGGAATTGCACGAAACAAAAGGCCAAGTCCCTATTTTTCCCACGTACACGGAGTCCGAAGGAGAGACGAAGAGCCACGAGGTGGCCAAACCACCTGGCGGGCGGCCGGGCCGCGCGCTGTGGTTTGGGCCCCTCGGGGGTCCGCCGACATCGCCCCTTCGCCTATTTATTCCCCGAGACGTGAAAACCCTAAAACACCGAGCCTTTCATCCAGAACATATTCGCTGCCGCCGCCGTCGTCAACCCTAACTCGGGGGGTTTCTGAAGCTTTCCCGGCACCTGCCGGAGAGGGGAATCATCACCGGAGCTCTACATCGCCATGCCCGCCTCCGGAGTGATGCGTGAGTAGTTCATCCTTGGATATGGGTCCTAGCAGTAGCTAGATGGTTGTCTTCTCCACTTGTGCCATCCATGTTTAGATCTTGTGAGCTGCTATCATGATCAAGATCTTCAATTGTAATGCTACATGTTGTGTTTGCTGGGATCTGACTTATATTGATACTATGTGGAGTGAATATTATATTATCATGTCTATGTCATTTGTGATT